>OX439036.1:4439206-5039206 GCA_949317995.1 Acholoe squamosa | reverse complement strand
TTGCTCGCTGGTCCATGGGATTGGGTCCCGTGCCCTACCCGGGGTCCAGTGAGCTAAGCACTGCATGGGGAAGCTCACACGAGAGTAATTCGGTATGAAATCACGGTAATAGGAACAGAATCCTAAAAATGATCTCACCTCCTTAGCACTCGTGGGTCTTTCCCAATTTTCCACAGCTTCCAATTTTTCCGGATCTGCACTCACCCCGTTAGGAGTAATGATCCTTCCCAAGTATGTAATTGTTTTCTTAAACAAATTACACTTCTTGGGTTTAAGTTTAAGACCGTTTGATAGTATCCGGTCGAGGACCAATTGCAGATTCGCCAGGCATTGCTTGAACGACTTGCCGAACACGACCACATCGTCCAAGTAGACCAAGCATTTCTTCCACAAAAGATCACTCAGTAAGGATTCCATCATAGCCTCGAATGTAGCGGGGGCGTTACACAATCCGAAGGGTAAGACATTATACTCGAATAGCCCCATATGACTGGAGAACGCTGTTTTCTCCTTGTCATCGGGGTGCATCGGTATTTGCCAATACCCGGACTGTAAATCCAAGGTACAGAACCATTGGTTTCCGCCCAAGCTATCTAAAGTCTCGTCTATCCTTGGTAAAGGATACAAGTTCTTCTTTGTTATACCATTCAGTTTCCGGTAGTCGACACAAAAGCGGATTGTACCGTCTTTCTTAGTGGTCATACAAACAGGGCTGGACCAGGGACTCGAGCTAGGCACGATTACCCCTAGGTCCAACTGTTTTTGTATTTCCTCTTCACAAATTAACTTCTTCTTTAGAGGAAGTCTACGATACGGAATTTTAAAAGGTTTCTCGTTGCCCACATCTATGGTGTGCAACACCTTATCGGATCTACCCACCGGTCCTCCCTCCCTACCAAAAGCACTCTCGTACTTTTGTAGGAGTTTCGATAGGCAATCCTTATCCTCCGTATTCTCTAAATCAGACTGATCAATCAGCTTTTGAAATTCTTCATCCAAAGGATGCTTACTAACAGGGTTCAGTGGTTTATTGAATTTGGCCTCGGCGACATGTTCTACCGAGCTCATCCTCCCTATACTGTCGCCTCGTTTCAAGTAAACCACTGAACCACTTCGGTTAGTCATGGGTAATACAGTCCAAGCTGCATTAGCCACTAATGTATCCACTGAGTCTAACCCGATGCTCGACAAGTACACCGTATCGGGTTCATAGACTCCAGTTTCATTCCTTTGAGCCATGGACCCGCCACAAAGGACATCGCAAGTGGTACCCGGTGGGATCTTCACCGTATGTATCACTGATGCGACCGAAGACACCTGTCTCAATACGCATTGGACATGCAAGCCATACGGGTTCCGTATACTCATCATACCGTCCCTCGGGTCCAAGACGGCCCCGTATAAGCTTGCAAAATCCAGTCCGAGGATTCCGTCATCACTAACCTCTGCTATAGTCGGCGAAAGAACAAATTCTTTGCCTTCTATACAGATAGGCATAAACGTCCTACCAAATGTACGCATACTGCTTCCGTCGGCCGTGCAAGCATTTACCCCCGTTTTGACGTTCTCATGGCTGCTGGCCACTGAGTCGAAAAACCTTTTGGACACACAGGAGTGGCTAGCTCCGGTATCCACCAAGAATTCTCCTACCCGGCCTTCCACAGATATGGGTACATACCACCGTCTCCCCCCTAAGGGTGAGGGGTTACTGGTAAACTGGTGAAAGTCTCCCGAATCACCAAGATTCAATCCGAGCCCTCTCAGGAATTCCAGACACGGATGACTTGGGGGAAGGCGTGTCCCACACACTCGGATCAACTCTTTGATCCATCCTTCCTCTCCCCCAGTGCGGCCACTCGCCTCCATATGTTCACTCCCGTATATACAAGCACTAGGGTCCCTGGCCCCGGCCAAGGTGCAGGGGTGCGCACCCACAGCCACCCGGCCTCCAGGTGTAATTGATTCGAAATCTTCCACCGGGTCACCCCTGGTAGCATTTTGGCATTCGTTCTTCCTTGGGGTCGTATCAGATGCCGTTGATACAACCCCCACTAGTTTTCCACGTCAGTGGAATCCGTAGTGTTCTCCCTTCCTTCGCCATTGTCCTCGGCTTCATAGAAGGCAGCCATTACCGGCTTAGCAGCGGTACACTCAGATGAATAGTGTCCCATGCGCTGGCACCTGAAACACTTTACAGTTCGGCGATCCACTCGGGGTCTTTGCCGACTTGCTTGGATGGCATCTGTAATTTTTTACACATGTCCTCCATAAGTTTGGTCATGTCTGGAGACTGACCCTTCACTTTATCAGTGCTTACGGGAGGTTTGGCTGCCTTTTCGCTGACCTTCGGGTCACTCTTGACCTCGGGTGATGGTCTAGAGTCCCTTGGCTTATTGAGCGCCTTCCTTGGAATATACTTCCTGCCTGTAGTATTCTTCCTTAATTGAACCGAACAGAAGGTACCGTCCTCCTGTTCGATTTCAATCAATTCGAAATCGTCTGAGGGAACTTGTACCTCAGACTGCTGGACTACTGATACCAGGGGAGCCGAGCTGCTGGCATTCGGTATGTCTCCAGCTAACATCGTTCGCTTCTTCACGGCCATATCTATACCATTAAATATGTCGTGAAGTGTTACGCCTTCTTTCCAGGCATCCCTGGCAGCAATCTGCTCATCTCGGTCTCTCAGACCCTTGATGAATTGTGTAATCAAATCGTCCATATACCAGTCCTGGTTTTCAGTACCGGGTCTAGCCTTGCTTAGCAGGGCATGGAGCTCCATACCGTATGCTCGGAAAGCTTCGTTAGGCTTCTGTGTACGTTTCTTAAAACGGACCATCGGGTCCTCCTTGACCATGTTACATAACAGTCCACTAGCAGATTCTACCAACTGCTCAAAACTCCCTACGAGACCGTACCAGGTCCGCCATTGCTCTACAGCCATGCGACCCGGCCCGCCTTTCAAACATCTTACCAGATGCGGCTTGGCCTCAGGTGTCGAGAAAACAGTTCGGACACCCGCCGGATTATACATTTGTTGTTGACTGGGCTTCCAGTCTAACAACAGATGCTGGGATGTGAAGTCATCCTCTTCGAATCCCTCTAGCCCAGGGCTGGGGGGATCCGCTTCGGGTTTCCCGAGGCTTTCGGCCAATGTGGCCGCGCAACACCCCCGAACCAACTGGTCACGGCACCAGTGTAATGGTTCGTATTGACTTATATGCTGGGTGGCCCTTTGGCTCGCTTACCACTAGAAACACCAACACAACACGAGTAGTTCGGGTTGGGCAAAGCCCCAGAAACCCCTACCTCTCGGGTAGGACTTTATTCCACTCTGGTCTACAGGTTAAGCTGCGCGTCTGGACTGGACTAGGTCCAGTCACCTTCTGCCGCTCGTCCGGCTCCTTAGTAGGAGCTGGACGCGAGGCATGGTGCTGCCCCCTCTTGTACCAACGGGGTATCACAAAGCGACACCTAGCTGGCATAGAAGGAACAGGCACCACACGAACACGTCTCTCGGATGAACGGCACTAATATATATACGACGATACCCGCCCCTACATATGTATAAATTATGTAACACTATGAAGTTAACAAACCTTAGTAGTAAATATACTACTTCGAAGTGAGATATAGTTTCAACTTCGAGGCTAAGTATAGTTAATTTATACAACAAGTAGTTCGAAGAACAACTATTTTATTCAACATGTTACAAGTACCAGATTCTAAATGAGCATTATGTGATTACAATACCTATACACACTTTTACCTGAAAAAAAGAAAAGTTTAGAACTCAAGTATGAGTTACCTTTTTTTAAATTTTTTTGTTCGGTTTGTCAAACTGATTTTAGTTTTATAAAATGATAC
This sequence comes from Acholoe squamosa, assembly GCA_949317995.1. Classification (NCBI taxonomy): domain Eukaryota; kingdom Metazoa; phylum Annelida; class Polychaeta; order Phyllodocida; family Polynoidae; genus Acholoe; species Acholoe squamosa. Next base: position 5,035,339 of record OX439036.1, on the reverse strand, counting down.
TAAGAAAAATATAGTTTCTATTTACGGTTCGTTTTATGTGCTTATGTTGGGTGGCTTTTAGGCTCGCTTGATACTAGTAGTATTACACAACACGAGAAGTTCGGGTTGGGCAAAGCCCTTTAGACTTCCCATCTGTTCGGGTGGGCTTTATTTGAGAGGTCTACTATTACGTCTGGACTGGACTAGGTCCAATCCCTTTCTGCAGATCGTCCGGCTCCTTAGTAGGAGCTGGATGGGGGGCATGGTGCTGCCCCCTCTTGTACCAAACGGGTACTGCCAAGCAACACCTGGTTGGCATAGAAGGAACGAGCACCACACAAGCACATCTCTCAGATGAACCGCACTAATATATACACGACGATGCCGGCCCCTACACCACCCCCTAGACTTTACCTAGGGTAGGTGTCACAATAGACCTATTGGTAAACTGATAATATGATATGTATATAACAATATGTACACAGGTAAGTCTAATTATGTAATAGTTTCATAAAACTAATATGACATTAAAGGGGCGTTATAAATAATATGTACATAATAATAGGCATCGTCATATATAAACCTAAGTAACTATGTATAAGAATATAGCAGGTGGCGCCTTATGCACCTTATAGGCCTCTTCTACCCGTTTTATCTCTTCTGAATCTCATAAACAAGATTAGAGGTGGCCTCAGTCATGTCTCCCTAGTAGTCTTTTGACCTCTGGCGATAGAGAGACTGTCATTCGCTCATCACATCATTCTGGATCTTAAAAGTGTGTTTGTTACAGTGGTCAACAAACGTTTCCAGGTCCTGAAGACCGGCCAATGTACTCGCTACTAACCCCATGATGGGATTCCGAGTTTCCACAGATGGGGGAGCAGCTAGTACCGAAGTAGGTGTGGGTACAATAACAGGCTGAGTGCCTGCGCTAGGGATCACAGAACCTTCAACCGTCGCACCTCCCCTTCCTCGGCCCTAGCCAGGGAGTGGTCGGGTGGACTCACATCCACCACGGCCTCTGCCCCGAGCCTTAGGTCCACCCAAGGAGGTCAGGACTTGGGATTCGGGTCCTGTGGGTCCCATTGCAGGGAACTTCGCCATGTACTCCTTGTAAGCTTGGCGCTGTTTGTTACTGGACTCATCCCCAGCCCACCATGCATTGTGTCCGGTGCGGGTGCCCAAGAATGTAGTCCAGTCTTCCTGGCTTCTGGTATCTACACCCGGGGGCGCTGTGCTCCAGCAGTGAAGCCAGGGGGTGGTGGTGGCTAGCCTGGCATGTCCACTGCCGAAATCCGCTGTCCAGACTGGCGATGATCAGCTGGGTTGGCTGGTCTGGACTGATCCTTGGCGCCGGAAGGGCTCACAGATCAGTCTGCTTGGGTTTGTTTTTGGGGTGTGGCTGAGGATTGCGCCCTAACTGCTCCCTTCAAACAAGCCTGCTTGTCCTTCTTCCGTTTGTCGTCGCCCCACCACTTCTTAAGTTTCATATGCCCTTTGGATGGCAATTGAAACTTCGAACCCGAGGGGTTGACAGCAAAGTAAGTGGTGATGTTGCCACTCCTCCAAGCGCAGAACTCAGGTTCAAACGCGAGCTTTCTCACCTGATTAGCTGAGAGCTCAGCCCAGTTCGCTAGGAGCTCATTGAAGCACCTCACCGCACCCTTTCGTGACTTTTCCAGGCCAGTACCATGGGGTTATTTGCAAATGCAAAGCCATGTCTCGGCGCAGGTTGGTCACAAACTAGGGCGATCACCAGGGCCACACCTCAACAAGGTGCTTATGATGCTCAACGATATGCCTGGCGAACCAAGGCTTGGTATAAAATACCTTCTCTCCAGTAAGTGAGAGCTGACATGACTTGAATGGGCACATGGGGCGGTTGCCACTGGGTCCCCATTGGGTCATAGCCCACTGAACCTTCCTTCTGGACTCATAATTATACACCATCCTTTCAACAAGTATTCCACTTTCATAACACAAGAGCACCCTAACACACAGAACGCACTTGCGCATTTCTTACCCAAATTCTTGGAAAACAAGGCTCTAGACCACTATGAACAATTACCATCTGATATTCAGAGCGACTATGACTAGCAGTCCATTATGGACTACTTCAAAGACAAGGAGAGGGCCATTAAGATGCAATCCCTCCCGGCATATACATATGACCAGGACATTGATCAGTGGCTTGAGAAGGCCCAGTCCTTCTTTAAGTCAAAGAAGATCGAGGAGGAGCAAGCCATTATTGATATGGCAGCCCAACTCTATGAGACATTAAAACGGGCCATTGAAGTCAATGACCCGCAGAACTGGAAGGATGCATGTAGATGGGTCAAGAATGCCCACTACAAACCCACAGAGGAGAAATCAGTGAAGGCATTGATTCAAGCTGCCGAGGCTTGTCAGAAAAAGCTGGCAGACTCATCCGATGCCAAGCTTGAAGTGAATAGCAAGTCATGTTCAGAGACACTGGAATCAGTGGCAACCATGGGTTCTAAGCCCATCTACCACAAGAATCCACAACAACAACAACAACAACAAAAACAACAAACCCCAACTACAACAACAACCACAATATTAACCACATTGGCCACAGTATCAACCTCTGTACCTTCCGCATTATCAGCAGGGGTATCAACAGCCACTGTCGATGCAGATGCCACCCCAGGGGAACTATCCTCCATTACCCCGGGACATGTCATCAACACAAACTATAAAGAACCCCCAGAGAAATACAACCCCAACTTCATGGCGGATATGCAGGCCCGCCGCAATGCTACTAATCAGCAATGCCAACAGATGGGACCACCTCAACCGTCTTAGAATGGACCACCTCAACCCTTCTGGAATGGTCCACCTCCCCTGATGCAGCAGCCCTACTATGACCCGCCCCAGGGTCAATATGGTCACAATAACCAGGGAACTGATACTTCGTCCCATTGATAGGCCATATGGCGGCGATAATGAAATGAACCAAGACGACGAAGGACCATCCAATGACACTAAGCCGAGCAATCATGATGTAACAGAAGTCACCCAGAAATCCCTTGATAATGTGAAAGCGACATTGCGCGTTACTCCTGAACTAGACGAGGATAAAGGTGAGCAAAATGTTACATCTGTACCAATTGTAAATGGCAATATTGATCTATGATTAAAGTCCAATAGCATACCCGCTTTAATTGACACAGGAGTTACTATCTCATGTATCAGAGAAGGTCTAGCATACAGCCTATCAAAACAGGTACCCACTGCCGAGTTCATTCTGGTGAGGATACATGTTTATCTTGCCGATGGAGCTAGCTGTCACATCACTAAAGCACTCAAATTTAAATTCAAAATTCAAAACCAATCGTTTGTTCACAGCTTTGCTGTGATGACAACACTATCAAATCCAATCATTTTAGGCACTGATTTCTAAAACAAAATCTGTTATTGATTTCAATTCAACCCCAGCTCCACTGTTCCAACCAATCAGAGCAGTGAAATCAATCATACTACAACCATTCACTGAAACAGCAATCATGGGTCAGGTTACCATTGTCCATTCAGTCCATGATATTAATGGAGTAACAAATAATCTACAAAAGGAAGGTATATATACACCATACTTAGTGCAAAGATCAGTAGTCACATCCAATGAGCACAGCAGACATCCAATTATCGTAATGAATATAACCAGTCATGTGTGCAAAATTAAAAAGGGAGAGATAGTAGGTGTGTTTACTAAGGCCACTGTGAACAAACAAACAGGGGCTATTGATACACACCACATCGACTCTAATGTATCCTTCTGCAGTGATTCTTCTAGTGACTCTGAAAATAGCACTATTTATGTACCAACAGCCACCCACTCCATGTGTTCCACCTCTGACGGTGAGGACACATGGTCAGACAATGAAGCACACATCTCTAATATAGAAATGGAGCCTGAATCCACGAAATCACCCACCTTAGAAGAAAATCGATCATTGTTCCCCAAACCATCTTCTTTATCTGATTCCCAATATGAGGCATTATTACAACTTGTAACTGAATTTGATGACATATTTGTACAAAAAGAGAACAAATTAGGTCGCACACACTTGTACACCCACAAAATACTCTTAAAACCTGATGCCCAACCCAGACAGTTCTATCCATTCAGAATGGCACCACACAAGGCAGAAATGCTAGAAAAAGAGTGTGAGAAGCTGGTAAAACAAGATATCCTGGAAGAAACCAATACAGGGCCCTGGTCATCACGGAGTTTTCTAGTGGAAAAAAAGGGTGGACAAGGGTGGCGCCTGGTAACAGACCTTAGATATGTAAATTCCCAGATAATCAATCAAGCATTAACTTCCCCACGAGCTGATGACAGTATTGAGGTGATTGGTGAAATGCGTCCCGTCATATTCTCTAAAATGGATGTCCAACAGGGGTATTTCCAAATTCCAATTAGAGAAGAGGACAGTGACAAGGTAGCATTTCTCGCTCGTACCAAAAAGTATCGCTACAAGGCGATGCCTATGGGCCTTGCTACGAGTTGCCAAGCATTTCAAGCTGTTATCAACCTCATTCTTCAAAACTTACAATATAAATGTGCTATTCCCTATCTGGACGACGTCTTGTGCCTATCTCCATCAATTGACCAACATTTTACTGACCTAAGAGACATCTTCTCAGCACTTAGAAAGGGGGGATTTAAACTCAAGAAATCTAAGTGTGAATTTTTCATGGAGGAGTTAGATTTCTTAGGAATGAAAGTCACAACAGAAGGCATCAAACCATCACCAGATAAAATAGCCAAGGTTCAGTCATTCCCAGTACCAAAATCAGTCAAAGATGTGCGCAGCTTCACAGGTTTAGCTCACTTTTATAGGAAATTCATCAAAGGTTTTAGTGTAATTGCGCGCCCCCTCTTTGACCTATTAGAAACAACCAAAAACTTCCAGTGAACACCAGAATGCCAAACTGCCTTTCAAAAATTAAAAGATTCGAATTGTGAAGACGTCATTTTACTGTACCCTGACTACCAGAAAGATTTTCACTAACAACAGACGCGTCAGGTACAGCCCTGGGAGCTACCCTCTCCCAGGAAACAAAAGATGGCGTCCTGCAAACCAGTAACATTCACAGGTAGATCCCTTCATGAACATGGAAAAAATTATGGGGCTACACAAAGAGAATTACTGGGCGTAGTTTTTGGAGTAGAGTACTTTAGGCATCATTTAGAAGGCAGGCATTTTTAATTGTATACAGACCACCAGTCCCTCATTCAAATGCTAACAAAAGCAGACAATAAAAACATGTGGGCATGGTGGGCTCTCAATATCCAGCAATTTTGTTCCACAATTAGACATCTAAAAGGTAAATTAAATGTACCTCAGACGTTATGTCTAGGCGGGAATATCCATTGGAAAAAGAACCCATGACTGAACCCCCACCCCCAACAAAGCCAATTAGAGTACAATACCGCGTTATGCTCAATGACAAAACCTATACACAATTGTTCCATTCAAATTCTCCACCTAGCACTCTTTTCAAATTAAATCCACCATCCATCTTGAAAGAAAAGTCCACACATCATTTCTATTGTGCCTGTCCCTCAGACTCTCTCCCAGACAAAGACATGGCACCGGAGGAAGGTGGCTTTAGTAAGCTTAGAAAGAATGCCGACATTCCAATAACAAGCACACATGTCAATACAATTAACATTAGACAGGTATGCCAAGTTCATAATGCTATTACCCCTACAAACATGGAAACAACAAAGACAGAAAGGGGATTAACTACTAACCGGAAATTACACAAGTGCCAGAAAAAGAGCAGCCAGGTAACAACACCAGCTGTGCAATAACAATTAAAACAAGGCATGTTAATTTACCTACAAACAACCCCCATGGTGTTGTCAATGGTATAGCACCTAATTCAAAGGGAGGATTAGCAACACAGACGGCGCGCCATAACCCAGGCCACTCCCCAATCTCGCCGTCATCTGCTAATCCCACACCTTTACCTGAAACAAAGCCGACGCCGCGCCATAACCCAGGCCACTCCCCAGTGCGCCAGCCTAATCAAGACCTCAAAGGTGTAATAATATCTAGACAATCAGACACCCGTCCAACATTCCTATGTTCCATGACGCCGGCTACGTCTTACACAAAGAAGACAAAGCCGCGCCAGACTCATAAAGTGCAACAGTTGTGTGTTAAACCAATTGACAAGGAAGCCGCCATCATTAAGGCGTCTCATTTAACCACACAGACAAAACACATACGGGAAATGATTGAACAACTATCATCACCATCTGTCTCTTATTTAAATCTTAAAAGAGATCAAAAGAATTGTGACACCACTTATCCCATTATACAATATCTAGAGTCTGAACAGGTACCAGACTCCAAACATACAAAGGATCTTCAAAATTTCATTAACTCTACCAAAGATCATATGTTGGTAGAGGGTGTACTAATGCACATTATTTCAATGTTGTACAAAAAACACAAGGAAGTGTCATTTCAACCAGTCATACCCAAATTCATGAGGACTCCAATATTGACAGTATTCCATGACATTCCACTTGCTGGCCATGCAGGCACAAACAGAATGATCGCCACCAAGCTTCCCAAAGTATATTGGAAGGGCATGGCACAAGACGTTGAAAAATTTGTGGCCACATGCAACATATGCCTCAAGTCGAAGAAAATGAATGTTTCAAATAAGTTACCCATGACAAAACATGACCAACCTTCCTACCCATTCCAGTTTGTACACATAGATACAATTGGCCCCCTCCCTCCAACACCTTCTGATACATTCAAGTTGTGGTGGATAGATTTTCCAAATTTTGTATAGCTTATCCCACCACAACATTAGATGCACAAACCACAACAGCAGAATTCACGGAAAAAGTGATTTTGGCAGAAGGCGCGCCCACAAATCTGCAGATTGACAATGCAACGTCATATAAAAATTCATCATTCAGAAACATGTGCAGCGTCTTTTCTATCAATCACATATTTTCTTAACCTTACAGACCCCAGTCCAATGGTCAAGCAGAAAGATATGTAAAAACTATATCGGATGGACTGAGGGCATTTTGTAGCAACAAACAAAACACATGGGATGTTTATTTACCATACATAGTGTTCTCCATGAACAACACGGAATCCAAATCAACGGGATTCACTCCTTTCTTTGTAATGAAAGGCAGGAACCCTAGTTCTATAGTGGAAAATAAACTCCCTGTAAAAGAAGAAAAATCCCTGAATCTGCATATTATAGATCAATTAAAACGAGTAAATTATACATATAACAGAATTATTGAAGAGTCAGAAAAAGCAACAGAGCGCATGCGCAAACAACATGACAAGAACGCAAAGGAGACTGACATCAAAGTCAGCACTTTGGTCTATGTAATGATCCCCAGACTTCTAGACAAAGAAAAATGTCTGAAATTACAAGAAGTTTCCTCTGGCCCCTACATAGTTTGCAAATTTATATCCCCCACATCTGTACTATTGAAATCAATCCATACAATGAAAATGGCAGCCAAGCCGGTTCACGTAGACCGACTCAAACTGGTGCGCCATACCAGAAATAATGATTTCATTAAAAGATTGATTGACCCCAATGATGATTTATTGAAGAAATTATGGACATCTGATGGAAATGAATTCAAACCAAAACCAGTACTGTTCCAGACATCTAATTTGTATAGATCTCGCCCCATACATGCACAGATCAAAAGAAGGTCAAGAGTAGCATCATAAGATTCATAACAGACATGTATATCATTCTTATTTTTCTCAATTTGAAGCATGTAGCTAATTAATTAATTAATTATTAAGGAACGCCCCCCCACCCCTAGGCCCATATTATGTCCCCTATACTAGCACTGAAACGGCGACACCAATTATCTAAGCAACCCTAACCCGCTGACTTATACAATACAGCATTAATTTGCAAATGTTTATCTAGGCTCGACCCACAATGTAGCACCGCTACAGAAACATTACCCATACAATAGGACCCTGGGAAAAGCTATCTTAACCAGCGGCCACCGGCCTGATAGCAGGCATCATACAAAGCGTCTGGATGTTTGGAGAAGCATCCACCCGCATGACGCCGCCCAGTGATACATAACCCGCTGTGTTACATCAATGAAGTGTCAATGACAATCCCACATGGTGGCGCACATAGCCAACGCGCCGTGTCCCCATTAGCACATAAGTCACTGACCCTTCTACCATTTACATCACTTACCTACACGTCTCCAGACCCTTCACATCACTATACAGCCTAGGAGTTCACCCTAAGTAGGAATTGGGAGTAAAACGCCATGAGTTTCAGTGCATCCCCACGTTATACTTAGATTATTATAACCACAACTAAGAAAAGAAGATACACATTGATTGGACTGTGCCATGGCAGCCATCATGAGAACACTACTTCTAATTTATATTCCCATCTGGACAGCGACATGTACACCCATTGTTAGGCAGAACAATTGGAGTGATATATGAGCAGCTGCCAGGCCAATTGATATCAGGACACGACTATCATGAACTTATACTCAGGGTTCCATACAACATCCCCGACATACCTCCACCAAAACCCCCCATTGAGGATTTGGTTAGAAGCCTACAGGCACCCATATTGGGACCGATTGACAGCGCGTCTGCTAAACTTTTACAGCAGGCCAAAGACCTTGACAAACTACTAGCCACCCTACATGATGACATCGTTGCCACAATGAAAAATGTGCTGGATTTTCTATCTGACCCTATTAATTCCCGTGAAAAGAGAGCCATTCTCTCTTTCCTTGGGGAATTATTCAAAAGTATTTTTGGTTTAGCGACGACTGCTGACTTAGAACAAATTTTAGCCCGTATTCATGATCTAGACAAGAAAATGGGTGAACTAGCTAATTTTAACATAATGACAGCCCAAGGGCTACAGGACCTAGCTGGTCAGCATAACTCCATGATGGACACATATATTAAGGACCAAGATGCAGTGGCACAGGCTCTACTTAACATCACGGAGGCAATAGACTCATGGTCTGATGACTTTTCAACGACGCTAACCACCATACAGGATGAGCGGGATCGAGTTGCAGCTCAATCAGCGCTGGTATCAGCGCAGACTGTAATTCTCCTCACCAAGCTAGCCTACCATCAGGGATTAGCGTCCATTGAGAACTCCCTACGCCTCCTCTCTACCGGTACCCTGGCCCCAGACATCATCAAGCTATTCCCAGGACCAGGAGTGATACACCCACCTGCCTGATGGCCGCCTTTACCAACAACAAACAGGACATAACACGGCTCTGTACATTCCAGATTCAGCCACTGAAACCAATTCGCACTCAGGCAATAGCTATAGGAAAAGACAGTTATCTTGTCACTACAAATCAACGAAACTACCACGTGATCTGCCAAAGTAAAACACCAACGACCAAGCCTGCCACGGCTTATTCTATAGTAGGTGTTCCCTGCAATTGCCATTTGCAGTTCCATGGCCTGTTCCTCCCTAACACTAAAATACCATGTAATTCATAGACATCAACTCACTATCTGATGCATACTGTAATTATGCCAGTTATATTTTCCTTAGCAGAGGATACCATTAGCATTACGTCATTATCGCTACATCATGACCCTATTATTATACCACCCCTACATACGGAAGCTGTGATCAAATCTATTGATCCACATAATCTAATGCCCAAAGATATGTCCTTGGATCTAACACCATACACAACTAAGATTCTAGAGGAAGCCGTAGCGACCGCCAAGGACATACATAGACCATTTACTATTACACCAGCAATAGGAGGAGTGGCTACATTCTTCGACCACACAGCATGGAAGTATTTCAAACCCATAGTGACTATTATTAACTCTGTATTCCTAATGTTCCTAGTATTCAAGATATTAGGCCGTGGCGCCATCTTCACTGCTCTCCCCACTGCCCCGGCCAGACCATTTTACATCACCTGGAAACATCTTAAGGACACCAGGATAGAAACAATTCCTACACAAATTACACACAATTACACTGATGCAGAGAACATTCTTACAGTTATTCTCATTACAATTATCCTGTATCTCTTTATCAAGATCGTCAGATCCTGTAAAAGAAAAATATCAAATCATTTTGGTATATCTGTGTCTACCACCCATACCAACCCAACCAAGACACAGGGTACGAGTTAAGCCTACATGAAGCACAGCCCCCCCCCAATCAGGTGCCCTATTATGGCCTATATCTCCCTTTTCACCAAACTGGAGGCAAAATCGGTGGCGCTGTTGTATCCCAGAAGTTGGCGCATCCCAGAAGTTGGCTGCTCATGCGCAATGCCTGTTTAAGCCTTTTATGACTCATGGGCCATGAACATCGATGAAAATAAATAATATTTTGAAGACATGATAAAATCCCCCTCTTCTTATAGAATTTGACAGGGCAACAACCCTAATGATACTCTCTTACGTCGTAGAATTATGAAATAGGTAAACTTTGAAATTAAATATTTTGAAAATTATGGCCAACTTCTGGGATGCTCGACTTTCGGGATACTACAGCACCATCTGACGATCTGTGGCCGTATCTATGGCGTTTCTTAGCGGTGCGTAACTTAGCAACCAGTATCATAGCAACGTCAAACAATTTACCACTTTCCCAGCAGATACTCTCTGAGGTTTAGATTTATTGAGTTTCTCTGGAACTACTGGTCAGAATTTAATGTATGACCCATCAAATTAAAGCTCTCAATGTGTGTTTTCCATCTACAGTTTCCTCGATTGATTATGACAGGGTGGACACTGATTTCTTTGAATGGAGATCCAAGATCGCGGACATTGCATAAAGAAAATAGCTGTGACGATTTAGAATATTGTGTTAAATGCTATTTGCATTTATTTGCTATGGAATCTTGATTTAGTTGATAAAGGGAAGTTATTTTGCATAGGGGTACCACACAGTATTACAACCCTTAAGATATTAGAGAAAAATCGAGTTAACTTTGAAAAAATGACATACTTTCATCTAGTCTATTTTGGTTTATCTGTTCCTGGCAAGCAGTCAAGTCTATTTCAATGGGCTAGGGACCAGCGACGAAGCAACCCCTTTTTATATATAGGGTAATTATATCACAGAAACGTCAAGTGCACTCCAAAATTATTCTAAACTCAGACTTACTGTTGTTACCAGGGGGAAATCTCTCAAGAGTGATTCTTGGCCATACTGATGATAAATAATGGAGAACTAACATTGTGTAGGGGCCAGCATCGTTGTATATATATTAGTGCGCTTCATCCGAGAGATGTGTTTGTGTGGTGCTCGTTCCTTCTATGCTAACCAGGCGTCACTTTGCGGTACCCGTTTGGTACAAGAGGGGGCAGCACCACACCTCACATCCAGCTCCTACTAAGGAGCCGGATAAACCGCAGAAGGGGACTGGATGTAGTCCAGTCCAGACATGTGTTTGTTCTATTAATAAAGGCCTACCCGAGCGCTAGGAAGTCTGGGGCTTTGCCCAACCCAAACTCTTACACTGAGTAAGATTCACTTTTCCAAATAGAGTAGACATGATCAAAGGTGATTATAAAAGTATACAAGTGTCAGGATGGAATGCACTCACCAACACATGTAAGTCCATTTCCAGCGTATCCATTGTTACAGGCACAGGTGAACGAACCTGGGTTGTTGGTACATGAGGCATTTGGGTCACATGGAGAGGTTGTAGAGCACTCATCTACATCTATGGACAGCAAAAAGAACATAGATAAAAAGAGTCATATTGCCGTCATTGGTTAAAAGCATTCTAGGTAAAGATAGTCAAGGCAACTGAAGACTGCCTACTAGTGAACTCCATAAGGCTTCCAGAGTGGTAGCCTCCCTACTCGGGCTTCCCTAGCCCACATAAAAGGGTCTATTTCTCATCTTTTCTTATCCCATAAGGATGTGTGTGGTGCACATATGCGCGGGCACTGACACATTCCTCTGTGAAATTGCGTAATGTAGTTCTCGCCATAGATATGACCTTAGCTGTCGAAATGGCGTTAGACATCTATTACTCACCCTCACTCAGCCTCCCTACTCAAGGTGTAAGGTGCTTCATGTGCTGACACTCAACTAATTCAAGCTGTGCCCAAAGCTTTAACATCATAATGTATGTGGTCAGTATCGAAGAGTCATATTTATGTTATTCAAAAATGTTTCAACCTTATAAATGTTGAAATAGTATATCCAATTCTCAGTGAAAAACTAAATTTTGAGTAGGTTTATCTTAGCATTGCCTGCTCTAGAATTTGATGTATATATCCTAATTGTTTTTCATGATCAGTAAGAATATCTAGGGTGTAAGTTGAACTAAAATCATTCTTTTATCTTATAATGGCAACCAAATAAACAAAAAAATGCCCTTTTTGATAGATTACTAGTGCCTTCTGCACTAGAGGGGGGGGGCTGAGCTGCTAAGACACAGGGTACGAGTTAAGCCTACATGAAGCACAGCCCCCCCCCAATCAGGTGCCCTATTATGGCCTATACCTCCCTTTTCACCAAACTGGTGGCAAAATCTGTGGCGCTGTTGTATCCCAGAAGTTGGCGCATCCCAGAAGTTGGCTGCACATGCACAATGCCTGTTTAAGCCTTTTATGACTCATGGGCCATGAACATTGATGAAAATAAATAATATTTTGAAGACATGATAACATCCCCCTCTTCTTATAGAATTTGAAAGGGCAACAACCCTAATGATACTCTCTTACGTCGTAGAATTATGAAATAGGTAAACTTTGAAATTAACTATTTTGAAAATTATGGCCAACTTCTGGGATGCTCGACTTTCGGGATACTACAGCACCATCTGACGATCTGTGGCCGTATCTATGGCGTTTCTTAGCGGTGCTTAACTTAGCAACCAGTATCATAGCAACGTCAAACAATTTACCACTTTCCCAGCAGATACTCTCTGAGGTTTAGATTTATTGAGTTTCTCTGTAGTTACTGGTCAAAAATTAATGTATGACCCATCAACTTTTAAAGCTCTCAAGTCCAGTCCAGACATGTGTTTGTTCTATTAATAAAGGCCTACCTGAGCGGAGAGTAAGTAAAAAGGAAAAGAAAATAATCTTGAAAAGACAGTGATATGAAGGTACACTGGCGAGGTTTGGGTTTCCAACACCTGGGAAAATCCAACACCCATCTGAAAGTGTTGAGAAGGTCCCCCCAGTCTAAAACATTGTTTTCGCCAACATAAAAACAAGGTTTTCTTTTGAGATGATGAGTGCACCTAAAAATTTCCTATCTTTTGCCAGCCAGTACATTAGACCCTTCCCCACTATGACTAGCCTGGTACGATTGGGCTGTATGACTGGGGCTCAGACCATATTGGGGTGCTGGGAGTGGAATAGTTCTTGTCAGTCTAGGTGATCATACCAGACAAGCCACTTATATTGCTTTGTGTCTAGTCGTACCATGTGGATCCTGGTACGACTTGAGGGGGCTTAGTCATACCATCTTGAGAAATGGCGTCCTGGTGAATAAAACTGTTTAATTAGATCATCAAGTGCTCCCACCTGCTTCCTGGGTTTATTTGTAGCTATGAATGTCAAATCAAGAGCTTTTATAGATCAATACAACAAGAAAGGGTGACATTTCAATAAAGTTTTTTGGACTTTTATTGAGGAAATCTATTGAGAATGCAAATATTCCTTGTCAGGCCTGCCATGTAATACCCATTTTTTTAAAAGATAATTGTCTTGTGAAACCCTTGGTGTAAGTCATTTGCACATGTGGTCACTACAACTAAAGTTATGACCATTCCACCTAAATTGACCTAAACACAACTTTATTAACGAAAAAGTCACCCTTTCTTGCCGCATGAGTCTATACATAGGGGCTGATTCAGAAGCAGAATTTAAAACGAAGATTATTGTTTGCAGAAGCTGTATCTCTCTCACCAATGAAATTTTGTTAAATGTGTTTTTTAATTCAGATTTAGATAATTTGTGTACCGACTGGGTTAGATGCATGTAAAGGTTATGATGTAAATAGCTGTCAATGAAACAGTCATGGAGAGTATTTTAATCATTTATTTATAATGGTTTGCATAAGGGGGCTCATACGTTAGAAAGCAGGAGGAAGACTGTGATAAAAATCCCCACTAAACAGTCAGTCAAGTGCACAATATATCTTGTCATATATCTTCTGAGTTTCATTGTATCATGTACACTTTTATTATGCTACAAATAGTAATATAATATAGCAGTAATGCATATAATATGAGGCACTAATACATATAACTCAATATGAGCGTTCACGGTCCACTGACCACCAGCTATGTATTATATAAATCTCTAGGCACCCACTTAGGTGCTATAGGGGGACAAAGGACAGTAAAGTGACAGCAATTTGAACTTCCAGTGACGGTTACGCTGTCTCACGGACCCCATGGGCTTAATCTGGTTGATTAACTCCTATTATTAATCTATGCTGTCTGGAGTGTTTTGAGCTGCAGATACGCCATAGACGTGTTAATTACAGCTGGACGCCCATTCAGCTAACATATGACAGCTAAAAGCTTTCCCTCTGCGCATGCGCGGTTACAAAGCTCTAGATGCACAAATGACCGAGATACAGGTGGCTGAAGATGCGGTACCAAACGGGACAATGGGGGCCCCGGTAGTTTCATGGGGGCGTCCTATGTACCCCCATGGACATGAAAGACTCAGCACTAATGGACAAAGACAGTGGCAGTTGCCACTGGCTCCAGTTAGTCTGGGAGAGGAAGCCTCCAGCCTCGACGCAAGTATCCAGAGAACCACCTTAGTGACAACATCTCCAGTCCAGCTCTCCTGCAGCCTGCTATGCATCTGCCACAAGAACACTCTGCTGGGTTAGACTATGCCAGACAGGCATAGGACTACACCCCACTTGTGGCTAGAGGCTATCTTCTTCCATCTAAGTACAAGAGGGTAAAGTTGCACATTTATATTATCCCTTTATCAGCAGGCCAGGAGCTAGGTTGTGGGAACCCACCTAGAACCTATATCAGACAATGTATAATTACTATTTCACATAGGAGTGGAACACTTACTTATACCCATATTATATTTACTGTGTGTGTGAAATAATTGTGTATTGACATTTGTATTACTGCTGCATAAGTTCTGCCTAAACCTTGAATAAACCAGTGATAACTGGAATACATAAAAAGAGCTTGATATTGTTACTCACTATACCCAATAGTCATGATATTTCTCATATGACAACTTGATCATACACATATCTCTAGTGTGACAATTGTCACAAAACCATTGTCACTGTGAAACCTATTGGGATTTTGGGAGTAAGTACTCCTGATGAATAAAACAAACAAAAAGAGTTGTGTGATTGAAATAAAAAATTAGAAAGAAAACATCTGATGGACTGATGTTCTAACATTATATCAACAAATTTCTGATGAATTTTATTTGTTCATGGTTGGACCAAATGCGGCTGTACCATGTAATAAAAAGTCAAGGTGGCTGAACCATGTTATACAAAAACAAGGGGGCTGTACCATTTTATACAAAGACAGGGTGGTTGTACCAGATTAAACAAAGACAAGGCTTTGTAATGCCCTGTCCAAGACCTTATGTTGTCTATACATGGACACATCTTGCGACTCACAGAGAGATAATCTTGTAAGTCAATTTAAAACTTTGGTTCTTTTTGTATTTCAGCAAATATGAAATCTTACCACATGCATCATTGTTAGCAGTGATATCCTGGCCTGGTATTATGGTGAATCTGGAACAGATGTCAATGACTCTCCCTCCTGGAAGCTTTTTCTTAGGGAAGAGAGGACAGGTGCCCTGAATTTCTGGTTGAAAGTAAAGGAAAAAGAACTGTTACTGGAGATATAAATTGCATGAGTTTGCAAGTGATTTTAACCTGGGATTGAATTAACCAAGCAGCCACCTTAATAGTTCAAATTATTCTATCAAGTTATATCAAGTTCATCTCCTGCTGATAACAATGTGCATCATAAATTGGTTACTTTTATTTGATCATGTTTATGAAAGTCACACTTTTCTTTGGGATGAAGTCTCGGATATAAATACTAGAGATACAGCGGGGGGGGGGTGCAATATTGAATCTTAAATATAAATGATAATCTACTTACTTCTCGATTTCCACACTGGATGTCTGAATGTACATTGATATTGGGGTCCGTTAGAACTAACAAAGTGCCAGGCATATGTGATTGGTAGTAAGATGGCTACCACCATCAGTAGACTTGTGGTCTGCATGATTGTGATGCTGTGGACAGTTCAACAGATTTATATTTCAGGTTAGTTCCTACTTCTGAGGTAATCTGTGTCACTGAGAGTTTATATGTGGTGGTTTTGATTCGATACAAATGATGCACCTAGGCTCAACGCATTCAGTTCCACACAATGCAACTAGGAGCAAATGAACATGAAGAGATGCATGGAATCGATGTTGTACACTTAGCTTATTATGTGGACCACTTGACAGTGATGCTTAACCATCCTTAGTATTGGGCGGTCCACATGACGTGGTTGTCAGTACTTTTTGTTAGTATAATTATACTAGTATTGTGTACATACCATTTAAATAATAAAATGGTGAGATGACTTTCCGCTGAAGATAATAGTTCAGGGCTTATAGGTTTTAACCCAGAATGAAATAATGCAAATCTAAAATGAGTTTAGTCAACTTCTGTGGTGGTACCGTATATTCTATACCTGTTATATAACAGTCTAGAGCATTCTTTTTGTTAGTTAGCTGAGCTATCTGTAAACACAGCTCCTGCTGGTGAGTTATTAGGTCCTCATTATATGCACCCATATATCCCCCATTTACATCCCTAATTTCACAGTTGTCCCATGTATAGTGACAGAGCTACAGAGGGGCATGTCAATTCCCGCCTGAGCAATTGTTGACATGTCAATAATTGCCCGGGCAATTGTTGACATGATGTTTACTCTTGTAGCTCTGTACCTCTACATAGCACAACTTTGAAATTAGGAGTTTACATGGGGGGTATGTTGGTGCGCAAATGGACATATAGTAGATAGTTAAATACCAGAATTGCACCTGTGCTACAAAATTAATAATGTCAAGAATAGCCCGGGCAATTGTTGACATGATGTTTCCCCTTGTAGCTCTGTACCTATACATGGTACAACTGTGAAATTAGGGGTGTGCATAGGGGGTATGCCCAGTCCGACTACCTTGACAGGCTGCAACAGGAGTTGGGGGAGGACACGTTCAAGAAGAAGGAAAATGAACGTAAAGCTGACAGTAAGAAGAAGTGCGATGCACTGAGAAGCGAGGAAGACAAGTCCCGGCAGAAGAGCATGAACGTCTTCGGTGTCACGAAGAGGCGGGCCATCGCGAAGGCAGAGAAAGATGGTGTCCCCCCACCCGCCTGGACTAAGATGAAGCCTTCCGAGGTAAGAAAGAGCTATATTTTTATAAATAGGTTATAAATCATTAAATAAATTAAATATATCTATACTTGTGGGAAAAACCTGTTGATAAATATTGACACACATTTGTAAATGCTGATAGGTTTACCTTTTGACTGATATTTTCCTTCTGGTTTAATTCAGTATGTGGATGAGCAGATCCGCAAGGAGAAGGAGGAGGCCGCTGCTGCTGGGGAGGGGACTTTGGAGGAGGTCGCCCCGACAGCCACTGCCGCGCCCAAGACACCTGCACCCAAGCCGAAGCCTGCAGCCAAGACGCCAGCAGCCAAGACGCCAGCAGCCAAGACACCAGCAGCCAAGACGCCAGCAGCCAAGACGCCAGCAGCCAAGACACCCGCAGCTGCCACTTCCAAGAAGGGCAAGGGCCGGGGCAAGACCTCGAGGACACCGTATGGCCGTCCACAGAGCAGCGGCGCCATGAAGGTGGCGCTGTTCGCTCGGTTCTGTCCAACCTACCAGCGGGTTGAGTTGGAGGAAAAGGGAGTGAGTACTGCATTAATGCATCATTACAAAAATAATCATAAGTCATGAGTTGTGCCTTATAGGCAAGGTGCATCATTACAAACATTAAAGTAGTAACTCCATATTCCAATTATTCATGTATGTCCTTATATATATGTAGGATACACCAGAGAACCCTCTCCTGCTCTCGGATGAGGAGGGAGGCATGGTGACACCCCAGGCAGCGGCACCGACAGTGGTGGAGGAGGAGACAGAGGAAGCTGGTCGGTCACGACCTGTCCGGAAGGCTGCATTGCCTGCACCTTCCCCACAGAAGCGGCGCAGTGACAGAGCGAGGCCACACGGTGCTTCCCCACCACCCCCAGACAATGTGGCGCTCATGTCTGACCTTGTGTAAGTATTGGGATAAGTAAATTTTAAAGCAATATTGAATTCTTGTCTCTAAAGAATGTTTTAATCAAAAAAGTAGAAATAGCTATAGACTTGCTATAATTTATTATGCATATGCAAAGATGCTGCTGATATAGCACAAAAGTATAGATGTATGACTTTCGATGATGCTATTAACTTACAGAGCGACTATTCGCAAAGACACGGCGAAATGAAATGTAATTATATGAGTAGAATTAATATTAGTAATGAATAAGAATAGTTGCTTGTTGAATGTTTCCTTAAATTATTTCCTTGCATGTTGAATTGTTTGACCTTCCCTAGCTCCTGCTAAGAATTCTGCATTGTGTCCAAGCAATTGAATGATATAAATCTGAATTCATGAAATTGATATGAAAGTTTCAGTCCAGTCCCTCTATGATTGCAGATATCTTTTAATATTGCATGTTAAGGCGCGTGATGAAACGCAGATGTTAAATAATATGATATTAATGATTGTTCATTTGTTTGCAGCCTGTGTGCACAGCCTGGCCAGACTTCAACGATGACGACCCCAGCACCGCCCACCACCCCGACACCGACCACTCCCACAAACCTGATGAACCGGCCAAGGAAGACCAACACACCCAGGACCAACCGCCACTACTACCAACGCGGGTTACTTACCATGGCCCTGGCTGATGCACAGAGACTGAATGAGGAGTTGCAGGCACAGCTTACCTGTGCTCAGTCAAAAGGGCCACTCCCTGCTGTAGCTCCCATGGAGGAGCGTGTTACACAGGACGGCGCTGAACCTGCTGTAGCGCACACGGAGGAGCGCGTTGCAGTGGCTGCATCGGATGGTGAACCCGCTGTAGCGCACATGGAGGAGCGCGTTGCAGCGGCTGCACCGGATGGAGAACCTGCTGTAGCGCACACGGAGGAGCGCGTTGCAGCGGCTGCACCGGATGGAGAACCTGCTGTAGCGCACACGGAGGAGCACGTTGCAGCGGCTGCACAGGACCCGGTGAATCCAGCTCAGCTGACGGCGCATGACAGGAGTGTGAAGGCTGTGTTAGAAGGGTTAGCCAACCTTCCTCGCAAGGACAAAACCTCCATCATGAACAAGGTGCTTTCGCCCGACGTGATCAAAGAACAGCGGATCGCAGTCAGCTTGGCAAAGACCCTTGGCATGGACAGGCGGTCACTACTCAAAACCCCTTCCTACTTACTTCTCATCCCCCATTGAGAAACTGTAAATAATAGAGCATAATTGCTTGATATTACTCACCTTAGTTGTTCAACAATTATATTCAATCTTTTGCAGTCTGCAAGTTAATGAGGAGGACAGGCTGCCCAATGAGGATGGCATGTGCTCAGAGTGAGATGGAAATGACCCATAATATAGTCTAATGTGTTAAGATATGCCTTTGAACGATTAATTTAACAAGTCCTGTACAAGAAATAGTGATGCAGATGATCTGTGATGTTTAAAAGTATTGCTCTTTCCAAATCCTCACATACGTAACATTTTTTTTCTTGAGTATTCAGAAGTGCCTTTGTAAATCTGGACCAGAATGTATATGTATTGTTGGTAAAGAGTGAGATCTTTTTGAAAGTAGGGACACTCTAGATAATAGAGAATGTTTTTCATAAATATCTAGTTATATTTAAATATATGAGGGAAAAGGTAAGAATGCTAGGCTACATATTCAAAACTTTCACTGAACTCCATATTTAGTGATGAGGTGTAATAAAAAGTTCTTGCTGCAGGGATTTCATTTTTGCTACACCTTAAGGCTTGTATTGTAACATTTTGGACATGGAATCTGATGTATATAGGATGATATGTAACAGCTTTTATGACTGTTTGTTTAAAAACCTTATGTATGTGAGGTTAAAGAATTATGGTTTTACACCACAGGCTATAAAATCTGACACATTTGGAGTTGGTGACTTAAATCAACCTTTCTAACAAGCCAAGATATAGGGCTTTCAATAAAATAAGTGCTGTTAAATAAATTGAGTTTGTCATATCATTGGTTCTCAGGCTGGTAAACATCCTTCACTGAATCACCCCATATATCTCTTTGTCTATGTGTAATAACCTGCCCTAGCTCCGAAAACACCAACCAAGAAGAAGTAGCTTATAGTATTTACCTTAACCTGGAGTGTCTTGTAGGAGTCTGAGACCTGAGGGCTAGTCCCTTGGGGATTTATAGGGGTATCAGCCCACATGGGCACTTTCGGAAAGTACCTTATGTATACTCCCTCTAACGCGTTAGCGGCCGGGAGCGCAGCGACCGTTGCAACTCTATTATGGTTTTGGTTTTGCCCATATGTAGCCATGACATCACATGTGACATCGTAGTTGACGTCACCTGGCAGCGGTGACGTCACTGATGTGCTGCGGGAGTGGCAAGTTTTGTGATGCAACACCAAGCAACCGTTGTCACCCTGACTACAGGCGTAGTGTAGGCAGTGCCCGGGAGGCAGTGTCATCACAACTGCCGGTAGTGTTGGTTTGAGACTTTCCTCACAACATTCTGTACCACTGTGGTGGGAATCTATATCTAGTATAGGCTTTGCTGAGTTAAAAAGGCCTATTAGAATATCGAAATCAGGGAGAGTTCATCAGCTAAAAGTGCCTAAATCTATCAAAAACCGGGAGATGCATGAAAATCAGGGAGGGGAGAAATCATCGTACATTGTTCATCATCCAACCTTGGAAAAATCTCGGCCAGTTTTAGAGTGTAGGCATGCACCAAGTGTAGGGCAGGGCTTGATCAATCCATATTTCAACATCATTTTTCTAGTTATGTTTGTCCCCTTGAAAATTTCTGCGCGTCCAAGTGAACCCGCCCCCTGATAAATAGTAAGCACTCCTTTAGTAGGTATACATGTCTAGATGCATGTGGCAACTCCTGCACGTGGTCACAGCCAGATTTTTCTTGTCTGAGTAAAGGCTAGATAATTATTATATAAATGTTGAGATACTGAAAGTAAAAGATAAATAGCCAGGTCAAAATATAGAGGTGCAGTAAACATAGTCACATCATGTACTTAAAGGCCCACTTCGCAATGTCCCGGTAGTGCTTTTAGGGGCATATGATTGGTCAAGGCGGGGAGGCTGAGGGACCATGCAGGGCCCTGAGACATGTGGTGTATTTCACCCTAAAATGTTGACACCTCCAGGGTCAGAGGTCACAGACCAGAAAAGTAGCAGTTAGGTTTGAATCTAGACACTAACACAACAAGCTGTTATCTTCTAAACAGCCATTATACCAGAATGACAAATTTTAGAATTTATACCATTCACCTCATGCTACCACATATATTTAGGTGTGTGAACATGACAAATCAACTGTTAGTCCTTAGTTAGAAATTAGCAGATTTTTGTAAGGCTGTGCCCAGTCTCAGGCATCCACATTGTGTTGTGTATGTCTGTGATATTGTATACCATACAACTGGTACTGTTAGTGAATAACCAATCAGGGGGGAATACTTTGTGTCTGCCTGTCATTCACATATACAAACAGTTTTCTGTGTAGAAAGATTTGAATTTACATCTGCTATTACCTGAATATAATCTAACAATATGAAATAAATTTTAGAAAGCATCATTTGCCTTAGGTTCACTCATACTTGTGTAATTTTAGAAAAGCACAAATTAGATATGTCCTTAGTAATCTTTGGATACATTGCTGACTTGTGTACATCAGCTGGCACAGAGGGCATTTAGAAAGGGGTGTGGCATGCAGTTCATATTGTCCAGTGGGGCCTTTAACTACAACCTAGCACAGAATGTAACAGATAATAACTTGCTCTGATTAACACAGAGTCAGATGATATTTCTGTAGACGAAGCTATATAGTTTCCCTTCTGTTGTACACAGTAGATCGAGTAAATACAGGTCAACTACCCTGGTGTGTACCTCATAAGGACTCTGAATGTAACTGTGTGTGTGTACCTCATAGGAAAATACAGTGAAACTGTGTCTGTGTACCTGACAAGACTAACATCAGAGTACCACATAAGGACCCACTGTGTATCTGTGTCTGTGTACCTGACAAGGCTAACATCAGAGTACCTCATAAGGACTCGTTCGGTAACTCTGTGTGTGTGTGTACCTCATAAAGACACAATGTAACTGTGTGTGTACCTCATAAGAACACTCTGTGTAACTGTGTGTACCTCATAAGGCTAACATCTGGGGGACACTGCACAACATTATACTGTAGCTCACGAACCCTATGACTAGGATAATTGTCAGGAGGGACCTACTACTGGTCAGTATAATCAGCCCCTGATATGTAAAAAATAAAAAGTGTCCGCTAATATCAGCTGCTTCTTAGCTACATGTACCCCACAGGGTTCTCCAGTTAAAAAATGTCACACTATGTTGTAGTCTTGAATAGATAACTCTGAAATAATAGTATGCCCTGCTCTAGGGCACAGGCACTGTACTTAAACAGGCATAACCCTTCTTTGAAAAGCCTCAACTTGTTAATCACTCTGAATTTAGTATGTGTGGCCACTAAAGTTAAAGGCTTAATTGTATCTTTTTCTTCCCTTTTCTGAGTAAATGCTAGATAATCATTACATAAATGTTGAGATACTGAAAGTGAAAGATGAATAGCCAGGTCAATATAGAGGTGCAGTAGGCACATTCCATGTTAAGTCTATCTTTTGGGGGTCATTTCTGAAGGCATAGCATGACACACTGGGTCATGCAAGAGGAAATGTGGTACTTGATATTACAAACCTGAAAGAAGGCTAATAATAATGATGGCCAAAGATTATAGATTACCATCAGATCCAACTATGCTTCAGCTTTAATTTGGTACCACTACTGTGTTTGTGTATCAAATACTAATCATTCTAGAACCATTTTCATGAGAAAAAGTGTAATTATTATATGGTATAATTAAATGTTCGGAAATGAATGTTCGGAAATGAAAATCTTGTGAAAAAGCTCCAAATCAGTCATTCAAATGTCTCACTTTACCCTCTAATATTTTTTTCCAGATAGATATGATTGAGGGATAGTTGTATGGCAATAATTTCATTTACTGAATAGTTGTATGTGACCTTAATTAACTGTTCGGAAATGAAACCCTCAAAGAATCTATGTTTTACCCACAACTTTGTACAGTCATGAATTACTTACAATGTATGCCTTGTATAAATGCCATTAGGTAGTATCCTCTATGTATTTTTATTCTATCTAAACACAAATAACTTTTGGTATTCAGATCATTTATTTAAGGTATCTTATAATTAATTGTTCGGAAATGAACTAAAATCTGGTGACATCAGAAATAAATTCATAGAAAATTGTCTATTTCCCACAGGTTCAAAATTCAAAAAGTATCAAAATATTGAAATAACAATGATTTTATCTATCCACATATGTGAGGTATATCTATCAAAGGTCATTTTACAATTATGCTGCAAAAATGAAAAATTGAGATGAGCACAGGCACTTTTGATTGTTTGCCCATTATTTGACATATATACTTCAGGAAAAATATCACATGTAAACATATTTATGCACATGAAAAATATCTCTGAGACCTCAGGATTAATTAGAGACCATTCCCATTATGCTATATACATTACATAGCAAAATATGAACCAATTGCTTTTGAGGACATGGAAAGATAGACTTAAGCTGGAATGTGCCAGTAAACATACTCACGTCATGTAATTACCTACAACCTAGTACAGAATGTAACAGATAATAACTCGCTCTGATTAACACAGAGTCAAATAATATTTCTGTAGATGAAGCTATATAGTTACCCCTTCTGTCATACACAGTAGATTGAGTCTCATTCTATACAGGTTAATTACCCTGGGTTAATTACCAGACTATAATTTCAATATCTGTTTGGCACATTTGTGAGCCAGCAAGCAGAAATGGGGGTTCCTGCGGGATTTAGTACCTGTTTTAGCCACCAGGGGGCACCACTATGGGCTAGAATAGGAAAAATATGCCTAAAACTATTATAGGATACCTTTTTATGGAGAATTCAATGATTTTACATAAAACCTTCTATTTTGGGTGGAAAGGTTCCAAATTAGGCATGTAAAAAGAACGTTTTTGGGCCTAAATAGGCATTTTTGTTTATGTCTGTTGCCATGGAAACATGATTTTCAGTCTAAATAGGAAAATCAATTATCCCATTTGAAAGAATCTTTCACTAGTTTTACTATGGTGAAAACAGAACGAAAATACCATTTCTAGATCAAAAGTTATAGGCAAAAGAACAAAAAATTATGCTAATTTATCTAATTAGCATAAATTATGCTAATTATAGATGTATCTCATGATCAATTAGGCATAGAGCTTTTTGCCATTCAAAAAATGGTCACACCTACCTACGTTTAGCAAGCCATTCCTCTAAAACTAACAGGAGTATCTTCTCTTGCAATATATCACTGAAAAGCCAGTGATCTGAATTTTAAATTTGACTTAAGCATGGATCCCCCTTTTTCCTTGCCTCTACACATTTGTCTGAAATCAGACCATCATCTTTTAATTGTGTCTTTTTTTCCTTTTCTAAAAGTTAGATAATCATCCCATAAATGTTAAGTTACCGAAAGTGAAAGATGAACACCCAAAGAGATATTGAAAGTATAGTGTGGTAATTAACCCTGGGTAATTAACCTGTATAGAACGAGACCTAATCTACTGTGTGATACCATTCTTGACTATAGCCATGGCTCCACAATGCGGTATGATGCGGCAGCATTACAGGCAGCATGCCAAAATCCATTGTTCTCAGTGACACATGTAAACAAAAAGAACAAAGGAATATCTGTGCAGCCTGTCATGCTGCTGCCCCATGCCGCCTATTGGAGCTTGGGCTTATGTTTTGATTGTGGACATTTCCCTAGTTTTTTTGGCTTTGAGATGGATGCAACCCACTTCTTTCAACTATTCTCCACCTTGTTTTTCTTATTACACTGAACAAAGTAAAAGCCATTGCATAACAAATCATCACCTGATATCTAAATTGTTGGTGCTTTGGCTTGATATCGTTCAAGGGTAAGAATCGGTTCAACAGGGGCACATTGTCATGTCATCTACTGAACATGCAGCATATTTGATATACTTATCTAAGCTGGAGCTAACACGTTTGATTGGGGTGTTGTAGACACTAAATTGATCTAAATTTTGAAGGCAATTGAGTTACAGTTGCAAGAAAACTAGTGTTCTTATGTCCAGTCTTGCTTTTATAGATCCTCATCAGTCTGTCTCTTCACCATAGCAGGTGAATTTAGCAAAAGTAATGGCTTACATACTTTTTTCAAGAGTGTTCTGAGATTCTTCCAGTCTCTTCCAGAAGAAACCTGGAAGAAACCATACAAAATAGGTTTCTTCCAGGTTTTTCCACTGTCCAGGAAGAAATATTTTTCATCCGGGAAGAAATCCAGCCCTGAATGAGTGTAATACTATGAAAATATCGAAAAGGGTATCTCTACTTTGAATCAACTTAAAGTTTTAAAAGTGCATTTCTCAGGTCATTGGAACTATTTATGCCAGTTAGAATCTTGAATTAATTTTGTGTTATGCTCTGTCTAATGAGATGAGATTATTCCAATGCCTTTTGGTGCTGGTAACATTCATTATGCAAGGGATGCACTATTCAAGGTTCATATATGAAATGGCTGATGATATCAGAGAAGGCTTCATGAAGAGGCAGCATACTTTGCATCACAGTGCTGGTATATCTAATAGCATATGGAGTGACATGGCTGTAGATGGCACATGAGGCTTTAGTACAGACTAGAAGGGATAATTGGTGCTGCTCCGAAACCTAGGGAATATCTGAAACAAAACAACTTCAGCAAATTCAGCATAAACAAGAGATAAAACCAAGAATCAAATCATACTCAAAAGACAAACAAGTGCTACAAGACAAGCTTGAATTGACCCTCTTAACATTCAACATTATGATGGCCTCACAGTCCCGGGAATAACCTCTCTCAGACCATCCTGATCCAGGATGTTCCTACATTACATCACACATCGCGTGGTGCTGTGTGTTTGGTGACCAGGAGGACACATAAACACATGGGGCTAGTTGGGTGTCTCCCCACCCCAATGTTAGAGGGGGATAAACAATACTTTTCACTTCTTTTTTTTTCAAATAATACCTCTGCTAACTCTACATCTGTAAGTTTGATTACTTTTGGCATTTTCCCCCATATTTTGTAAACAATGATGATCTCAAATCTTTTAAGGTCACTAATGCAATAATGCATCATACCCAGTGATTCTTATGGTCATGAATGCAGCCCTGGAGAGTAACACGCCAGGGATACACTCATGCCAACGCTATGGGGTTGATACTGTCCCAGAGCATCAGCATGATGCTCTGGGACTTTAATGGCAGGCCCAGAACTTCATGACAGCATCATAATGACTAATATGCTGGATCACTCTTTTTATGAAAAAAAAATATGTAAAATAATTATTTTTCAAAAAGTAATGGACAATTTCTTGACAATATCTGAGATATTTAAATGTAGTAGTCAGCCCCATGGCCCACTAAGGTCATGACACTGATGTCAGATGGCTGTCTTGCACTCGAGTGAATATTGCTATAAAAAGGTGGGTGCAGGTGGATCTGTCTGTAAATGCAGGAAATTCTGTGAGGATCAGCAGGAAAAATTAAACAGATGCATTTGAAAAGACTTGACCTAAAGGATTCCTTAACAGACTCAGTAAGAAAGTTGTAATGACGTCTCTATCTCATAAGCACATAAAGATGGCTGATCAATTAAAATGTGTATGACATTAAAATGATATATGAAAGAGCTATGGGTCTTCACAAAGACATTGATGGCATATAGGCTATATATGTTATGTACATGTACTGGGAATAGGGACCTTAAAGCACCCTGCACTAAGGGCCTTTTTCGTAGATCGTGTCACATATAACAAACTCCCCACCCTCCATTCATGTTTCAGGGGAACAAACCAAAATTGGGTATCCTGAGGCATTGGAATTGGCTTGGAATTCCAAGCATAACATTGCAAAATAGATAAACTTGATTTTTGCAGTGCGCAAAAAAAACTGAAATAAAACACTCTATATGAATGGCCAAAGGCTGTATCATATTTGGGGCCACTTTTCATAATGACCTTCACCCATTTCATGTACTCATCTCTAATCAACAGTTTTCCAGCTGTCTTTGATGAAACATGCACTTTGGAGGGAAACCTGCCTGCTGGACATGGTAGCAAGCATGCTCAAAATAACCAATCCACTTTCTGAGGCATTGAAATTACTCAAAATAACCAATCCTCAAGATTTGGAATTGGCTTGGAATTCCAAAAGTAACATTGCATAATTGATATAACTTGACACTCTATAGATTAAACTTAAACCCAAAGATGGTGAAGACTGAAGACATTGTCTATATCTGTCTTCACAGTTTTTCCTGCTCTTTCATTGAAACATGCATAAATATTCTGAACCACAAATCAGGGACCGTTGGACTGACAGCTAAAATCTTGATACCAATTTCAACCCCTTACAAGGTTTTTTTATGTGGTGTGTAAATTTCTACACTCAACTGAGCGTAGCAAAAGTTTTCAACCAACATCCACCCAAACTGATATAAATAGATAGGATAGGCATATTCTTTTCTATGGCTAAAGGCCAAAACCATGTTTTTTTGGCATTTGTACACTTTTTTCCTGACACTAACTCATATACCATCTATATGATGTTCCCATGGTCAGATGAAAGATCATTGCACATCATCCCTTAAATATTGTCTATAGAGCTTTGTGTAGAATTATGTACAGAAATATGTGTGTCTCACTAAGATGGAGTGTTTCTCCTTATGAGGTAGAGTGAAGGCTTCGCCTCCCAGAGAACATCTGGCAATCATTAGTCAGATAAACATCACACTACAGCAGAGATGACCTAGTTACCATAGTAACCAGGGTTTCAGTTTACAAGAATACAACTTAAGTAAGATCAACTTTATAACTGATATTTGGGGAGATCTCACAAAGGTGACCTATATAAAATTATGTGTGTGAATATTACATGGATACAACCTCACAGGGCCAACCTAGATATATCTGGTGTGTCTGAACCCAAAATTGACAAAACCCCCTCTGTGTCTATTAGTGACAAAACATCAAACACCACAATGCTCATACCTGAGATGCACTTTATGTCCTTCTTTAACTAAAAATCAAATTGACTTAAAACACGTTTTATGTTTTCTAAGAATGTACAAAGCTGTGAATGGATAAATGAATGTGTGTAGGGCTATTAGGATTTGAAAACTTTTTGCTCTTATGATCCTGTCAGCAAGCTTGTTAGTCTTATAATATCTATGATATGGCCCTTTTCACCCTCTCAGTGCTAGTTTACAAATGCATTGTGTGTGTGTGTGTCTTTGCCCTTATGAGGTTCAGTGCCAGCAGAGGGATAGTTGAAACTTCACCCCTTCCCCAAAGACCATCTGCCACTCATTAATTAGATAAACATTGGTATTATGACCCAGTATGCTGGGTTCATTTAACTGCAGCTAGTTAGCTTTACTATGATGGGGGCATGTTTATTCCTTCAACCTATGGGCATTATCAATAGCTAAAATTAAAATAAAAGATTTCTAGATTTCAAGTAATATTCATAATCCTACATTGTGAGTACCTCATAAGAACAGGTTGTGCATAATTGTGTGTCTTATATATCCTTCCTTGACCCTACATGGACAGATTTACATGGATAGAAACTCATAAGGAATATCCATGTACTGGGTGTGTCTGATATGGATAGACTTCATAAGGTGTATTGATGTACTGTGTGTGTCTGATATGGATAGGGCCTCCTAAGGAATACACTTGTGCTGTGTGTGTCTGATATGGATATGACCTCATAAGGAGTACCCAGGTACTGTTTGTCTGATATAGATAGGACCTCATAAGGAGTACCCTTGGACTATGTGTGTCTAATATGGATAGGACCTCATAAGGAATACACTTGTGCTGTGTGTGTCTGACATGGATAGAACCTCATCAGGATTACCTTGTACTGTGTATGTCTGATATGGATAGGACCTCATAAGGTGTACCCATGTACTGTGTGTGTCTGATATGGATAGGACCTCATAAGGAGTACCCTTGTACTGTGTGTGTCTGATATGGATAGGACCTCATAAGGAGTACCCTTGTACTATGTGCGTCTGATATGGATTCATAGGATGGTGAGGTTAATTGACATGAATAGGATCGTGAGGTTCACATTTTTGTCCTAAAACAGTAATAAAGGTCATCTTACTGAAAGGTTATCTCTCTATATCTATGTTAGACAGACACTGCAATCCTATCTATGTTAGACACACAATTATATATAACTCCTTGTGAGGTTATATCAATATAGGGCATCACACACAGGTGTATTGAATAAATACTCAAAGGTTGATGTTACTAGTTAAACTGAAAAAATACAAGGACAACAAAAATATTCTGCAACTACTGCATTCCATATTCATCAAATATTGTATTATAATTCCAGACAGCCTGCTGTTTGGAGAGAATGTGGATATATTGTTGTAGATTGACTAATAACTGTAGTTAAACCAGGCAAAATTGATACCATTGTAACTTAGAGACTCTTAACATACACCTTTTGCAAGATAACTTTGATAGAATGTAAGTCCCATATCTAACAAATGGGGCATGTTGGTATGGCAAGTTAGTAGCCCTCAGTCTACATGTCAGAATTATCTAGTGCAGGAGGTAGTCTGATACGGCATTTATCTATAGACAACCTGATGGTGTGTTTCCTTATATTGCCTGGGGTGCCCTTATGAGGTATTGAGGCAGGACAGCAGGTGGGGTAACTACCATGGCACAGAAGAGCCACCTAGTGAGTGTGTGTGGAACCACTTAGAATACTGTGTTTGACTGTGTTTACTAAACACACCTAAACACAATATTAAACACACTTAATGCCTTGTGAGGTCTTGACTCAAAAAGTACCTCACAAGGTATCCCCATTCCCGTAGAGTACCTCATAAGGTCCACCCACACACCCACACACACACACACACATATATATATATATATATATATATATATATATATATATATATATATATATATATATATATATAGGAAGTTAGCCTGGAGATCATTTCTTAACAGGTTATGACTGCCCACTTTCAAGTCGTAGTGGGAAGCCCTAACTTAGTGACATCACAGCACGATTGCATTGTTCATGTAGCCCCTGCAGCACTACGACAGCCCTACCAAATGCTATATAATATCTACATAACAGAGCAGTTGTAGGGCACTACCCATGATTGCTGACACTAAGTATTGGGATCTCAAATCGTAGTGACTGTGCGCAGTCGTAGTGCCTTAAGAAATGGCCTCCTGTAGGATAGTTAGAAATATGGGTTTCACTGTACAACGGCTGTACAACGGCCAACCATCTCTCAATGTGGCAAATACCCACCGTCTTTGTTCAATAACGGTCATATATAGTCTATGCCAATATGTACCTTGTCTATCGGTAATCATGGCATTATGGTAACTAGCTACTGAATAATGAGGCTTTCAGTTGCCAAGCAAGCCTGCTATGCATTGTTGCTGAACGAGTGTTGATCCAAAACAAAATTCTCTTAAAATAGAAGTGAAATTTGTGATATTATTTATATAAGGTAATAGTAAGTCAGGCATACCTGCATCACACAATTCATTAGATAAGCCATTCGCATAACAAATGTCTCACATTATGCACCATGGCACCTGGATCGTGTTTCAATAGTTTCCACGACAGGTTCAGCCAGCTACGACTAGAGATGGGTCAAATCTTAGCAATTTGGCCTTGGTGACTAAATAGCTGGCCAGATTACTGGCTGATCGTACTGCCTGCTGGCTAAATAGCCACCACAGTAGTGACTCAATAAGGGATCCTGGTATGACAACCCTGCATGTGAATAATTAGTGGGTAGCGTTAGCTGCTGCCCTCTGCACTCCTTTGCTCAAATGTACCCAATCTGAGCTCTTTACTACTACCTATAACCCTGTGGCCAGCGCCTTTGGCTCAGGGATGGCAGTTTTTTTCCCTAAAGAATAAAATATCATTTGGAAAAGTGTGGCGTTTCACCTAAGAATTGAGCATTACGTCCACACATGGGCCAACTATGTAGTTACTAGTGTGGTGGTCCCGCGTCATCTTCGAGGTACCTTCGTGGTCCTCGTGGGCGACGTCGAGAACACCTCTATTACCCGACGCCTGGGGGCGCTGGAGTCCAGCCCCACGTCACCACCTGGTCACGTGGCCCTCGACTCTGGTGTATATAAGGCCATTGTACGGCCTTCCTCAGGGTCAGTCCAGCCCCGACTGACCATCGTGAGTGATGGTTGGCGGCTGCCCGGCTACCATATTATGATACTTCTCTGTGCTGTTGCCCAGAGAAGGTAAATGTGGAATATCAACTGCAGACACTAGAAGGCCTAGTGTCGAACGTGCTATAGAGTTCAAACTCTACCACCTGTAACTGTGATCGAGAACGGCTGATGCCTATGTATTATTAGACAATAAAGTTTTAACTGGAACCTGAATAGTTGTTCTTCGTTGTTTATCGAAAGATTCGATTAAACTCCAAGGGGTAGAACACTACACTGGTGCCGTGACCAGTTGTTAACTTTAGTCCGCATAGGTACTGCGAGCTCAAGTTCGACATGCAGGGTCACTTGGATGAAGGTGATGACCCCAATCACCAACATCAAGGGACTGCAGGTCCGTTAGTGGATGTGAACGATCCACTAATCGGTGGTGGTTTGAACCACTCTCTGATATTAGGTCCATCGTCTGACCCGTTGGGCCTGTATCAAAGGAGCCGGCTACTCAATTGGCGAGTGTCGACTCAACTCTCTCCGGCTGCTGAGAATTTCTTAAGGACACAGAATTTGTCCTATGTAGAAAGGACAGCATCACCCGTGGGAACTCCGATGGGCCTTGGTAGTTGGTCTTTCGAGGGTCACGGAACGGGAGTCATTACTCTGTCAGATGCAAGCTGACGAGGATGCTCGAGCCAGGTACGAGGCAGAAATGCGTCGTTGCTGTGAGGAGCGAATCGTCCACGCGAACAAGATGGCTGAATATCAGATTTTAATGGAACAGAAAGCGAGGCACAAAACCGAGCTTAACTCCTTAAAATCTGAAACCTTAGTAGCCAAATCTCTGAAGGATCAGAAGGATTCGGATACTCTGGGGGCCATGCGTGGAGAAATCGATAAGCTACAACGGGAGATATCGTCTCGTAGAGAGGCTGATGAACTCGCACTCGAGGAACGTCTGGCTGCCACTCAAGAGGACCTAGTCGAAAACCCTGACTACAGGGAGTGGCTTGACCGTGCCATAAAGGAGGTTAAGCAACTCTTTGCCCTCAGCGAGCAGCGAGATCTCTCGAAAGCGGAACATAACCGCCTGGAATTCCTAGTATCGGAATTAAGACAGGTGGAACGTTCAACACAGCAGGCGGAGATAAACAGAATGGTGGGGGCTATCGACGATATCTCCAAAGTAGATTCGAGGTCACGTCGGACCCAACCCGTTCCTTCGATGCCTCGCACCAATGTTCTAAGTGGAGTGATCGGACAGTTTTTGACCCCTTCCACAGCCCAACAACATGTTGATCCTCCTAAATATAGGGATATCAGGTTCGAGGCTTCATATTTGAGTGAAGCTGAGACCAGTAACCCCTGGGGGATAAATCATAGTCGTGCAGACACGACTATGAGAAACATGGGGATGGATCATCAAATACCTAGAAGAGGTACAACATTTGCACTTGATCAGGTCAGAAGATCAAGCAGGATATTGAAAATACCTCTATCGGGCACGACCCCCCCCCCCCGAACTAGGTCAGTCAAGTGCCCTCCATTTACATGATTGAATCCGTTGGTACCACGGATTCAATCATGTCCGTCGAGTAAATATGTGGACCTCGAGTATGGCATTAGCTCAACTCCTCATGCTACTCCAGAACGGCCCCGCAGCTGATACTGTGTGGTTGTGGGAGGAGCATGGAGATGGGACTCTGGATGGGCTGGTCGACATGGTTACAGAAGCCATGACCTCTAGCCTGCAAGCCCCCATTGTCACTATGGAGAAGAGGCGCCAGGGCAAGAACGAAAGCATTAGAGCTTATGGCTTTGCTTTGAGACGCCTTGCCGGCGATGCCTACCCAGGTGTGGACTTCTCGGTTGAATGGCTAATAACCAAGGTCAACCAGTTGTTCATAAGAGGATTGTATGACACGGATTTACAACAAGACGTGCTTCGAGAGTGGCACACTTACATGTCCCTCAAGGATCTCATGGACTTGGCAGATGAGTTGTTGCGGAAGCGACAACTTCTGCCTAAGTTGGTGAATCCTACCTCGACAAATGCTTTGTTGGCGTTGGCCGACGCCGCTTTGGTTGAGGAGGGACAGGGGGAGGTGTCCTCATACTCGAAGCCCCCGGCAGGGAGTAAGACTAAGAAAAGCCAGAAAGCCGCTAGTAAATCGAAAGTGCCAAACAAGGCCTCCAAACACAAGGTACAGGAGCAAACCTTCTCGCTGAGTCAATAAAAGAATTTACTCAGGGTTATCGAGGGAGGGGATGTCCCTGTTACTAACTCGGAGAAGCCGAGTACCCCTCCGTCTGACGCCAAGTGTTGGAACTGCAAGAGGCAGGGGCATTTCCCACGGACTTGCCCCGAGCCTATTAAAGGCCTACCACCTGACGCGACGGAAAACTGAGGCGGGCGGCTCGACCTGGCAATCAAACTGGCCGACCATCGAAAAGCCAAGGTATCAGCACCTCTGGCACTCCTGATCAGACGACAGTAGATTCGAAGGAACTAGGTAAGGTCCCGGTAGGGCCGTCCCAGCCCTTTACCACAGCAGCACCGGTTGATCACTGGTCGGGTTCCAAAGATGTCGGTGTAGAAAAAGCCTCAATGGCCAAGGAACAGGGCGCTGGCAGCCTGAACTCCGAGGTCGAGGGTTCGACTGGATTGAAAGTGAAAGTTGACGCCGGGAGAGAAGCCCTGATGCGGCAGCTGGCCAGAGTCTGCGCAACAGAGTTTCCCTCAGATGATCCCTGTCTCTCTTTTCTGAAGAAGAGAGGGATCGATCTGAGTACTGACGTAAGGTTGAGAATGCTAGCAGGAACCGCCCCCTTGTCGGGGAAACGATGGTACCTGTCTGCAGAGATTCGAGGGTGTTCTTAAGACTTCCTGATAGATACTGGTGCTAGCCACACCATTGTCTCTCGGGAACTCGCAAGGACGTTAGTGGTGCCGTCAGATACTCTCTACGAGGGAATAACGGCGTGCACTGCGTCTGGAGCCAAAATGCGGACCTATGGTCGATTGGTTCTACCTCTTAAGGTGGCATCGACCCACTATGTGTTTAGCCAAATAGTGGCCGATGTGGCTGACGATGGCATTCTGGGGCTCGACTTTGCAGCATTATACGGTATGATCCTTAACCCGAGGACGGGTCAATTGGTCAAGACCCAGCCGACAGAAGAGCACCATCAGTGTAAACTGAAGAGAGTGTCATCGATTGACTCAGTAGCACAGACCATGAGGATACCAGCCAGACATCGGTGCGATGTACTGGTGAAATCTGATGGTCTGGAAAGAGATCGACAGGGCATAGTCGAACCCGACCTGAAAACTCTGAGAAGTTTTGGGTTGGTTGGTGAGGCTGCCCTTGTCAGCAATGTCCATCGAACAGTGTTTCCCGTCTGTAATCCACTGAATCGAGACATTGTCCTGGAAAAAGGCCAGGTGGTCGGTACCATACAGTACGCTGACATTAACGGTGAATTCTCTTCACCGGAGGTAGGATCTGTGATGATGTTTCTCGAGCAAGAAGCTGCAGACGTCGAGATGGCAGAAATCGCGAGCACCCACACGGGGGAGCTCCCTAACTGGTTGTTAGATATGTATGGTGACACCCACCTGACCCACCCAGAAGAAAGACTGAAGCTGTCCGCCTTACTACGTAAGCACTTGGATGTCTTTAAATCCCCAGATGAACCGTTAGGGCGCACCGATCAATGTCTGCATAACATCGATACTGGTGATGCACAACCTATCCGAGTCCCTTACAGGAGGATTCCGCTCAGCAAGAAAGCTGCTGCGGATGAACAACGTAAGGAGATGTTGGATACGGGGGTGGTTAGGCCAAGTACTAGTCCCTGGTCCAGTCCCGTTCAGATGGTGACGAAGAAGGATGGGACCATGAGATTCTGCGTCGATTATCGATGTCTGAATGAAGTGACTAAGAAAAATGCCTATCCTCTCCCGCACATCGACAAATCCTTAGATGCCTTAGGAGGAAACAAGTGGTTTTGTTGTCTCGATCTCCAATCTGGATATTGGCAGATCGGGATGAATCCCGACGATGTCGAGAAAACCACTTTTTCTTACCAGAGGGGGCTCTATGAGTTTGATCGAATGGCGTTCGGTTTGTGTAACGCCCCAGCCACATTCGAGCGGATGATGGAGGAGATGTTGAGGGGTTTGCTAGGTAAGATTTGCCTGGTTTACCTCGATGATATCATCGTCTTCGGCAAAATGACGGATGAAGCAATGGCGAATCTGGCAGAAGTTTTCAACAGGATTCGAGCATGGGGACTGAAGTTGAAGCCTAAAAAGTGTCAGCTTTTTAGGACTTCAGTTGAGTACCTAGGCCGAATCGTGTCTGAACAGGGTATAGAAGCCAACCCGGGGAAAATTAGCGATGTAATGACATGGGCTAGGCCCACTACAGTGAAGGAAATTCGATCCTTCATTGGTTTTTGTTCTTACTACCGAGAGTTCATCCCGGGGTTTGTGGAACTAGTAAGTCCTTTGCAGGACTTAGTGATCCAAAAACCTAAAGGTAGTAGAGGTCGTTACGAGGCATTCGCTTGGACAGAAAGAGCTGAACATGCTTTTGTCGAGTTAAAACGAAGTTTCAAGGAGACACCTGTGCTTCGATTCCCCACACCCGACGGTCGTTACATCTTAGACACTGACGCTAGCAACACGGCGATTGGGGCTGTTTTTTCCCAAGAGCAGGATGGAATGGAGGTCCTGATCTCGTTTGCTAGCAACACTCTAAGTAAAACACAACGAAACTACTGCACCACCAAAAGAGAACTGTTGGCAGTTGTCGTGTACACCAGGAAGTTTAGGCACTACCTTTATGGTTTTTAATTTCACTATCCGCACCGATCATTCTTCTTTGAAATGGCTCCTGAACTTCAAAGAAGCTGAAGGAATGATGGGTAGGTGGCTGGCCCACCTATCGGAGTTCGGTCTCGAAAACTCTAAGATCGAACAGCGAAGTGGCGCCAAGCATCTGAATGCCGATGGTCTTAGTCGTATCCCTGTGCGGCTATGCCAGAGGTCAGATTGCACAGACTGCGGCAGTCACAACGCTGTTTTGGCAGCTGTGGGTAGTTTAGTAGACAGCCGGGTGGGTGTTGCATTTTGGTCTCTAGATGAACTCATCGATGCTCAGAAAGCGGACGCTGACATCAGACGGGTTGCCGAATGGCTGGTTAAGGGGGCTAAACCCACTAGGCCTGAGGTATCAATCGAGAGCACCGAGGTACGGAAATTAATTGGGCAATGGCCTCTATTAACTTTCCGTGAAAGTTTGTTGTGTCGTTGGAAAGTCGAGGCGGGTCGTGCGAGACGCGCGATTCAAGTAGTTGTACCACGCCAACTGAGGGCTGAGGTACTCTCCTTTTGCCACGGACACCAAACAGCGGCACATTTTGGTCGAAAACGAATGCATGGGTAAGTCCCCTTTGCACCAAGAGTTGTTCGGGGTGAGATTCGGGAGGATAGCTATGGATATCATCTCGGGATTTGCACCCACGCCAAACAAGAATACTTGCATGTTAGTAATCCAGGATTACTTCACCAAGTATGTACGCGCTATTCCCCTACCAAATCACACAGCAGAGACCTGTGCAGAAGCTTTCGTGGAAGAATGGGTCTTGACCTTTGGTGTTCCGTTGCTTCTGCATTCCGACCAAGGTTGACAATTCGAGTCTTGGCTCTTCTCTGAAATGTGTGAATATTTGACGATTGTAAAACAGAGAACCAATCCATACAGGCCGCAGAGCGATGGCCAGGTGGAAAGGTTCAACAGAACGTTGATTCAGAGTCTGACTATGTTGGTAGACAAACATATGGATGACTGGGATAAACAGGCTAAATATGTTGTGTCCGCATATAACAGCTCTGAACACAGTTCTACCAGAAGCATTCTCATGCCAGCAGATGTGATTTTCGGCTCAATCGAGAACCCACTTGAGGTCCCTTGTTCCGTTACTTTCGTGGAACAGCTTCGAGATCGGTTGAGGGAGAGTTACAGCATGGTAAGAGAAAATCTAGGTAAGTCTGCGGAATGCCAGAAAGTCGGGTATGACTATGGGCTAAAGCAGAGAAGATACTCAGTTGGGGAACAGATGGTGAGGTACCACACCCCCCAAGCAGCTATGAAGCTTGCTCCCAACTGGAATAGGGCCGTTCGTAGTGGATTCTGTCCTCTCTGAGTCGACATTATTACTTCGATCGTCCCACGGGCGGTTGCAAAAGAGCAATGTTGATAGAGTACGCCGGTGGTTGGGCGTAGAACTATCACAGACTGTCGAGTTGTTGCAGCCAAAACTTGATGATGATTCACCTTCTCGTAAGGCCACGAAAAGGGCTAAGTCTGTTTCTGAACAGGTCGAAATAGAGATTGAAAGGTCGCGACCGGAAGTTCAGTGTAAAAAACAAACTAAGCAGGGTCATTGAAAACGACAGCAGAAGGCTCGAAACCTGAGCGAGGTGGAGGTGTTGGATGCCAGTAAACCATCAAAACGGCGCCGTGGTCGACCGGCTCGTTGAGATAGGTCGAAAGCATCTAAACAGCCTTTGAAGGAACGTAGGAAGCCCGACCGCCCCTCGAAGGTGCAAATGACTGAACAAACTTCACATCGAAACGTTTCGATTGAAGTCGGAGATCAGTCACTCCAGACTGGACCTATGACTTGAGCGAGTCTTAAGCGCCAAGGCTCATCAAGGGGACGGTCAACAAGTGTGGAGGATGGAAGGAAACCCAGAGCAAACACTCTGGCCCCTACATCCACACCGCCACAAGTGATGGGAGGCAGACGCCGACGGAAACGGGTTAATAACCTGGTCGGCCCGGCCACATCAAAGGATGATGAGCTAGAAGGGGGTGATAGTAACCCGCCCCGAGGCTCAACACTTGTTCCTACAGTAAAGGTTAAAATCAGGAAGAGTCCTAGATTAAACCCTACTCAGTAATCAATGTATCGTACAATACTAAGCAGCAGCTTTACCAACCTGTTTTTTTAATAAGGATTTAAATAATGGGTGCCGTTCTTGGGTAAATCTGTCTGTGGATGTGAAGCCGACCGTGAATAAAAAATTACACAACGAGAAGTCATACGATTGCCTCTTAGTTTGAGACAATCCGACGCTAGAAACATGAAAAACTGGGGCCTCTTATATATCGGACTGTGTGGATGGGTCCCAGCATAGGCTGGTGGATTCTGCCCGATGGGTAGATCCATATTGGGACCATTTTTAATCCCGGTAGTCTGATGGAGCGGGGGTGCCCTAATTGCCCATGTTGACAGTGTTGGAACCCCATAGACCGCATAAGAAACAACGGCATATGCAAACATTGTGACTGGAGAACCAGAGCGTGACAGTGTGAGGAGAGTGAGTCGTTCTATTTTTTTAGCATTACCTTATTTGGTCATGGCGTGATCCGCTGTGGACCAATAGGGTTCGCTCGCCTCGGTCACATAGGCCCTTCCTCCAATCAGAGGCGTGCGCCACAGGGATAAAAGACCGCGTTGCACACCCTGGAGGTCACATTTGCGCCCGTCTCGTGAGAGTCAGACGCAGATTAGCTGGACTAAGCCTAGCTTAGCCCAGCTGGTACGCCTTCGCCTGGGGACTTCCTACCTGAGGTCTCCCCCGTCTAGTGTCGAGGGACACGACCTGCCTGAGTGCAGGTTCGTGTTCTCTCGAACCCCAGTCTTCGATCCTTCGAGCCACCTGAGTGCGGTTCGAAGTACATCGAAGACACCTTCGAGGCTTCGACCCGACGGAGTGCGGATCGGAACACCTCGAAGATTCTCTTCGATGCCTCGTCCCGTCTGAGAACGGTTCGAGGCCCGGAGTCCTTACTTCTTCAGTTCAAGAAGAACCGTGGGGTCCTCGTCCGACGAGCAGTCAGGGTACAGCTCTTCAGCGAGTCACAAATCGCAGAAGAAGAAGAAGAAGAAGAAGAAGAAGAAGAAGAAGAAGAAGAAGAAGAAGAAGAGGACCAGACCCGAGCAGGAGCTCGAGTCTACCTCGGCTAAAAGTGCAGCTCTTCTGAAGCAGATCGAGGATGCACAGAAAGCCTTGGCCGAGTCCCAGGAGAGGGAGAAGGCGAAAGAGGCCGTTAAGCAGCAGAAGCGCGATGAGATGGAGGTCGACGAGCCGTCAACACCAGCTCCATCGAAAAGTGCTACTGCTTCGGGTTCTAAGGGCAAGAAGTCTGCAGAATCGAAGGCATCCAAAGGGACCTTGAAAGATTTCAAGATCCCTAAGGTGCCCAAGAAGGAAGGTAGCAAAAAGGAATCCACAGCCAAGAAGGTTCCAGTCCGCGAGAAGAGCAGTGAGTCCACTGCTCCCCCGGAGCCTGGAACCGAGCCATCGGAGGTCGATGCCGGTGCCGTGGAGAGCACCCTATCCTCGCCCCCGGACACGGCCAAGGCTGTCAACGAGTGGAAGCGGCTGTCAGGGATTACTGCCAAGCGACGTGCTGAGTACGTCGATGACAGGCCTCTGACCAAGCTTCAGGATTACCGCAAGAATGGTCAAGTGCCTCAGACTCGTCTGGGTATCGCTGCCCGAGAGACAGC
This sequence comes from Acholoe squamosa, assembly GCA_949317995.1. NCBI lineage: Eukaryota > Metazoa > Annelida > Polychaeta > Phyllodocida > Polynoidae > Acholoe > Acholoe squamosa. The sequence goes on along the minus strand of OX439036.1, from coordinate 4,995,058 downwards.
GGATTGGGTTCGCGTGGCGCATCTTCAATCCCGGGCAGCAGTGTGCTTTTGAGAACTGCACACGTAAGGGATTTCCCCCTCGCGTGTACATGACGGATGGCAGGTATGCTCGCCACTTGGTGGAGGAGCAAGTCATTCGTCCGCAGTTCGGGTGTGTTAAGGTGGAAAAGACCATTCCATGTTATCAGGACCCCGATGACCCGACCTCTCCTCCTTTCGTGACTACACGAAGGGGTCTGATGGCGCGTCATCTTAAGTCTTACAAGCAGCCCCATAAGTACAATGCCGAGGGCACTATCCAACTGGTGGAGACACTAGTGGGAAAATGTGAGCGGAATGAGAAAACAGGCGCGCCGACTAGACACTGGATGTGGATGACAACCGCACCCCCGTCTACGAAGCGCCTGTATATCAGACCAGAGCTCATGCCCGCTTTCTACGGCGCCTACCCCGAGTTCAGGGTAGAGCAGCGTAAGAAGCGGGAAGCCAGTCATCCTCGAGACCCAGGTTCAACAGCCTCTATGAGCGGGAACAAGAGACCCCACCCTACGGACGCTGGAAAGTCTGCCGGTTCGACTGAACCAAAGAAGCCTAAGCCGCAGGCGGCCCCCTCGAAGCCCGTACAGGCATCAAAGGCCACCCCGGCCCTGGCTCCTAAAAAGTCCAAGACTGCTTCGACTGGTTCAGCCAAACCTAGCATCAGTGGTGCTAAACCTGGAGGCAAGACGGTGGAATCCCGGAGTGGTCGTGATCGACAACCCATGGTGACCACCAACTCGTCTCCTCCTGTCAAGTCCCCTACAGCGGCAGAGGGCAGCACCCCAGCTGCCACGTTGCGTGTCCACGTAGGAGGCGCGACACTAACCTCGGGAGCAGGAGCCACCTTCTCCAACATCGTGTCAGGCGCCGACACCCCGACAGCAACCTAGCGTTAGGAGTTGGCACAGCCTGCATACGGCGATGGCGTCGAACGTGGGGTCCCCAAGATGTTCGTGGAACGTTGTAAGGGACTTCTACAGATGACTGGTAGCCCTGCTATCGACCATTTCGGTGAGGCATTCCGTGAGGAAGCGAGTGCCTACTTGTTCGGCCTGTTTGATAGAACAAACATGGCCATCCGTAACGAGCTCCTTCCGGCTCTTAGGGAAGAGGCGCGTCAGACCGTTCAGATGGAGATGGACTCTCGTCTGACCGATGTCCGGACACGGCTCAATAACTTTGAGTCACAAGCCCAATATGATATCACCAAGAGGGATGCTATCATAGAAGGCTGGGAGGAAATCGACCGCGAATTCTTTAGAGTCTTCAGGGTCCAACTCTCGGAATGGATGAAGGACAAACACCATGGTGTCCGAACCCTGAAACCCGTTCCAACTGAGCCCTCTCGAGAAGCACAGAGGTACCTCGTTGAGGGTGGAGTGGTGCCCAACGTCAGGACGCTGGCGGCTCAGACATCAGGACGCTGGTAGGTCTCTCGGCGCCTCCGTCTACCCGCCGGCAACCGCGCCTTCCTCATTGGCTCCCTTGGTCGACCTCTTGGGAGCCACCGAGCCTGCACCGCCACCGGTTCAGAGAGTGGTGTCCCCGAAAATCCATCCGGATCTTCATGGCATCACACCTCTGATCCCCCTGAGTGCAGCCGTCTGCCCGGACCCCGTCAGCTTCCGCCAGAGCAGAAGAACCTGCCGAGGCGGAACAGTCGATGGACATAGATGGGGACGTTGATGTCGTTGGTCAATCTCTAACGGCTCCCCCTGACCAGGGAGACCAGGACAACCATGAAGGTCAAGAGAGCGACGACGACAACGGAAGCGACTCTGCAGATTCCGCAGTCCTCCACTCAGATGCTGAGGGAGACTCCCGAGATGCACCCGGGACCTCTAACGAGGCTTGGAGTATGACAATGGACCGTGTGGCTCCATTGCCGGAGTCGCCCACGTTTTCCGGCCAGCTAGCCACCAGGGCGTCACATAAGGACGAGCGCACTGACGGAGAGCAGGTGGAAATCGACGCCGCTACAGGGTCCATCTCGGAGGATCAGTAGTATGATACTACTGTTCCTCCTCCTGAGCTCAGACCGCTGACATCGAACAGAGTCTCGATGTCAGCATGGAACCCCCGGGAACTTGTTCCCGGATGACGGTGTACCCTCCACGAGTGGGGGTACCTTTCCTGTCCCCGGACCTCCCTGCGAAGCTGTGTGGATCCGACGCCACCCCGGTCTTAGGACCCGGTGGTGCAACACATCCTCGGCCTCGCGGTCGAAGGACCATCATAGTTGTACTGTGCACTATCGATGGGCTTCCTTCGCTCGAAGGAGCTTCTCAACGAGACAGTCACTTGTGTACCCATTATTTATGACACAGGCAACAATGTCTTTATATAATATTCTGACCCATGAGATGTATTTTTCCCCAAATCCAAACCTTTCAAGTGCCTTATCTTATCAAATGCTTTTTCAAAATCAACCGCCATCAGAATACCAGGGCGACTTAACTTTCTGGTGTATGCTAATATATCTTCAACTGTGCGAATACCTTGACCTAACAAATCCAGATTGATCTGAGCTTATAATACTAGGGAGGTGGGGTTTTATCCTTTCTGACAGGGCCTTGGTGTAGATCTTATAGTCTGTATTCAACAGGCTCAGCGGCCTCCAGTTTCCTAGCTTGAGTCTTTTTCCTTTTTAGGGATAAGGGTTATAACGCCACGTTTCTGTTCTTGGCTCAAGCTGCCTGTTTCCGTGGCATAGAGTAGACATTGACTAACATCATCCCCAATATCAGTCCAGAAGAACTTATAAAACTCTGCACTTAGCCCATCAGTGCCTGGGCACTTCCCATTCTTTAAGGATTTAAGACTGTTGAGAAAATCTGACTTTGATAAGGGTCTCTCCATCATCTCTCTCTGGTTGTCAGACAAGACAGCTAAGTTGTTTGTATCTATGAAGGGACAACTGTCATCAATATCATCTAACTCTCTATAGCTATCTGAGTATAGATTTCTGTAGAATTGCTTCTGTAAGCTAAGGATATCTTGGCATTCAGTGACTATATGCCCATTTTGATCTTTCAGTTGAGTAATAAGTTTGTCCATAAAATTCTTTTTTTCTAGATTCAAAAAGTATTTGGTTGGTCGTTCACCTACCTGGGACCAATTCACTTTTGACCTAAGCATGATGGCTCTAGCTGTCTTTAATTCAATATCTTTCAGGTCTCTCTTAACACTTTCCATTTCATCAATTACATCATGGCCCTCATCAAAGGATGCAGTCAATTTGCCCAGACTGTTTGTTAACTCCCTTTCCACCTTTTTAGACTCTGCCTTCTTCTTTTTGCTGTAATTAATTGAAAATGTCCTTATCTCATACTTCAGAATCTCCCACTTCGCATTGGGTGCCAGATCCTGGTATTCTATCTTACATTTTCCAAGCATAGTCTTAAGTTGATTCACATAGTCTTTATCTGAGAGAAGGGTATTATTAAACTTCCACACATTTGGGCCTCTATCCTGGTCAGCACTGGAGATTCCCAGTGTTACCTTACTGTGGCCAGATAGCCTTCCAGGACAGATATCTGTTTTATGAACAAAGCCTGTCAAATGCTCAGACACTAGCCAGAAATCTATCCTGGATGCTTGCTCCTGCCTATGAAAAGAATATTTACGTAAATTAGGGTGTCTAAATCTCCATATATCCACTAAGCTGAGAGTATCTTGTAGACTGTATATTTGCTTCCTATACTGCTTATTAGCTGCCCTTATACTATTGGTTGCCCTTCTGTCTATATATGGGTCCTGGGTTTCATTAAAGTCACTAAAATGGGGGGAATCCGGATGGCAGGTGGCAGCACCTGCCTCTGGGTTCGTATCCACTACACCAGGGGGCTTCCACTCGTCCGCCACACGTCATGTGGCCGGTCTGAGTTTCGCAGGCTTTTCCCCTATATAAGGGTGGTTCCACCCCCATACTCTCCAGTAGTTGTCCTACCCACTGCTCAACCTGGTCGTTACCTGAAAGGGTAACCGAATGCCCTGGCAGCATGTAGTCCTCTAAGGCTGTGATCGTATGTAACAAAAGCTGATGCAATAAAAGCTTGGTTGCCTACCCGGAAAATTCTTCTCTCTTCGTTATGATTTAATCTAACTTATTGAGACGAACCACTAGAGTAAGTAAGTGGCATAATACATTGTGTAATATACGCAACATCTTACCTCCGAGTCCTGAGATGTGGAAAATAGGGGCTTATCTATACCCTCCATATATATATACTGCCGGATCAAATGACCCTGCTGGGTAAGGGCCATTGCCCTTAGTAGGGTATGATACCTCCACAATTGGCTCTTGTCCATGAATGTGACAAGCCTGTCCACCTGCTCAGAGTAGATATAAGAATAGTATTTTCAGAAAAAAACAAACAAACAGGAAACCATAATTATTCAGGTGATGGTCTACAAGAAATAGCTATAAATGCTACTATCCAGTTCATAGGATCACTAATTCGCGAGGTATACATTTATGAAAACAGTATATTGAATTTTTGGTTCCAGGCCTAAAATGCAGGTGTTTATTTCGTTTATAGTTTAATACCAGAAGGTGACATGTAGATTGTAACCAGCCTTATAGAAATAATCTGAATGGTATTTATGGCTTAGTAGAGTAGAGTAGAGTAGCAGTGGCCTCATATTTTAGCATTTGTTTGTACAGCTCACTGTGACAATCTTCCCATTAAAGGGTCGGCATGATACTCCAATGAAGTGATGGCGAGCAGTCTTGGCAGCACTTTATTGCAATTGGTGTATCATTTTTAACCATCAAATTTTTTATCATGATGGCCATAACACACTCCTTCATTAGTGACCTTTAAAGGGTTAATGATCATTTCACTGGGACATAGTTTTTGTAACAGGGCCCGCTTCCAAAGTTGGTGCAGTGCTGCCATCATAGTGCTCAGAGTGAAACTAGAAATATGGACATGTTAGTGCGCAGTAGCCTCAGCAGGTGGCCTTCCAGTCGCAGTGCAGAAGGAGCTAGGGTAACTGGCAGTTACCCCATGATGGCATCCAACATGAAGAATCACAAAGCACGCAAATGTGAACACATTTTCTCATTCTTTGCTTTTTGATACACTATCCTACTTCATGATGATATTCCAGAATCTTAGCTAGGACAAGGATACTTATGGAAACAAGACCTTGAGTTACTACATTACTTTGATTAGGCGGGTATTCCACTGCTGTCAGTCAGCCGAAATTTTGCTAATCCGATTATTATTGATTATACAAAAGTATAGAAAAATATCTGTTGGATTAGTAAAATCTCAGCTGACCGACGGTAGTGAAATACCCGCTTTACATAGTAATCATCCAAAACTGAAAGTTTGTTACTAGTGTAACTCCTAACCAATTTACCATAGTATACTGGTTATTGTAGAAACTTAGTTCTTAGTCTTAGTGCTAATTTAAGACTGACACTTTTTTTATTGTCCTTGAATGTGTCTCTACCATACCGATTTATAACTGTTTACCCTTTAAGGGGCGCTGATGCATCATGTCCATTGTCCATCATGATGCATGAGTGCAGCCCTGGTGAGTAACTCACTTGGACTACATTTATGCATTATTCCGACCCTGCAGGACTCCTGAGGGTCGTCATGATGCTTCGATGAAGTGGTGGCAAGGAGCCTTGGCATCATGAGAACCATGATACAATTCTGTTTCAGCAGCCCTTAAATGGTTAATAAGCATTTTTCCCTTTCACGATAATCCAGACACAGTAGTTGTTGTAAAGTAGTTTAATGTTGAGTTAGTCTGAGATACGTAATACACATTGCCATGCTATAATACAGAGTCTGTATTCTGATATAAACTACGGAGTAACAGAAGAACGTATCACAGGAGGTGCACGCATACACATATAGAACATTGGTTATCAAATAGCCCCATCTTGATTGTTTAATTCAATTTAAACCATTTAAAGTTGCCTATCTATGGTACAGCATGATGCAATGAAGTACTGGTGAGTCAGTGATGTATTTTTTTATCGCCAGAATGATGCATGGAAGCATCAAGCTACTCACTCTAGCTCCATCCATGCATCACTGCAAACAATAGGCATAGTGCATCTATGCAATATCAGCTTCTTCCAGCTTCTTATAACAGCTGGATATATAGTTATCATGTTCAATATTGGAGAATTTTAGGTAGGAGTACTATATCATTATTGATTGTACATACTTAATTGTTAAAAGTATGTAGGTGCAACAATTATGTTCAATGAATTCATAATGGCCCAGGTATGGGTGGAGGCTACTTATCAGTTACAAACAACAAAACATGTAAAACTGCATGTGTTTTATCGGCACCGTCTCATTCAATGCGTCGGTTGTAATAACTTAATTATTAAATATTTGTGGGCAAAAGTTCACTTGGAATTTTTTTTTTCTATTCCAGTGACACTATGCAGATTCTCTCTCACATAAAACTGAACAATTCATGTTTATATATATATATATATATATATATATATATATATATATATATATATATATATATATATATATGAATATACATATAGCATACAAGTAGAATATCTGTCCGATCCCACCCCAGCCCCTGGATATCGCTTTTATTGCTTCTACAGCCATTGCTGATTCTACACATATAGAGCTGATAGTTTAGCATTCACAATTGAAATAAGTGTTCAATTCTGAGGCATTCGAGATTAGTATGTATAACCAGCTAGAGATCATCTTCTTATGTTCAGAATATTTAAATGAAATATATTTGTGGAACAACAGTGGAGATGAAAGACATGTTTTGTTTGTTTTGATAATTTTTAATTGTTGGCGGTTTGCCTTTCATATAGGAAATGACAAATGAATATGGAAATATGGTTTAAACATTGAGTATAGTTGAGTCGTGAGATATTGTATAGGTGTTATGTTATTTAAGAGGTGTAATGAGGTAGTCTAAGGTAGAGAAATCAACAACATATGTATAATACTGAGTAATTTGCAGATACAGAGTCAGTGATTCTAGTCCAAACAGGTTTGGAGTGAGAACAAAGCGGTGCTGCCACCTTGTGGCATATTCTAGTGCTAGAGGAGGTAAATTTAGCCTAGTGTGTGAAAGTACAGCAAGGTGTCCTTCCAGTGTCGAGGCACTAGGAAGAGTGTAGTTCGTCCATTGATTCCTATATAGTTTTATATACAGTGTTGACCACAGAGAACCACCAATGAGCATAATGGCATCATACCCTATCATACACTCATCAAGTTAAATAAACATTGTACCCATCTATGGGCTTGAATACTGTATGGCGACTATGTTTATTTGTTACATGTGTTCAGTTCTCATTTTCGAAACCCACAAAATAGCGTCATTGTACTCATGCATGAAAAGTGTTAATTTTCACAAAAACGGAGCATTTTATCATAACGAATCAATTGACAATTTCCTTCACATGGAACATCGGTTATCACTTTGTTGTAAGATATCCACTTCAGAGAAATTTCCGACACTTTGGTTTGTGGCATTTTCCGCCATTGCGTCAGGATCTACAATATTCTCGCTATACACACAGTCACACAGCACCCCAATGTGGGGGGAATGGGAACCAGGGCTTTCGTACATCCTGTATGCATGCTCACAACAACCCGGGATGTCACTTGCAGTCCGCGTAGACACCGGAGTCTTGTTGACACTACTTGAGTCCTCTGCTATAGACTTGAGGCTGCGCAGCTCCCAAACATGGGCGTAACCATAGTTACCCATACGTTGGAGTTTGTTCATTTCGTCAGTTGATATTCGGGATATGTTCCCTGGTAAGGATGTGGTCTCCGTGCAAGCGTCAGGACCGTCAATTTTAGAGACATCTCGTTCCCTTCGTCTCCTGTTAATAGAATGAGAATATTAACTTTTAAATTCATTCATTTAGAAACATAGCTGAAAAAGTGATGATCTCCATGCTCTGCCCATAGTTTGTCATTATACCCATACATCAAAGATTGGTTGCATAAGCGACAGGAACTGTGAATCTTTAAAACAATATGCACATATTTGTATACAATGCAGAGATTTATCCTTGAACCCTTCCCCTTCCAGAGGGGTATTCTTGCAAATTGCCAACATCATATATATATATATATATATATATATATATATATATATATATATATATTTATATATATATATATGGGTCATTCCAAGATTTACTGGACATGTGGTTCCTTGGGCATATATATTTAGCAAAGGAAATACCTCTACATCACCAATAATATTTTTATTCCTTAGTGGGGGTTCATAGCTAAAATTTCCATATGGATTGGGTGGGTCCTGGGGCATAATTTATCTTCTATGTGCATTCAAACATGAATTTTACACGATGAGGCGTGAGTGAATTTTTTTCAAAGTGACCATCCAGACCCTCACAAAAGAGCACAATTTTTCTTATTATATACAATCAAGAGGTTCCCAAGGGGGGTAACCTCGATAGAAATTTTGTTGATGTATTTCAAGAATTACCCAAGCCAGGTAGATAATAGTGATTTTCAATGCACACCAAATTCACTCTTGCCTCACAGTCTTTTACCTCTAAACAGAAGTAAATTTCATTACTACATAGAGTTTCTGTACTCTATACACACTTTTAGGCTGTATGTATCATGTCTGAAAAAGAATTACGATTAAATAGCACCTGGTTGGGCTGTATGGGGTGTCTCATCGCAAAGTGAGGCGTGAGTGAACCGCAGCAGGAAAAATAGCGCGGGAACAGGAAGACGACTTCCTGTTCTCCAGCGGAAATGCCCCACATCTGGGTCTCAGCAAAATCAACGCAGAGGATCTCACACGGAGCTTGAAGAAAAGTCTACGAAGAATTTCACTGCAAATTGTTCATCAACTACACATAAAAGTTACGGAAATTCGATGAAATTGCCCCGAAATATTGTTAAAGATGTGTGTGGGTGTCCGTAGATCACTTTTTGTGTATGAAACAATGTATTTTACGTGCTAGGGGATAAAATGTGCCGCCGGGAGACACTTGGGATACCGCTTGGGACATTTTGGATGCATCGGTGCAAGATTTTTCCTTTTGCAGAAAAGTGAGGCTTGAGTGAACAATCGTTTCCCCAGCAGATTTTGCCTTCTTATGGTCCTATTCATGTATCCTTGGGTCTAAATTGATGATAATTCCTTAGAATAAAGTCCCCTATGTGTGTAAGATGCATCTTCGGCCATGTTTGGGTGTTTTGAGATGACCCCCCTCCCCCGATACGGGTCTGTACAGCGAAATTTTGGCCCCGTCGTGAACTTTAATGCCCTCTGACGGCCAAATTTGGCCTTTTTCCATGGTTTTCTTAGCTTATATTCCTTTTTCTGCCATTATTTCTTCGTTTTAGTGTGCTAACCCTCCTCTGGGATCAAAAACACAGCCATATTGACCACTTTTAGTGTTAGCATTCACTTAGCCTCATGCGTTCACTCATGCCTCATGTAAGACAAGATGGCCACCCACTGGTCATCATGTAGGTTTGAGGGAAACTTTTTGTGTTTGGTATGTTAGATATGTCCTCCCTCTATTATGTTAACCAGGTGAGTTCACCTTTGCACAAAGCCCACACTACTCTAATACTATATTTCTTGAATTCACTCACGCCTCATTTTCTGTATTTTGGCCAGGAATGGCATATCCAATGCAAACAGCTCTATCATATTTCACTATGATATGCCCCCATGGTACCCCTAACTCACACAATTTTCAGCATTTCTAAAAATTTTGGCCAATGCGTAATTTCAAGAGTTTCCAACTCTTACTTCAACTTTTTGGTATACATAAGGATATATATTATACCAGTTTGTACGGTTTTACGGCATCTGTGATAAAAACTGACATGTTAGGAGTTTGATCCTTGAATGAAACTTTTTAATAAGCCAAGATATAGGGCTATCAATAAAAAATAATGTTATTAAGAAATATTGAGTTTGTGAATTCCAGACCCAGGCCCCCCATGTCAAGTAAATCTTGGAATGAGCCATATATATATATATATATATATATATATATATATATATATATATATATATGTATGTATGTATGTATGTATATATATATATATATATATATATATATATATATATATATATATATATATATATCATGTTAAAGTTGATTGGCTGATGAATCATTTATTTGTTTGTTTTAAATGGATGTAGACTTTCATCCTAGTTGGTAATATACTCATCAGTGTAGTAGTACTGGAAACCCATGCTTATAAGCTGCCATTTCTGGATTTCCTTGGGTGCCTACTGCATATTTTACATGTTTCTGAGCAAGGGGAATAGCCTATAGACTATATTTAAGGGTGGACTCCTGGGGTTGACAATACATTTAATACACTAATGATGAACAGGCAAGTTTGCCTGCCAGCACTTCATCGGTGCACCATGTTGAGCCCGGGGTACGTTAATGATCGTGGTGTGCATTGAAAATCACTTATATGTGCCTGGCAAGGGTAATTCTCGGAGTACATGAAATTTTTTTTATGGAAGACTCCCCCCTAGGGTACCTCTTAATTGCATATAATAATAATATTCCCTACCCAGGTTAGATAGGCTCTATCATTAACGTACCCACGTGAAAATTTATGCCCCAAGACCCACCCAAACCATATGGAAATCTTAGCTGTGACGCCCCACTAAGGAATAAAAATATTATTGGTGGTGTAGAAGTGTTTCCCTTGCTATTATATGCCCAAGAAGCCACCTGACCAGTAAAACCTGGAATGACCCATATATATATATATATATATATATATATATATATATATATATATATACATATATATATATATATATATATATATATATATATATATATATATATATATGGATCAGTAGGTCTGGTTTTCCCCCATGAAAGATCCAATTATATATTCCTCCATCCCACAAATACAAAACAGAAAAGAAAATGAAACCAGAAGTTGGCGAGTTGGCTGGCAAACTGCCTGTATAGTGGCGACATCATACAGGCAGGCCATGCCTAGGAAGTTACCAGTCAGTCATCCCCTGTTTTCAAACTTCCTCACAAGATTTCACCCTATCACCCCAATGGTACACATGTCTCTTCTATACAGATGTTAGGATATATAGACTGTGAGTGGTGATCTTAAGCTGTTTTCTGGTGGAATTCAAGTGGGATATGGGGACAGGTTCAGGCATGACCTGTGGGTACATGCCCATAATACCTTCAGGGCACCAGTGTAGTCCCTCATATGGTCGTTTTTAAAGTGGAGTATGTTTAAAAAAGGTCAAATTAGCAATGTATTGCCAGTATTTTTATTTTTGTGGCAGGAAATACTATTATTACCTATAAATCTAATCATATATATGGGCATCTACCTTAACATAACCTGTAGAACCTGTAGATCTGACTCAATACCACCAACGTGACACCCTCTATAGGACACAGGGGTCATAAATTACTGAATGCTGCTCCCCTCCGCCAGGTGGCACCCGAGTAGTGGCAGAATAAGATCCACTGTAGGCTGGTACCTGCACCACGTGACTTACTTAGCCTCTTTCTCACACCGGAAACTGCCCTAACTTGCCTAACCAGGCAGCTCTCAGATTTAATAACGCACTAGCGGGAGGCTGGGTGGTACCGGTTTGAGACTACAGGGGGCAGCATTGATCATTTCACTGCTATAATACGCTCAATGCTCTAGACTACCTATGGAGTAGCTACCAAGACATCATGAAGATTCAGTTCAGATGTGCAGAGACCCATGTTCTGATGTCACTCACTTTTGCCTTTCAACCATTCCAACAGGGAAGAAAAAAAACTTAATGATTGACAAGGTCCCCCCAGTGAGCAGCATATAATATACATGTTAGAAAGTGTAAGATTTATTATCCCCGCCCAATGCAAAGACTGTTCATCCAGACCAGCTTAGATGGCTCATGCAGAGGGCGCTACCTGAGAACCCTTGAGTGACAAGCCAAGAGGTTTCAACATGAAGTGTCTTTTTTAGGTCGAACCAGTTATGTATGCTTTATGCATTTTATGCTGGTCATCTTTAAGACCCTATTACATGCAAGGGACGAAAATAAGACAGGTGTTGACTGGAAACCTCCCTAAACTCCCTCCTGCTAAAGATGGTAGGTATGCAGATGCAGAAACAAGCAAAGGGCTGGGGAATCAATACCACTGAATTGTTAAAACGAGAAAAATAGACATGTTATGGGACCATCATAGAAAGAGAGGTTCAGAGTCTACTTACCTTTTCTCCCAGACCAATATAACGGTAAGTAAAATGATGCCGAGCACAATCCCAAATATGATGCCAATTATGATAGCTGTCACAAGTCCTGAAAGCAAACAAAGAAGAACAACTTTTAGATTTACTTTGGATACCAAAGATATGATATCAAATATAGGATTAATAGATAACCATTGTTGTTGCTGATTCATTTATCAATCCTGACAAATTTTCCACTGGCCAATGTATTTACCTTCAAAAGCAAAGCAAGGGTGTAAATGCTTCTGGATATTATAAATAGATTGCTCTGGAGGCCATTTCTTAACACACTACGACTGCTGTCCTTTAAATCATAGTGAGAACCTAACAATTTGGCCTTAACAGTACCATGCACTAGTAGTCCCTAATATCTGCACCAGTATGACTGCCCTACCTAACCTTATGTAATTACTGCATAGCTGCTAATTGTAGTGAGCAGTCGTAGGGCAGTTACTATGATAGCCTGGCTTATTCTTGGCATTTTTAAATCGTAGTGGCTGTGTGCAGTCGTAGTACATTAAGAAATGGCCTCCAGGATCTCATAGAGCTATTGTGTAACATAAACAATATTTGTTACACACATCGTACCGAAGAGGTTTTCATAAGTGTAAATGAGGAAACTAGGGTGACATGGTAATATTGTACCAACCTCTGCTTCACTCTAGTCTACAGGTGAACCATAAGGCATCACTGGGGCTTGTAAGGTTTAGTGATGTTTATCAGATGTATTAAGTTCCTTCAAACAGCATCCTAAATTGAGGTTATATAGTGTACGGCAAATAATGCGCTGTGCATTTCTGAAATGGTCGACTGGTCATGGCTTCTATACATAGTTTTATGGCAAAACAAAACAGAGGAGTCAGAATTAAAAAGCCCTATCAGTCAACCATTGTGAGTCAAACAAACAGACCATAAGACATTAAAATGATTGATCAGCGATGACATATATGCTTAGTTTTACAGTAAAACAAAACCGCATGGTCAGAAATGATCCCATCACATGACCATCACAAGTCACACAAACAGACAGTTCTATCGAGGTCATTTATTCTGCATACATCTCAAACCGACAGTGACAAATGCATCCCATAATGTCCTTCTACGGTATCATTTCTGTATTTCATATGTAAAGGGTTTCTACCCCGCGGGCCTGCCCTCCCTGCCCCAGGCAGCCATTATTGACCCGCCAAAGGGTCAGTGGATAATAGGGTTCACTGCAGGTCAATGCTTGTCGACTTATCGTACAGGGACACTTTATAACCAGTATGGATTATCGGTGGGAGGAGCTGGAGGATGCACCAAAGTTCGGGGAATTTATCATTCCATGAATAGAGGTTTAATATCTACTGTTGTGGGTGTCAATCATATTGATTGGTGGCGGAAGAAGTCTCTGGATGGACAATTCACCAAAGAACGGAAAGAAATTAACTGAAAAAAAAGCTATTGAAGGAAAAGCAGAACAAAAGCTACAGACAATAGTGTTAGGAAATATTAAAGAAAACAAATGCAAAATACTGAGATAATAAGAAATCAAATTAAAAGGTGCACTTCAAACATGAGATCGGGAAAATCAGAGCTCATTGATTTATTTTTTTATTAAATTATTAGTATTTTCTTACAAGCTTTTGTGTCACCCTTTTTAATTGTCAAAGGGAAGATGGTGGTTTGGTGACACTGTCGGAAATCGGCCATAAAATCTGAGGGTTTGCGAAGTTTTGAGTGTTTGTCGATAAGAACCGGTATTAATGATGCAAGATTATTGTCACTAGGATATTTGATTGAAGGCGGCAGGAGATCGGGCAGATAGCAGTGTGGCTTTGGAAGTTCCTGGACAACAGTGAGAGGAAGTTAACTCTTTAAGGTATTAATACTGCCACAAATCACATGTTCATTTGCCAATATTAGTCATCGATGGAAACCAAGCAAGTAACTCATGAGTAACTCACGGCATCTTGCTGAACCCCCAGGAGTGTGTCATCAATATCAGGGTAGAGGTTTAATTTGATACATCTCTGCCTTATTCGCAAGTGTATTGATGTGCAACAATAACTAAAGTGCAGACATTTTCTTCAGGCATTAATTGATTTCTAAAGCTTAGCAAAATTCAGATAACAATTGGGTCTGCTTGAGGCACTGGTGCATTACTCACTAAGGCCAAAGAGACAATGCAGGAACACAACCATGATGAGTTGACTCTCCAAATTCTTACGCAAGGCATGAACCCTGATTAACTGAAGTGAACCCAGCAAATTGTCGTCATCTGTCGCCATGATTGGTCATCAATGGTGACTCATTTTTGAGTGATAACTCATCCGTCATCTTTCGCCACTGTGTGTTAGACTCACATGGCATAGCAATTGCTATCCCTGGTGATTTTGTGCTATAACGATGTTGTGTTCCATCTAGTGACATGTGTGAGCCACTTCACACAGGTTGACGAGGACTCACAACAATTTGCTTGGAAGGGTGCACAATATACTTGAAGATTTTTGACCCTTTGCGGGGGCATTAATGCATCATGGCCATTGGTGGAAATAATAATGTATCAATCCCGTAGGACAGGCATGATGCTCCAATGAAGTGCTGGCATGCAGTCTCACCATCACTTCATTGGTGCATCATGACAACTAATGGGCATGATGCACTCCTGCATCAGCGGCCGTTAAAGGGTTAAAAATCTGAACTCTGCCTTGAACATGAGGTCCACCTCATACACTAGTTTGCACAGTATTACTCAAACCAGTCCCCAGATATACAGACAAGACAAATAACACCAATACCTCATCCACACAAACACACAGACTTGAGTTATGTGGTATGCATATTTTTGTTAGCAGGATAATTATAATACCAGTCGTCCGCAGGGTGCGCCCTCCCCCACCATGGTTGTCGAGTATGCAACCACCACTGGGAATTCCGCATAGACATAGATTTACTCCCTGAAAGCCCCCATTGAATAAGTAGAGTTTTTCTTTCTTCTTTTTCTCTCATTTTTTTTGTTGTTGTTCTGGAAAATATGCATTCATTTTCCTTGTAATGTCACAAGTTGTCTGCCAAACTGAGGAATTTTTCCATCATTTGAGAATTATTATAATTCCATATTTGAACAGGTTTAGCTAAGAAGAAGCTCTTACCTCTCCAAATACAGTTATCCTTTCAAGGCTCAACTACTGCTTTAGTATTGCTCGGCTGCCTTTGCTGGCAATTTTGCTCACTTGCATGCTAGTGAGTAACTCGCCAGCACTACATTTATGCATCATACCAACCCCGGATGTTTGATACAGACCCGTGGCTGGTATGATGCATTATCAGTGGAAGTGCCTATGACTTATTAATAACATCGAAAATGAAATCACAAACATACAGGCACCTTGGAACACTTAACGGTATAAACAAACATTAAACATTTATTATTTGGTAAAAGTGCTTTACATTTCTACAGATAAACCTCATTGTTACCTAAAAAGGGAACCTTGATTTTGCTCTATTTTGGATGTATTGTTCTGTACCTTCTGTTTTCCCTTTTATAAATTATGAATAATTAGCAAGGTTTCACATACAGGATCGCTATAGAGGCATTGGTTCTATACATACCATAGGGGAAGGACGCTGATGATCCGTCTCCGATGTTTCCGGCTGTGCGGGGCAGAACTGTAGATATAAGAAAAAAGAGAAGACAAGAGATTAGTGAAATATTCAGTATGACCTCACAATGTATATCAACATGGGGAAAGAGAGCTGGGGGAGAAGGAGAGTGGCAGGATATACACATTTAAATATATGCAGAAGTGGCCCATCTCCAAAACCACTTTTTAAGCATATTTATCACCAAATATCTGGATTCTACTGCCATTCTTTGAGATATTTCCCACATTGTATAAGATTTTAGATGCAATAATTATTTGGTTTTAGGTAAAGATCTTTTGTAACAAAATCGACCTTTGCTGCTCATATAGATGAGGATTGAGAAGAAGGAAAGAATACTAGATGGTAAGTAAAGGTAGAAATGCAGTTAGTTAGATGATACAATCATTTAGAAAGGATATCCCATACACCCTGACATAGGCTACCCTTGCTGCATACCTGCTAATATTTCGGAAGGTAAATAGCTGTACAATAGGCCTGCCTGCATAAAGCTATATATATGTTAAACATATAACCTAACACAACCACAATACAATACAAATAACACGCACAGCATCCATTAATTTCGGCTGTCACTAGTTACCAGCTCAGAATAGCCTATTTCTATGTATCCCGCCGAGAATAAGCAGATGACAAATGGCCGACCGGGAGCCGTATGTGGCAGAGGATCCATTGTGGAATTAGGGGGAGGTGTGAAGAGCGGTTTAGGCCCATGTAATGGTAATACCGCCATTGATCTGTGACAGGGATTTAACCCTTTAAGAGATGCTGATGCATTGGTGCATCATGTCCATTGGTCGTCATGATGCACCAAAGAAGTGAGTCTGCTCGCTAGCACTTCATTGGAGCATCATGCCAACCCTCCCAGTCTGTATCAACTATGTAGGGTCGGCATGATGCCTGAATGCAGCCCTGGTGAGTAACTCGTTAGGGCTGCATTTATGCATCGTAACGACCATTTGGCATGATGCATCAATGCATCAGCAGTTTTTAAAGGGTGAATGACAACGTACACTTTATGCTTGATGCTCATCATGTGGGCTGATGCACTCACCAAAGGCATGAAGCATCAATAAGATGCTTGTCACAAATCAGATTGTGAGCAATTATCCATTAGTGCCTCATGGCAATGAAATGGCATGATGCTTGCATGGATTGGTGTTTATGAAGGGTTTATGCAAACTTGGATACCTAGGTTAGGCCTGTAGGGGTATGGTATTTGCACTTTACGTTCATGTACCCGTGAGACTCAGACCTAGGTCCTTCGGGTGTAGTGGGGGAATCCGGATGGCAGGTGGCAGCACCTGCCTCTGGGTTCGTATCCATTACACCAGGGGGCCTACCACTCGTCCGCCACACGTCATGTGGCCGGTCTGAGTTTCGCAGGCTTTTCCCCTATATAAGGCTGGTCCTAACCCATGTTCTTCAGTAGTGGTTTACCCACTGCTCAACCAGGTTGTTACCCGAAAGGGTAACCAAATGCCCTTGTAGCATGTAGTCCTCTGAGGCTGTGATCGTATGTAACATAAGCTATGAAATAAAAGCTCGGTTGCCTACCCGGAAACTTTTCTCTCTCTTTGTTATGATTTAATCTAACTTAACGAGACGAACCATTACACTGGTGCCGTGACCAGTTGGTCTTCGGGTAAGCGCAGTCAGAAATGACTGAGCTGAGCCCAGTCAGGGGAAATGGCCCAAATCATGAGCTAAACTCCCCGATGGAGGATGGTGAAATCAAGTCACCACCCCAAGGTACAGAGTGGAGAGATCCACTGGAACACTACCCTGATGGGTTAGAGGATGTAAGAAAAAACTTACATGATGAACTGGATGAATTTGGAGACTCCTTATTCATGCCAGGAGGTACTTCGAAACCTGCACCAATGCATAAAAGTACTGCTCAATTTGGTAAACTACCATTTGAGGTACCAAAGCCTAGTGCAGGTATGTTTGAAACTCCATATAGTTCTCGAATTAAACACCAGAAATGTGGATTTGAAAGGAACAAAATGGACGAGCTTGAAGACATGAGAGCTGAATACGAGAAGATCCAGAAGGATCTTATTACACTGACCGGAACCCGAGACAAGATTCTGACTGAAAACAAACAGTTGATATCAGAACGTCTTGATTACGATCAAAGTTGTAGACGCCAACAACAATTGTTAGTGGATCAGATGGAGAAAGAAAAACAAGATTTTCAACTCCAGCACAAACAGTATCGTGATGCACTATACACGGCGGATCTGGAATACAGAGCCTCGTGTGATGAGTTGAATAGAACTAAACAAGAGTTAAATTCAACTCAAACGGCCTATGGTAAGTACCAAGAAGAGCTGATGAAAATTGAATCAGCCTTCAAGGATGCTCGGAAAACTTATCAAAAACAAACCGATGAGCATGAAAAACTCAAAGGTCAATGGATACGTGAATCCACAGATTTGGCTGCCAAACAGACAAAGATGATGGATGATTATTCCGAACTGGAAGCTAAAGCTATCCAGATGTCACAGTATCTAGAAGATACTGGTCGTGCAGTAGGCACTCTTGAATCAGACTTCACTGTTTCAGGAATTGCCCTAAACACGACAAGTAAACAGATGAACTCTTTGAGGGGCGATGACGGGGTAACAGAGACAACTGTACCTCGTTATGAAGGAGTAAAGAGTCATCAGGTTAGATTTACGGATAATACCTTCAAACCTCTTGGTTTAGGTACGGGAAATAGTGGGGGTGACTCTGCGAGTGGAACTAAACAAAGCCACTCGGCAAAAACCTCCACCTTTGACGGCGGATGGCCACAACAGTCACCTTTAGGGGGACCAAATGGCCCGTATGCCCAGTATGGATGGAGTCAGTCCCAAACAGGAGCGAATCCGTCCAAAGGTAACACCCGGAACATGTCCGGAGGAACAACCGGACAATCATCCGGGAATTCCAGTCCAGCTGGAGGGCAATCCGGATGTGACCAAGGATCCGGACCTTCAGGAGATCGTTCCAGAAGCAGACCCTCTGCCGGTGGGACTGGTTCCAATAATGGAAATCAGTCGTATGGAACAGGAGGAAACACTAATCCCAATAGTGGTTTCTTTAGCTTTGGTGGAAATACACAACCCACCAATAATCCTGGGCCTAGATGAAATGTTTAAACAATTCATTGAAGGATTGCGGAATCAGGAACACAGGACAGTAGCCTGTGAAGCTTGGAAGAATGATGCCTCTCTGACAGATTTGTTCCAGTCCCTAGATCATTATGATCGAAAGGCCCGTATCTTTGCCGGGAAGGTACCTCAACGGATGTCAGCAATGATAATCCCGGAAGGAATACCCGAAACCGATTCATCCGAATCAGGGGAACCTGACGAAGATGAAAACGTTGGGGCCATTGGCCAAGGGAACCCCCGGTATAACCGGAACTGGGGAAAGAAACCGGGTTACGTCAAGGAGAAAGTGATTACTTCTAAACCTCCTGTGACTCAACCCGATACCAAACCTACTACCGGTCCGTCTTTATCAGAGGACCTGGTTAACAATTTGGTAAAGAAGATTACTGAAAATCTTAGGAGGCCTAAGCCTGATAGGAGCGTTGTGACATGCTTCCGATGTCAGGAAACTGGGCATTATGCTGCCGAGTGTGAGGCAGATAAGCCAGTTTATAGAAACACTCGTTACCGGAACAATCCGGGTAAGGAGGACTCAGTGAAGAAGCAAAACTGAGAGGGGGTGTCCATGAAGGCAACCGGATTACCCCCCGAATGAGTGATTGCCATGACTGCCAGCCTATCGCCGCTTGCGGTACTGGTGAGAATCCTCTAGCGATTTCGCCCAGCAGTGAAGCTGAGGAGCCTGATCAGTTCCTTACTCATGAGGCTGGGGAGACTGATAGTACACCAGGTGTCAAGAACCGGCAGAAGAACACAGAGGGGAAACCCGATATCAGTCCAGAGGGAGCGGCCAACGAGTTGGCCAGGGTGGGGTGTGCCCAGTTCCCCCCGGGTCATCCTTGT
The DNA here is from genome assembly GCA_949317995.1 of Acholoe squamosa. Taxonomy (NCBI): domain Eukaryota; kingdom Metazoa; phylum Annelida; class Polychaeta; order Phyllodocida; family Polynoidae; genus Acholoe; species Acholoe squamosa. The sequence continues at coordinate 4,975,110 of OX439036.1, read as the reverse complement.
CTCGAGTTTTTGAAGGGATGTGGATTTGACCTCGGCGCTAAGACGGAACTTGCTAAGTACGCAAGTAGTCCTACCTACTTGAAAGGTAGGAGATGGTATGCAGTTGTATCTGTGAGTGGTAGATCCGCTGAGTTTCTTGTCTATACGGGTGCTAGCCACTCCTGTATTGCTAAGAGATTCTACGATCTTTTGCCTACGAATCATGAAACTTTCATAACGGAAGGAAATGCTCATACGGCCGACGGTAGCATGATACAAACGTTCGGTAGAACATGTATGAGGTTCAGTCTACAGGAAGATAAGGACTTCATCCTTACTCCTACTGTGGCGAACATCGCGGATGATGGTATACTTGGTCTGGATTTTGCTGCATTATATGGAGCAAGGTTAGATTCCCAGAGGGGAATATTGGAAGTGAGAGACCCGTATCATCTCGAAGTACAATGTGTACTTAGGCAAGTAAGCAGTGTACCCAGTGTAGCCCAGACTGTTAAGATACCACCGGGCACAGCCTGTGATGTCTTATGTCGAGCGGACAGACAGTTTTCAGGAAAAACTGGAGTTGTAGAGCCAGACATGGCCATGTTGTCAAGTATCGGATTGGAATCCGCCGACGTTCTAGTAGCTAACTCCAGTCCTCCCGGAAACACGCGCCTTTGAATGTCAAAGACCCGAAGCAGTATCCTGCTATGGGCCCACCCGGACCAGAGATGCAAATCTTTGATCAGTACGGGAGGGTCAAGCAGGAACTGCCGACAGTAGGAGGTCAAGCTCCCCGACCAACAATGAGTGGTGTGGTGAGACAACGTCCACTCGCGCCATTGTTGACAGCCAAAGACCTTAGAAGGGAATTGTCGCGGTTGCCCCTAGCTCAGGGATTACCAAATCAAGGCCCTTCTTCGACCACTGCTAGTGCGGCTACTACTGCGGTTGCTTTTTCGCACACGCGTGTAGCTGTCACTGCGAGTGGGTCTGGAGCACAGCCGAAGCCTCAGGGTCAGGTACCCTTCACCTGGTGCTGTGGTTCATCGGCCTAAGCTGATCCAGACAGTGGAGACCTTCTTCAAGAAGGAGGACAAATTGTCTTGCAATATTCAGAGCAAACAATTTGAAACGTTACAGCACCATCTGGAAAACCTCCACCTGGATACCTGAGCATGCTTTGAACCTGTTCGAGGCACGCCAAAAGGTGAAACTAACACCTGCTGTCCCCGCATTGGCATCTACGGATGGAACCGGTGTGGACCCCCCCGTTCAGCCACAGGCTCAACAACCGGGTCCAAACCAGCCACCCGAGGAGAACATGGAACAGTGAAAACTGTTGCATGAAGATCGGACATAATTGTGTGTCCCGGGGTGCTATTACCTATGTATTGTTGGATAGGAAACCATTTTTCTATCCAACCCGTATTGATTCGGGTACCAAACTGTACCCTAATCCGGAAATTGAAAACAGAAGGAGAAACAAACAAGTCACTCTGGAGGAGGAGTACGAATGCTGTAAACACCATAATTGTACTGTGCTATAATATAATGACTGTGCCTATTATAAAATCATGGACAATTTACACTAATATGGACTTTTGAACTACAAACCGGATTTACTACTACACCACTACTATTTGTGAACTAGCACTACAGGCATCAGGGTTTAGCTACGCCCATAAAGTCCATCAACAGTCTACAACTGGATCTACTATTACCTCCAGTTAGCTAGCACTACAGGCATCAGGGTTTAGCTACGCCCATAAAGTTTGTCAATAATCTACAAATGGACCTCTTATTATCTCCAAGTTAGCTAGCACTACAGGCATCAGGGTTTAGCTACACCCACCAACAAGTTTTACTATAGCACTTCAGGCATCAGGGTTCAGCTCGCCCATACCAAGACATCAGCAGCATCCGACTCCTATTACATCCTCCAATCATGAAAACAAGTAACTTTGTTGATAATATTATATTGTATGTAAAAATTGTATTTATAACTATAAAAGATATATTATTATATAAGGGTACTTACCTATAAATATACTGGATCTGCGAATCCTAAAAGTTGTTTAAGGTAATCCTAGACCTATAACTGTCTATATAGGTCATTCCTGGTCTCAATATATTAAGAGACTATGTATCTTCTGTAACTTGTAAATATAAAACACTAAGGTATAAACTGAGCTGCGTCTCAAAAGTATAAATATCTTTCTATAAAAATAAGAGAAGGTCCAACAGATTTCTCTAAACTTAGTATTGTATTACTCAGGTTAATACCTAATTGTGTTCATATAGTATCAGATTAATTGTTCATATCTGATCATTAATATTCAATTCACTTTGTAAAGTGGACAGAGTCGAAAATTTTTTTTCCCGGGTTTAATAACTGTAATACGATCATTATTTACAACCACCGGCCCTTTTCAGGGCCCTACTGTTGTCAAAACGTTACTATAAATCTGTAATAGTTGTATATTTATCATTTGTGGTTGTTATAAGCTACTGGTGGAAATAAAATGAACGACACTCGATGCTATTATTGTATAATTTTTCAGAAATAGGATAGTCTTATACTATAGCATATTTCACATCGAGCAAGTGTAATTAATACCCCTTTTTAGTATTGTAAACAATCACTTACTAGGTTATTAATACATTGCGGTTTAATTGCCCCCAAGTTATTGTCTAAGGGGGGCAGTGTAGGGGTATGGTATTTGCACTTTACGTTCATGTACCCGTGAGACTCAGACCTAGGTCCTTCGGGTGTAGTGGGAGAATCGGGATGGCAGGTGGCAGCACCTGCCTCTGGGTTCATATCCATTACACCAGGGGGCCTACCACTCGTCCGCCACACGTCTAGTGGCCGGTCTGAGTTTCGCGGGCTTTTCCCCTATATAAGGCTGGTCCTAACCCATGTTCTTCAGTAGTGGTTTACCCACTGCTCAACCAGGTTGTTACCCGAAAGGGTAACCGAATGCCCTAGTAGCATGTAGTCCTCTGAGGCTGTGATCGTATGTAACATAAGCTATGAAATAAAAGCTCGGTTGCCTACCCGGAAACTTTTCTCTCTCTTCGTTATGATTTAATCTAACTTAATGAGACGAACCATTACAGGCCCATTTTCCACCACCCGATATGACCCCTCTATCGACCAAAAGACTCCTGGTGAATGCTACCCTCCGCCGACAGAGCCCATGCCCTACTATTTGAGCCTTTGGCAGTCCCATCGGCTGAGGTGGTACTGTGGTGCAGCTGTGCATATTGGATGGTGGAAAACGGCCCTTACGAGCGATTGGTGTCCAGCAATAGGCAGGGAAAGAAATAGGAGTGGAACTAGTCGATTGTAGCGCCATGGTGTTAGTTACAGTCGGGAATGGAGGAATTAAAAGCCTGTATGTAATACATATACCAAAAGTGATTATAATCCAGGTACATATCTATAAGTTTTACTATAAAAGGGAGATGTAAGAAGAACCCTTACATCACCTATATATTTGAAAGTTAGGAGGGTATGTATGGTTTATGTAATTGATGCTATTTCACGAAAGGATGTAAAGGCCGGCAGGCAATATCAGAGATACCGGAGAAACTGGAGATGGGGGCAAAAGAGGAAAACTTGAAATGAAGCTGATTGCTGTTCTCTTAGGGTCGCAGGGTTTGTTATCTATAACATTTGTCATCATGATGCATAGATAAAATTACATGAATGTGTCACTTCTGAAGGTATCATGTAAACCGTGCCGGCTGATACAACCCTCAAAACTTCTAAAGATGCGCCAATGCATTGTGAGCAAGCAGAAGTAGGGGGACAAATTGAGGAACTCGTTCAACAAAATATTCAGTCAATATAGATAATGAAGAGCATTAAAAATGGGTGTTGGAACAGAAAATGGCTGTTTGAGAAATGTTCGGTGTTCTCCCCATGATAAACAGTAAAATGTGAGAACTATGGGAACAAGATGTCTGCCTACAGAGAATGACCAGCATAATCGTTTTATTGACAACAACAGTAACCAAGTAGAGCCATGCTGGAATTATCGAATAGAGCTCTCTGCAAAGAGAGGTGAGGAAAATCGGCCCATCCTGCACTTTAGCCATGGATCTCATCACAACTCAAGTCAATAAACGAGACCCGCCCTGAGTGTCATGTTATCCCGCACAACAGACGTGATCCTACGTGACTCGGAGTATAGCAGGTGGCAGCCATTGAAGGAGGCTGACATAAGAGAAGGGATAGGGGAAAGAGAGGCAGGAAGGAAGGTGATAGGGGGAGGGGAAGGGCGATGGAGGAAGGGAGAGGGATGTGGGTGCACTTCACGGGTGCAAAGGTAAGGATAGCAGGCATTGTTGTTTACAGTGTAGGATGTTTAACATTGAATAATGGATTTAATTGTGGATATAAGAGGCAGAAAATGGAGGTAATTGCTAATGGGCAGTTGGCATCAGTTCCCAGGGGGAGGGGGGCAGGGGAGAGATGTGCAGGTGCTTCAGGGGTAGGAAGGTGAGGATAGGAGGGTACAGGAGGGTCTTGCCAAAAGATAACGAGGATGAACCTCTCGAAATATTTTCAGAGAGTGCTGAGGAAAACGCGAATGGCCTAACTCGTTTTCATAGCATTGACAAAAGAATTACCTCAGAATCTATGGGAAACTCGTTTCAGGAAGTGAAAAACGTTCACGTTTTCTCTAACCGATTATCCATACAATTAATTAGCAAGGCGAAAACGTGCACGTTTTCATTCTTGGTTCACGTCTCTTTTTTGGCAAGACCCTCCTGGTGTTTACATTATAGGGTGTTTAACATTGGAAAATGGATTTATTTGTGGATATACGAGGCAGAACATGGAGGTAATCGCTCTCCTATGTCCATAGTCCTCTTGACCTCTGTTCACAACAGGGTTAGGGGTTGGGACCGGGGAGGAATGTTGGAGCATTAGACAGGTACACTGTAAAAAAATATGTCAGTGAAGTAACAGTGGATTCCTGGTCCCAAAGCTGCCAGACATCTGCCGTTACTTTCACAGAGATCCCTTGTACATTTGTGTATCACTGTGCTGCCACCAGGGCTTTTTGCAAAAACTGAACGGGTTCAGTGCTTTTCAATTATGGTTGTCTACTGTTCAGTTTTAGGAGGATCCCTGATAGATTCAACAGTTATTTTTTGCACTGTAGAAAGGTGAGGATAGGAGGGTAATGGTGTTTAAGTAATAGGGCGCTTAACATTGAACAGTGGATGTGGGGATCGATCTATAGATATATACGCAGGGTCTGAAAATGGAGGTATGCATTGTTAGATTGAGGGATATTTGAGGAAGGACGTTTTCAGGTAGGCACATGAAAAAAATAGGAAAGGGATAATAGGGGTACAGAGTAATATTGAGGTGAATAGAAAAAGAGAAGAAGTGGCCGTTTAACGGGATGCATTTCGGTTAGCAAGCACCCTTTTGACAAGTGGTAGGATTTGAAATAGCAATTGCCTTACGTAAGCCTAGGAGGGAAAGGGGTGCTAAAATCCAACTACCATAAAAACCGAATCTTGAATAAGCGTCTGTCACCCTTCCAAATCCATAAACGCTCCAGGGGGGCTATTCATGACATTATTGCGGTCTGCTGTTATGCATGAAAGTGAGGTCTGTAGAAATAATGTTGTTTTCAAAAGGCCGACAATGTGGACTTAATTCAGCCTGGCTATGAGCTCCACATGATAATAAAAATTGCCGATATTTGAACTGTTTATTTCCCATTATCTATATAGATCTTCCTGTATTAGTTAGCAGGAGTTGCGATTCAACAATAATTAAATCTCAACATTTTTCTTGTGTGACTCCTATCCTGCTCCAATTTAATCAGAATAACCTATAAAGTCGAATCGACACTTGAAGAAATGCTACCCTAAAGTGGACATATAATGCCTCTACTAGGTGTATGGTCGACATGAAACGCTGATGCAAAACCTGCGGGTTTGCTTGTTCAACATGATGTGTTGATGCAATGAAAGGATTGCGTTGGTGCGCATCATGCCAAGTCATTTTGGGTGTATCTACTACAGAGGCATAGGAAGCAAATCTTCATTGGGGGGGCCCAGCAGGGGCCCCACCTCCACATCCTTGTATTGTCAGCTTAAGCGCAATTGCGCCTATTTATGCCTATATATAGAATTTGTAGAGAAAGTAATCTTTGATCAATTTTAGATTTGATTTGAGGCCCAGTCCCCCATCTTCCCTATCAATCTAATTTGAGATGCAACATGTTAGCTTCTTGTACAATTTATTATAAATTCTTGGCAAATTCATGCTCAGGCCCCACCTCCTTCATGATTGGGGGGCAGGCCCCCCTGCCCCCCCCCCTTATCCCACGCAGCTGTACTAAGAGGTCATGATGCATGTCTGATAAGGAACTTCCAAAGTCTGCATACATGCATCATGCTTTGCATTCATGTATCATGACGATATATGAAGATACTGCATTAGTAGACTTGCATTAACAGTAGAACATCCCAAACTTAGAGGGTGAACTAATCTTGACATTTATATCATTGAGATTTAAAGTAAGACACACTAAGGTAACAATGTAATATAACCCAACCAATTTCCTTAGTGATAAGTTCAGCAACTTAATTTGTGCACCGGTAATCACTTTCTATCTAGTGACCTTTCGGAATCGATCTTACTAAGCCTAAGTAGGCATTCTGGACTTTTATCCTTTAGGGACAGCTTGCTGAACTATCCTCAAGGGTCCAGTGGATTTAAAGCTTAAGTTTATAAAAGGAGGACATGTCTTATCCTGCGCTGCAAGTATATGTATACAGAGCAAGCCAGCATAGGGCAAAACTGAACAAAATTAATAAGTGATTCATATATTTGGCTCTGCTGCATCAGCTTTCAAAGTCCATGGGGGAAAGGTTGTAATTAGCTTATCAAATACGCAAGTATTTTGATTCCAGCTACGTAAAAGCCAACAGCAATATTGTATGACGAAAAAGTAATTGAAAGTATTTTATTGCAGTTGACATTTGAAGGCAGGTCCCATGTTTAATCATAAACTTTTGAAAAAGACCAGAAATTATCGCAAAAACCGTGAAACTAAATCTAGCCAAGTTGCCAAGCAGGAAAATTGCCGAGTAATTGCCGAGTAATACAAGACCAGAGAATGAACATGCTTTAATCACACCGAGAAATAAATCTCGCTATGCCTTATGACAAGACCAGTCCGTGTTTGAAAAAATTTTGTAGGAGAGACAAAACAGAGGCAGAGAAAGAAGTAAACTTTTACTTAACAAAGTTATCATCAGAAAACCTCCTAAATTATCAAACATAATGCCTTGTCTTTATGTTACACAAGAGACCACAGGCATCAAATAGTGACAAATTGCAGACAGTCCTCTTAAATGCAATACCACAATTGCTTGATTGAGCCCTCAATTGAGCACAGGTCTCGGTTTAGTAGAGGGATAGATGCCCCCCCCCCCCTGAAACCAAGACTATCTAATCAAACATGTTGAATAAATAGACAGAGTTGCACGGTAAAGTGACGACACAAAGATTTTCCGCATGCGTGGTTGTCAGTCGGATCTGACTGACAACCACAAGTACAGAAAATGAGAGTGGAGACACTATACAGTAGAACTCTGTATTTATTTCATGGTTTTACAGTAGTAATTACAGAAAAAATTACATTTTATTCACCGGCTTCACCGATTGGCAATGTTATTGTCGCCATCTTGGATGTTGTAAGGTACTGCGTTGCGCATGCGCAAACCCTGGAGCGGTTGGAAAAGACGGACTGTGAAGAATGCGAAAGGGTTTCTTCATGCTCACCTTAGGAATGCGATTCCTGTACTAATCTTTAGTGGAGTACGTTCTTACCATGAAATAAGTGCAGGTCTTATATTCGCACACAGAGTAACAGGTATTAAGTTTTATAAATACTGGTACGCTTAGTCAAGTTATTATAGTAGATGTATTAAGGGTTGTAAAACATTCGACACTCCATGTTACTTACATCATATTTATCTACCAATTCAAAAGTAATAACAGCTGTCAAGCATTGCGATGCTGACAATATATTTCGAGAGATACATTTATCTATGGGAATGATGCATTAATTCAACTAGAAATGCCTGAAGTCATTTCCCAAAATGGTATGAGTTGACCCTTTCAAACAGTTCTGGAGGCCATTTCTTAACACACTATGACTGCTGCCCTTTAAATCATAGTGAGAACCTAACAATTTGGCCATAACAGTACCATGCACTAGTTGTCCCTAATGTCTGCACCAGTACGACTGCCCTACTAAACCTTATGTAATTACTGCATAGCTGCTTATCGTAGTGAGCAGTCGTAGGGCAGTTCCTACGATAGCCTGGCTTATTCTTGGCATTTTTAAATGGTAGTGGCTGTGTGCAGTCGTAGTACATTAAGAAATGGCCTCCAGGGATCCCTCACTGTAACAGCCCTGCATCTAATGGTCATTGCACTGGGACGACTGACCTACCAAACCCTATGTGATTATTATAATAAATGCGTACATAACATAGCAGTTGTAAGGCATTCCCTAAGATCACCCACTCTAATCTCAAGGGATAAAATCGTAGCGGCTTTGTCCAGTTGTTCCATGTCGAGAAATGCCTTCCAAAAAGAGTTCACAAAACTCCTCTTTGTTGTGACTGAAGCTCGAAGTAGTAAGATGTGGGGGAGAGGCCTTGTCTTAGATGTGGCTATGCCCCTTGTCCAGGTTCGTTGTGTTAGGGACCACAATATCCAGGAATACTGTCTTTGCAATGCCTTGGCTTAGATCTATAGACCAAGGAGACAAGAAAGGATGACTTTTCAGTGAACTTGCTGATAAAACCTTTCCTATATAGGAAAACTGATTTAGAATTCAATTTATTTTTGTCAGGCCTGCCTTGGAATTCCCTCAATTTGTCTGGTAATAGTCTTGTGAATCCCAAGGTTGAGGTTGTTTGTATAATATATACAATATATGTGGTCAATGCAAGCAAGGTTATGGGCATTCCACCAAAATAAACCCAAACTATTATTGCTTACAATATTTTGGTTGGGATGAAGTGCTTGCGAGTATAATCTTCAGCATTAGTGCATCATGCTGACCAATGAGCATGATGCATTCCTTGGTGCATCATGCTGACCGATGAGCATGATGCACTCCTTTCACGATGCAGCCTTTAAAGGTTTAGGTGACACACACAGACCACGTCAGGGAAATGTCAAACAGTCATTTACAAAAAGGAAGAGGGAGAGAGAGACCATGCACCGATCGCGGAGTCTTTTTCAGCCCAATATGAGTTATGGTGTAATCACCTAATGTTCCCAACGACTCGTAATTAATTTCTCACTGGACCCCAACAAACAACTTTCAAGCTGTTACCAAAGGGAAGCCAAAAGAAGGCAATCTGAGAAAATGTGGGGGTTAATGAAAAAGGTGGAGATACCTGATGAATTAGTTTGAGTAAAAGTATCAAAAGCATATATCTGGTTGTTGTAAGGGAGGAAAAGGTTAAAAGCGACTTTGGAGACGTGACTTGATACTTTTTACTAATCTCAAATCCCTCTATACTTTAATGTTAAGACAAATGAGAAATGCCTTGTGTAGTAACATAAAGGCTTTTAAATTTAGAGATTCCATCAGTTTTATGCTCTATAAGGAAGTATTAGTTCTATTAAGCAACTCGGTAGAGTATTCTGACTTTGCTACAATATTGACCCTAACCTTTGGAGATTGCTGTGGGCTGTTTTCCCGCTACTCATTGTTCTTGGAGCTTACTACTAATTAACAGACAATGCAAATATTGATGCAGCTTTCATTAAATTTTCAGAGTTAATTAATTATAATTCAAGAGTAGCAGAAATGATCTACAAATATTAGCTTATTGCAAGCCGCTCTGTTTTGGAACTGCCTCAAAAAATACAGAGCAAAAATCTGCTATAATATCACTGGACAATGTATCTGGTAGATTACAACAAGACTAGATCACAGACTTTTGGATTTGCCATTGTATATGCTCGGTTCATCTAAAGAAGCTTGATCATATTTACTTGATTTTTTACCATGACAGGCTACATATATCTTTAAACTTTTAAGCCCTTGCTCATACCCAAAGAAAATGCCTTTCTGAAATTTATTAGGCTAGAGTATGAAAAAAGATAGAACTACACTGAAAACATGGAAGATTCTAAACTAGTCAGCGGTGACCACTTTAGGCCCTCAAGTTGACGATACCTAAAACTACAACTTTAGGTAGTCAAAATGAAAACTTTAAGTCATCATCCTGACAACCTGAATTGTCAATATAACGACTCTGTACTGTCACTTTTGTCATCCTGATGACTCAGGTTGTCAGGATGATGACCTAAAGTCGTCATTTTGACTACCTTAAGTTTTAGGTATCGTCAACTTGAGGACCTAAAGTGGTCACCGCTGACTAGTTTCGGATATTCCATGTTTTCAGTGATATAGGGGAGCCTAGACAAGTCCCAGGAGCATCCCATTGGTACGTCATGATACCTGATTTGTGACTTATATGGGTGGCACTATGATAATTCCTTGGTTCTCCTTAATCAATTTTCATGCTAGATCTCTGCACTGATCTTTTCGTTATCTTCTCTGGATAATAATAATCTCAATTAATGAGGACAACTGATGTAAAATTAATTCATTTACTCTTCAGAGTGAATTCAGGGTTTGCATATATATGGATCAACATGGTAAAAGGTACGCCCATGCGGGGTTCATGGGCATACCTTTTATCGTAGTTGATTCACATATTTTGTGCCGTCCCATTCCACAATTCATCATTCTAAGTGGCTCGACAAGGAGAGGCACCCAACAACCTGCAACGAAACAAAATAAAACACAACCAAATCTAAGATGCAGGAATTCCTTTCATCCATTAACCAAAAACACAAATAAAATAAACAGAATGCACAAAAGACATTGGTCGCTCTGAGCAGTAATAAATCCGAGTGAGCGGGCATGACCTGAGACGGTTGGACAATGCAGTGCCCAGATTCCTGCATCTCTCTGCCCCCGCCATCCTAAACCCTTAAAGTTGGCGTATTGATTTAATGCACCATAAAATATGCCATATAATGTGTCATCACAATTCAGCAGTTCAGCAATACATCTTTGAATGTGGTTTTGCAATACAGGGTTTGGCATCGTGCATGAAAGCTGTGCTGGTGAGTATTCCACCACTACCTTCACTGAAAACATGGAAGATTCAAAACTAGTCAGCGGTGACCACTTTAGGCCCTCAAGTTGAAGATACCTAAAAGTACAACTTTAGGTAGTCAAAATGAAGACTTTAAGTCGTCATCCTGATGACCTAAGTCATCAATATAACAACTCTGTACTGTCAGTATAGTCATCCTGATGACTCAGGTTGTCAGGATGATGACCTAAAGTCGTCATTTTGACTACCTAAAGTTGTACTTTTAGGTATTGTCAACTTCAGGACCTAAAGTGGTCACCGCTGACTAGTTTTGGATCTTCCATGTTTTCAGTGTTATTAGTAGCTTTATTAGTAGCTTTATTAGTAGAGAAATATGAACTTTATCTTGGAACAATGCTCATTCTGATATAAAATTAATCGAAAATAAAACTGTTTCTGGCACCAATAACGCAGCAGTTTTTTTACACCATGATTATTACGATAATGTCAAGATCCTGCACAAATTCAGGCCATGATAGAATTGTTGTGTACCACACAGCATCAGATATCATGGATCTACCCTGTATGCACTGGGTTGAACAGCGTCTCACTTCACTTCCTGTTTACCCACTGTACAGGCCTAATGGTCCTGGGTGGACCATTGCCCACTCTGTGTTAGGGTCCTGATGGTATCTAGTCCTAAACAGACTCCTGTCAAAACTTGCTTAGGTTAGGGTCCTGAGAGTGCCTAGTTTAAAGTATGTGGGGGGTCCTGGTAGTACCGTAGTCCTGCCCAGACTGCTGCCACATCTATGTAATGTCTGCTGTGGTACCGGTACCTCTAGATACCTAGTCTAATGTCCACTTACCGAATCATGCCACCAATGGAAATAACGCAGTAATGCTCTTAAAGCATTCAGAACTGCATAGAGCCTAGAGGGCCCCTCGTGGTGGTTCCCAGTTTGATCGCCGCCAACTGTCTGGCGTGACGGAAAGCATTGCTAGTCGTCCATGGGGAATAAACTGAATGATCCAATCATACCAGGCTAATAGACAACACTCCATGAGACAGCATAAAGTTATGTATATGTGGTGGTGGACTAGTTTTGAGGTTTGTTTCAATGTAAGTGATAATCTGAAAACTCTGCCTTACAAGAGCACATAGATAATATTATATAAATGTCCCTGTATAAGACTAGTATACAGATTTAACTGTGAGACATATGATATCATTTTATGAGGTTACATACAGTTATGCTTTGGGTGTTGGACTGAGAATAAGATAATGTATCACCGTGTGAAATTATACCCTATAAGAGGCACTGATGCAGGAATGCATCATGCCCATTAGTGACTATGAGACTGTTCTCCAGCACCTCACATGTGCATCATGCTGACCCTATGGGGCTGACCCATATACTCCTGCAGGGTCGGCATGATGCTCCAATGAAGTGCTGGTGAGTAAGCACTGGATTGATGCATCATGTCGACCAATAGGCACGATGCATTAATGCATCAGCGGCCCTTAAAGAAGATGGGATACTACACTCAATACATACTCCTAACATTTCTTTGATTCATGTACATATGATATTCAGCATAATTAGCACACAGTGTATTTAGAGAACTTCTAGTTTCTGTTTTTCAGGCATGCGTATCTCGAATACGGTGTTTGTTTGTTTTTCCAGCAGGAATTAAGGATTAGGGCATGACAGTTATTTCTGTATTCACTGTGGGGCAGGTATAGAGTGTGGGTGGGTGCTGATAGTGCAGTAGGAGATGGTGCGGCAAGGAGATGGGGTTTGTAGCCAGAGTAAGGGTCCATGTCACGCATGAGTCTTTAAGGGCCGCTGGTGATGCATTGATGCATCAGACCATTTAACGGCCGCTAATGCAGGAGTGCATCATGGCCATTAGTCATTTTTATGCATCCTGCCGATCTAGGAGGGTCTGCATGACACTCCATTGAAGTGCTGGTGAGCAGCTGCACCAGCACTGCATTGGTGCATCATGCCGACCAATGGGCATGATGCATTAATGCATCAGCAGCCCTTAAATGGTTCAGGAGTGGTTGTTAGCAGCAGTGGGTGGGGCTGTAACAGGCTGGGGTGGTGGATGTTTGCCAGTTCACCAAATTTGTTGTAGCCCTGGAATTTGCTGCCCCCCTCCTAAATCCCAACCTCACAATGTTAGACAAAAATATCATTCAACACTGTAAAGGCAAATAAAAACAGAAAAAATATCACAGGCTATATTTTCAGAAAATCCTTTTACTGCCGGCTAGTATAGAATCCACTTTTCACTTTATATTGGAATCTTGAGAAAAATTGGTTATGATTGACTGACTGGAAGTCGTTCATCAAAGAAGAATGTTACTTTAAAATGTTCCTTAAGTAGGACCTGGATGGGGAGGGAGCTAGCAGGGGCTGGGGTGAGGTTGATAGGGCGAAGGAAGTGCAAGGATCCAGGCAAGGGGCAGATTATGAGGTTATCAAAACATCAGTGTGCAGATAATAGTGCACTTTGGGTGCAGATATAATGCCCTGCTCAACTTATCAATGTGGGTTAGAGCTGAATGTTTCTTCGAAAAGAAAGATAGGAGGTGAAAGGAAAACCAGACTGGCCCTTTAAAAATAACCAGTTTTTTTTTGTATCGACTGGGGGGGGGCATTGATTTGGGTGACTGACCGAGCGAGGGGACATAGGCATTCTTATAATCCATAGGGGGAATCCAAGATGACACCAATGGGAGTGCTTAAATGATGATGATGATGATGATGATGATGATGATGATGATGATGATGATGATGATGATGATGATGATGATGATGATGATGATGATGATGATGATGATGATGGTGATGACCAAGCGTTGCTGTCACCATTTGACAACACCAGCGTCATATGACACGCAGTAGTTGACAGGGGCGTGTCACTCTTGTGGCAGGGCTAGTTAGCATGTTACAAGAGGGCAATGAGGACTCATGTATTACTTTACCCCAGGCTATAGGTTACTCCTTAACTAGGTGGCCCCTTGTCAGCCACGTCTTATATGCTTTACACTTTAAAGGCCACTGATGCAAGAGTGCATCATGCCCATTGGTCTTCATGATGCACCAATGAAGTGCTGGCGAGACGTCATGTTGAGCCTAGGGGGTCAAAACATTAACCCCCCTGAGGGTCTACATGATGCTCCAATGAAGTGCTGGTGAGCAGTCTCGCCAGTACTTCATTGGTGCATCATGACGACCAATGGGCATGATGCATTAACGCATCAGCGGCCCTTTTACACTTAAAATGTTAAGGCCATTATGCCCCATGTCCCATTGACGTATAGATATTAGCTGAGGAATGCAAATTAAGGTAGTCCTTTTGCTTAACCACTGTTGCTCGTTATGCAGACCCTTTGGGAAGTATCATTCTATACGGTACCTTAATGCAATTATCAAGGCTCCCCCAATTTTCGACCATGTGGTCACGAGAGGAACCTTAATGTAGGGGAGACCATATCTATCTATCTATCTATCTATCTATCTATCTATCTATCTATCTATCTCTATATATATAACGGGCCTCCCTAGCCCACTTGAAAGGGTCTATTTCTCCTCTTTCCTATCCCCTCAGGATGTGTGTGGTGCACATATGCGCGGGCAATGACACATTCCTCTGTGAAATTGTGTAATGTAGTTCTCGCCATGAATATGACCTCAGCTGTCGAAATGGCGTTAAACATCTATTACTCACTCTCTCTCTCTCTCTCTCTCTCTCTCTCTCTCTCTCTCTCTATATATATATATATATATATATATATCCCTTTTGTCTAATTGGCATGGCACATCATGGTGACTAATTGGTATGATGCATTAATGCATCAGCAGCCCTTAAAGGGTTATTCAGAGTGCAGTCTTCAAAGGCCTACCTGATGAGCTGCTCATGGCTGTCAGCATCTACTCAAAATAGCTCACCTGTCTCCTCCTCCTCAGCCCACCTCCACCTACCCACCCCCTCACACATCCCCCACATCCATGCCATATCTTTTGATCTTGGCGGGATTAGCGTGTTGTGCCTCGAGACAAACCATGTCAGACAAAGACCGCTGATCTTTGTCGATAGACATTACCCACATTGTCTACATGTGAGGGTGCTCTTTGTTGGGAAGGGGTTTATCCCTTTAGTAGCCACTAATGCATCATGCCTATGGGTGCAGTAGGGGGTCTTCCATGCATCATGCGGACCCAATGGGGTTGAGACACTCCCAGAGGGTTGGTATGATGCTTCAATGAGGTGCTGGTGCGCGGCCTTGCCAGCGCTTCATTGGTGCATCATGACGACCAATGGGCATGATGGGTTAAAGGATACTTCTCTCAGAGTTACGGTAGAACCATGAAGGAAAAAATCCTTCGTTTCGTTTACTGCCGATTCAAATACATTATACCTTTGAAGGTTGAATTATGCAGTCCACGCTTCAGTTTTCAATTAGAATAATAATTTTGCTACTTCCACTATCAATGTAGATTTCCTTTTTGTTTTAAAAATCTTTAATTTCCAAAACTAAACCTAAACCAAAATGCCCAAACATTGGCATGGGCCTAATGAGGTTTAATGTCATATGGTAGGTAAAAATTTAAAAATGTAGGTTTTTCTCTTTTTTCTTTCCTGGCAGTCTGATAAACACAGGTCTATATATTAGTGTGGATATACCTAAATCCCCAGTGCGCAAACACACATTTTAAATTTGACTTTCGCAAAGGACAATTTCAAGTTCTCGAGGTCAAACACAAGATCTGACCTTATTCCGTAGAGGGATGTACAGTAAATGTACATCGGGTATTAAGTACAGGGGGAACCACCTCGCCCTTCAGTCACTCTGGGTCAAATAGGTCACCAGGAGGCTATTGCGAAAAGAATCGAAACAGATTATCACTGTCATAACTCAC
Organism: Acholoe squamosa; assembly: GCA_949317995.1. Lineage (NCBI taxonomy): Eukaryota > Metazoa > Annelida > Polychaeta > Phyllodocida > Polynoidae > Acholoe > Acholoe squamosa. The sequence continues at coordinate 4,959,016 of OX439036.1, read as the reverse complement.
CTTGCAGTTCCTGGCCATTTCCCTGCTCAGAGCTTACTTCTCACCATACACCCAGAATCAATCCTCTCAGTGTGAATCACACTGGGATCGTTCCCCAATTCATGAAAACTTAAGAATCAATTCTATAACCTATTACCTTGCTGCAAAACAGGGGAGAAGTCATTGCCTGAGGGTAGTCAGTTCTCATTTGGGAATAGCACCTCTGACAGAATTGATTTCCTGTCCTTTCGCAACACCCTCCAGGTGTGCATTCAATCACTCACAGGTAGCAGCCAGGCATAGCAGGCAGTTCAATTTCTCATTTGTAATTGTAACTTTGTTACCTGTTGTTTTCTTTTTGTTAAATCAAAAGGCCGGTAGTCTATGACTGGACTGGCCCAAGTGCTCATGCTTAGTCCCTCTCCATAGTGAATATAATCACTTGAATTTAGATAACAAAACAAATAAATGCCTTGGATGCTATTACAGTATTTTAGAAAAAAATCGTGCATTTTAACTTATTTGCTTAAGTCAATGAGCTCGGATTACCACCAGAGGAAGACTTTTGTTTTACACGTTGTTCGTGAGACATTCTAAGTAGTGTCCTTTATTGTAACCGATACCGCAGACTTTGAATAATCGAGACACACGCACACTGACAGTCTTCAGTTACAGATACTGGCTGTTTTAACATTTTAAAGGCCGCTGATGACGACCAAAGGGTTTGATGCTCTCCTGCATTAGTAGCTTTTAATGGCTTATCCAAAGCCTTAAAATGAACACCTCGTTTTAGTGTGTGAGTGCCAAAGCAAGAGGAACTCACTGAAATCATGCTGCTCTTGCCCAGGGATACACAAATGAATGGATGTAAATTTTGTAACACCTTGTGTATACTGTACAGCTAAAAAAGAGGACAAACCCCGGTGTGTGGTCCAAACCCAGGACACATGGCACCAGCTTTGGCCGTAAAGCACCGTTTTACAGTTTAAAAACATTGCCTATATATAGGGCCATGTTTCATAGAACCAGTGCAAATCAGAAATCTGACCGAGGTTTCTGACCGTTTAGAACAAGGTTTCTGACCATTTTCTTCAGACAGCTGTCATTTGAAATTGGTCACAGAAAGGTACTTTGCAATAATAGCATTAGCATTCCTGCACCTCTTGTGCACAAGGAACAAGTCTTGTTATGTTGCTTAGCCTGCACAGTTAAGGTAGTGGGCCCTAAATGTAAGGGAAAGTCCATATAGATTCCCATATAAGATTTATCTTGAAAGCCGTGTGCATTCATTCCTAGTTACATAGCACCATAGCCAGTATACAATGTCACACAAAGCCACAAAGATAACCCTGAACTTAGCACTCTTAACTCTTAACTACAAAAATAGGAACTCTGCTTGAAGAGTAAGTATTATTTCCTGTTTGTACTGCTAGCTGGAAAAGATTTACAGTAGGAAATTTATGACCACCTCGCACCTGGATTAACCACCATGCCCTCGCTTTTTTTCTCATGGTGGTTCCCTGAGGATTTCTTACCCTAGGTAACCAGATCAGCTGCAGTCCCTGTTATCTACCTTTTGAACCCTGTTTCCTGCATCATTCTGTGTAACTGATACTAGAACCTTGTGATATCGATACGCTAGAACACAACCCTTACCACTCGTGTTTTAACTGCTTGCCAACCCTCGCCTACCACTCAAATGCTGTGATTTTGAACAAAGATATCTCTTTTAGGAGCACATTGTGTTTGAATACATTGCACCTACTTATAGTTACATATAGACCTAATTATGCCCATTTATCACTTTTAGGTGCACTTTGAACACATAAGTACTCAAAACGTATGAATACCAGTACCTCAACATGCTTGCATCGGTAAATCATGCTGGCCATACATAGAGCTGATACATTCCCTGAGGGTCGTCATAATAAACGCCTGCATTAGCGGCCCTTAAAGGTTTAAGCGTCCAACATTTCACATTTTACAAAGCCGCAATGTGGGGTGGGGTTTTGAAGTTATGGTTTTGTCTGACTGAAAACAAAGGTGTTTTTTTTTTAAGATTTCTCCCTTGATCTTCATCATAACAATCACAGCGTTAACTTCATGAATCCAAGCTGATGTCATTAATGAATGGCTACACTGTAAAAAAGATGTCGAGATAACAGCGAAATACTTATCCCAAATTTGCCAGAGATCTGTCATTATATTCACGGAAATTCCCTGTACCACTGTACTGCCACCTTGGGTTTCACTGTAGAAACTACACTCATCCAATTCAATTCAATTGCAGTGGTTCACTATTCAGTTTAACAAGGATCAGCTAGATTCAAAAGCAGCCTTTTACAGTGTACTTTGATGTGTTCTGATGTTTCTCTTTTCTTAAAAATCATTTTAATTGTAAAACATCCTTATCAACGTTTTGGGGAGAAGTGCATTTTCCATTGGCATGTGTGCTGTTTTGCCACAAGTGAGATACACCAGTCGTTTCATTAAAGATTTCTTATTACTTTTTGTTATTTATTTCCCTGCCCTTTTTAGAGCCTGTCTTTACTCAATTTTTATACCAGTATTCAAAAACTCCCTAGCAGAGAGAGCATGGTAAAAAGATTGCTTTGGTGGAGATTGCTAGGACGGTGTCATTTATCTAATTTATTTTTTTGATATATGTTTTTTTCTGCAACTTTACTCGTTTAAAAGTTTCATAACATTTGCTAGTGAGTCATGATCCTAATTCAGGACTGATTAAGGGTTTATACTAGACCTCCCTCCCTGGATGTCATCATTTACTGATTCAGGACTGATTAAGGGTTTATACTACACCTCCCTCCCTGGATGTCATCATTAACTAATTCAGGACTGATTAAGGGTTTATACTATACACCTCCCTCCCTGGATGTCATCATTAACTAATTCAGGACTGATTAAGGGTTTATACTACACCTCCCTCCCTGGATGTCATCATTTACTGATTCAGGACTGATTAAGGGTTTATACTATACACCTTCCTCCCTGGATGTCATTATTCACTGATTTAGGACTGATTAAGGGTTAATACTAGACCTCCCTCCCTGGATGTCATCATTTACTGATTCAGGACTGATTAAGGGTTAATACTAGACCTCCCTCCCTGGATGTCATCATTTACTGATTCAGGACCGTTTAAGGGTTTATACTATAGACCTCCCTGCCTGGATGTCATCATTCCCTTTTGATCGTTTAAAGGCTGATAACGCATTAACGTATCATGCTGACTCGAGGGATTGGTACAATCTTGTAACGTGTAAATGGTACATCAATACAGTGCAGCAAGCAAACTCAGCACTCTGCAAGGGATAAAACCTGATCGGTGCATCACTCCAGCCACCAGGGATTTTCTTCACCCAATAGGGTTGGCAGGATGCATGCAGGTATGTGCAAAGTTTCCACTTACATTATAAGCAATGATGCACCAACCTCTAACCTTTGAATGACCGCTGATGCAAAAGTACATTTTTCCCATTGGCCATCATGATCCACAATCGAAGTCTGCTCACCAGCACTGGTGCATCATACCGGCACTCCGTATGTATTTATGTAAATCCTCCAGGGCTGGGATGAAGCTTGAATGCGTACGGACAGTATGATGACCAATGGGCATGATGCTCAGTGGTCATCAGTGGCCACTAATGGGTTAAACCACTACAATACATGATAATCAAGAACCTTAAATGTCAATAGCAAGGTTTTCTCTCATCTCAGATAAAAAAAAACAATGTTTTCCTTTTTTTTGCTCATTACAACTATTTCAACTTCAATTGAAACCACAGAACAATTAAGATTTAACTAATTATATCTGCTTTTAGTTTTGCCATCGCCATCATCGTTGATTCAGCACTTACTGATAGAAGGTCAATAGCGTATTATTCCAATGGACTCATGATGTCGCACCCTGTAAAATAACTGTTGAATCTACATGGGATCTTTATTAAACTGAACAGTTGACCACCATCATTCAAAAGCATTGCACGAGTGTACATTTTACAAGAAGGACCAAGTGGCAGTGCGGTGGTATGCGAATGTACATGGAAGCTCTGAGAATATAACGACAAATCTCTGACAACTTTGGGATGAGGAATGCTATTTTATTTTGACGACTTTTTTCTTTAAATTGCAGCACTGTAAAAATGAACTTATCATAATATCTAGCATAATTATAAGGCACACACGGAGATCAGGAGACCAGGAGGGTGTTGCTCCTATGGGAAAAGTAGTACTGGCTAAAAAGTACCTCTTTGACAGAACTGGCTTTCCATGTAGTGATAACGTTTCACTTGTGTTGCTCACAAATGGTCATGCTAGTATGGTGCTAGAAAAGGGTGATTTTGGTAGGTACCTAGTCCGGAGAAGTCAGTCAGTATAATATACTATAGAGTGTGTGACATGAGTAGGTACCTGGTAGTGCAGATCTCTCTCTATCTTAAACAAGGCAGGTGACTTTTCAGACTAATGTGGTGACTGCAAGTTGAGTGGTGAAGCAGAGTGTGACTTGTTTTGAAAAGAGGGCATATACTGACGGCTCCATTCACCATAGGAGAAACACCCTCTGACTATACAGGGTGCACAGTCATTTGGTACTGTTGTTTTGTTGATGCTATTAGGTGCAGCTGGTGCTATTAGGTTCAGCAGGCACCTTCCTTAATGCACCTTATATGTAGAGTATTACTTTATATAGCGCTGGTCCCACAGGCGTAAAAGGGGTTTAATTTTTTTTTCTATACTTTTGATATATCATAAATCTTCCTATTAGGGTTATTCTGCCTTCAAGTATGAGGCTGTCCTAGTACAAGTTAGCTATCAGGTGGATGTTGTACATAGGGGAAATGGTAGTTCTGCCTAAGAAGTGCCTCACATGCAGCTGTCACTTTCTTTTCAGTCCTGACTTTTCTTTTGTGTTTCACAGATGTGCTCATGTCATTGTTCACAATGATGCATGAATGCAGCCTCTGTGAGGATACTTTAATGTTGATGACAGCTACTAAAACAAGAGCACTACACATTCACACAGTTAGATCCCTGCTTGTGCAATGCACACAATTTTAAACAAGGTAGGTGCATGGCTTCTCAGTTTAATGTGCTGCCTACTAGTTGGTGAGGCATAAAATGACTTTCTTACGTGAGGGGGTTCCTTGTCAGTGCTCTTACTGGATCATGGGCAACTGCCTCCTGGCTACATTCGGGCACACCATAAGAACTCCTTGCTGTGATGTAATTTTGCACCATTAGCGGTTAAGTACCAGATCCACAACTAAAAAACGTTTGTCATCAAAACCATTGATGATCTTCAAAAAATCAAATGTCAATCGAAAAATTTGTTCCCAGCGCAAACCGAACAACTATTTTTGTGCTGTTTTCTGCCAACACAACTAGTTTTACCTTCAATTAAAACCACGGACCAATCTAGATAAACCTAATCATGTCTTGTTTTAGGATTTGCCACCATTGATGATACACATTGCTGGGGGAGCAATTCTTTTTTCTTGAGTCACAATCTTTTTTTGAATGCTTAACCTTAACTTGCGGTCACATGACATTCACAATGTCTTCAGAAGTGAAAAACTTTGCAAACAACTTTAGGCTTAATGATTTAAAGTCCTTTTGCACCTTATAGCATGTCTATTGCTCACCATGATACATGAATACAGGCCTTGTGAGTAACTCACTAGTGGTGCTTCCAGGTATCATGCCAACCTTACACTGTAAAGGCAGTCCTGGAGGGTCACCAGCGATTCATTGCTGCCTCAATCTGACTGTTACTTGTGTACCGCTATCACATGGCAGTTCTCACTGATCGTTCTCATTGGTGTAAGGACAACTCCCCCCTGGACATGTCCCCAACTGGTCATCTCCCCCTGAAGGACATTTCCCTCTGAAAAATCTCCCCCTAGCACAAATATCCCCCCAGGAGGCCATTTCTCAATGTACTACGACTACACACAGCCACTACGATTTAAAAATGCCAAGAATAAGCCAGGCTATCGTAGGAACTGCCCTATGACTGCTCACTACGATTAGCAGCTATGCAGTTATTGCATAAGGTTTAGTAGGGCAGTCGTACTGGTGCAGACATTAGGGACTACTAGTGCATGGTACTGTCATACTAGTAATTGTGCATGATCAAGTTGTCATATGAGAAATATCATAAGACTAGTGGTATATAGTGTAAATACATTAAGCTCTCATAAAATAGTGTTATTTCCAGTTGTCACTGGTTTATTCAGCCTTAGGCAACATATAAGAAATATCAATCATACAGTAGTTAGTATGTAGGTAATTTGTACATACAGTAAAAATACAGTAATTTATAAAGTATAATGTTCTGTTCCACTCCACCTGTGAGGTAATAATAATACAATGTCCAGCATAGTTCTAGGTGGGTTCCCACACCTAGCTCCTGACCTGCTGCTTAGAGGAATAATGTAATAATGAATAACTTTACCCTCTGGTGGAAGTCTTGAGGAAGATACCCTCTGGCCACTAATGATAGAAACCAATGCCTGTCTAGCATAGTTTCACCATAGTGCAGTGGTATAGCAGGTAGCAGGAGATGACTGGAGATGTTACCTCTAGAGCGGTTCTTGGTGTTCTGTCCTCTTGGAGGTGCAGACAGGCTATTTGTAGCAAATCTTGGAAAAGCACCTCCAGACTGACTGGGGCCAGTAGCATCTGCCTAACTCTGCAATTGTTTGAGGGGAGGCTTTCATGTGTCACTGGGTCCACAAAGGACCCCCATGGGCGCCGCTGTGTCCCCCTTTGTCTTGGTCGGTTCTGTGACTTCAGACCCTCATATCTCGGTCGTTTACGCCTCTATAACTGCCATTTTGCGCATGTGCGGAGTTGAATATGCCGAGTTCATAATGCCCGCTGGATAGGCGCGTAACTCGCGCCGGTTCATCTGTAGTGCACTCAGAGGTCGATTCAGTCTCTATGACGTAACTTCCTTAATAATGGGAGTTCCGCCTTGATCTTGGGCTCATTTAGACCGTCTAATTATGGGCTTTCCATAAATGCTTTGATATTTGACCTAGCTTGCTCAGGAGCGACGCTAGAGCGACCGGACGGTTATGGCGTCGTGCTTATGTAACCCATTGTTCAGTTATTAGAGTGCTCAGACACTCATGACGGCGTCAGCGGTGCTCAGGCACCCGTGACGGCCGGTTGCATTCACTTACAACTTATTAGTTTGTGCACTGAACCATGAGGTCGCACACTGAGACCCTCATTTTTATTATATTGTGCAGTGAACCATTAGGTTGGACCCTTTGATGTCACAAACTCTGTCTAACTGACTCTGGCTGGTGTGCAGTGGGGCATGAACGCTCTTATACAAAGTTTGAGTGCTCTTATAGCTCTTAGAACCAACCTATGTATTAATTTCTTAGATATTCTTTGATTAATACAATAATATGTTAGAATTTATGGGATAATAAAATGGTATATCATAGAATACTCCCTCTCCCCTGAGAGAATGCGAAACTCCGTCATTTCGCCGAGGGAATGTACAATTTATACAATTTTTACCTTATTTTGGAGTTGTATACTGTTTGTAAGAGGATTTGAAGTAATGGGGAGTGCTTCAAATGCAATATTTGTGGTAGAGCTTTGTCAGTATAAACAATTTTCTCCTTGGTATAAGTACATTTCCGTGTTTCTATATCTTACCATACCTGAGCGTGTTTGCTTATGTAACATCAATTTTGGGTACAATTTTCCATTTTTATGTACAACATACAATTTGGCAAATAGTGTGCAATTTTGGCATCCAATGTTCAATTTAGCGTGCAAATTGAACGTAAATGACAATTTAGTGTACAAATTTACAATTTCGCGTGTAATTGCGTTCAATTGACAATTCTAGTATGCAAATATATAATTTTCGCGTATATTTGGCAATTTTAGTATGCAAATATATAATCTTCGCGTATATTTGGCAATTTTAGTATGCAAATATATAATTTCGCGTACATTTGGCAATTTTAGTATGCAAAATATATAATCTCGCGTACATTTGGCAATTTTTAGTATGCCAATATATAATTTTGCGTTCAATTGATAATTTCTGTATGCACATATATAATTTTGCATACAGCTTGGTTACACATAAAAATGTTGATTTTTGTAAAAAAAAAATCTGATATTAGTGTGTGAATTGGGTACAGCCATACAGTATAATGTGCAACATACAATTTAAGTGTGCAAATTGGGTACAAACTTACAATCTAGTGTGCAAACATACAATTTTAGTGTGCAAATTGGGTACAAGCGTACAATCTGGTGTGCAAACATACAATTTTAGTGTGCAAATTGGGTACAAGCGTACAATCTGGTGTGCAAACATACAATTTTAGTGTGCAAATTGGGTACAAGCTTACAATCTGGTGTGCAACATACAATTTTAGTGTGCAAATTGGGTACAAGCGTACAATCTAGTTTACACTATACAATTTTTTGGGATTTGAGACAAATTTTTTCGAGGACCGGAAAAACAAAGTACTTCATGTACAATAGGCTTGTTTGTCTCTGAGTTACTCTTTGATTTTGCTATATATGGGTGTATTAATTGGCAATTTCGGCAGTGGGCCGCTGCTTAATTGACTTTTCCCTAGCCTTCTTGAGTATGTGTCCCTGAAAGAGATTATTTGGTGAGTATCTTAAGTAAACATTTTTCATGTCAACAATTGTCCTCAACATTTTTTTTTTTCCTTCATTTTTCCAACAATTTTCTTGGATACCTAAAGTGTGTTACTTTAAGTAAATCTTGGTATAGTTTACAAGTGCTAGTGGGTACAAAAACTGTCTTAGTTATCTACCTGCATTCATGTATATTAATGTTAGATTTGTACAATTTACAATTTTTAAATTGCAATTTCGCAATTTTGCGCGTATATGCGCGCATTAATCATCGATTTTGTGAGAATACCATAGATTTTCATATTATACATCAACAAGTGGCTGTGTACATTTTCTAAATTTTTTCTAATACTTTGATAATTTCATTGACAGTGGAGGTGTGTCAGGAGTGAGATGTGAGTCTCCTCCCTGATGTGCTCATGCAGTGGTGGCACTTGAGGTGTTAGGTGCCAGATTCTGGCATGTGTCTGTGGCAGTGCCTAGCTTGGTGTCAGTGGACAGTTCAGGGTGGGGGGGGTGTGTGTGTGTCCATTTAAGGAGTGGGTGGCTGGTATTGGAGTATCAGTTCCTCTCTGGAAACCTCTGCTGTAACACCATGGCTCACCTTCAAGCTATCTTTGCTTTGCCTGTCTCCCAGGTGATGGTGGTGGGGAGTCCGGCTAGGGCCCTGGTGGAGGCCAACCAGACCATACACTATGGCTACATAATGAGGAATTTCAGAGAGATCAGTGAGCATGGTGATGTGTTGGTGGACATGTATTCCTGCCAATATTTCTTGGGCTCAGCCTTGCGTCGGGGGGCCACTGTGGCCCTTTTGGCTAGGGCCTTGAGTAATCTAGGGTTCTGGCCCATGGACTCTAACTTCGGACCGCGGGAGCGAGTCTTGTGGGATTATTTGTTGGCAGTGTCCTTCATCGATCTCGCGGCATCCGGGGACCCATCTATGGCAGCCGAGTATGGACTGGGATTGATGGAGGCCCGGCTTGTTGAGTGGGAACAGGACCACGGCCATATGTATGGGTCGGACTCGGACTCCCACTCTCCCATCGATGTTGAACCCGAGGATCTGTGGTAGGATCCCGACTGACTGAAACCTAGGGTGTAAAAACCCGCCATCCCAAAGGCCCTTTTCAGGGCCGGCAAATTGTCTGAAAAGTTCTGAATACTGTCTCTGATATGTTGTCTCCTGGTGGTGGACTGGGGGCAGTCTAGGCTGTTTCCACAGTCACCGGGGAGGGCTGGTGGTTTAGAAAATTAGCAATAGTCTGCATGTTTGACCTTGCGGTCTCCTCCTGTTGTTCGTCAATAATTATATCTGTTGTATTTTCCAGTGCTGTCATGGTCACCGGGCTGGTGCCACAATCATTCTGGAGAAGCATGGAGTAGTACAGTCCTTTGTTTTTAAGGGCTGGTATGGTACTGAACCTAGTGCGCCAAGGTAGGTGTATCACCTGAGGGAGGTGATAAGCAAATTCTCCTCTCTGTGTTGTTATAACTGCTGGTCAATTCCAGGTAAATATAGCCTTAGGTAGTGGGAAGGTTTTAACCACTATATCCTTGTAGGTTGGGGCAGCTGCTGATTTAATCTCATCAAATTCATGTGGTATTGGCCTCAGGGGTAGCGCGAAGTTTGAGTCTCCACGATATATTTTAAAATATATTGTGGGATTTGTGCGCTTGGCCACATTTTTCTTGCCACAGTGTGTCTGTGCAAATTTCTTAAGGTACTTCATTATTCTGTAGGCTGAGTAGATGGTCAGGGTGAATAATATAGCAATTATCAGGGTGTGGGTTTCCTGAATTGTGAGGAAAGGGGTGTGAGTTTCCTCTGTAGGGGTTAATTTGGTAGGATTCTTGTCTGGGAGCAATTTGTGTAGGGGCAGCTCGGTGACTAGTCTGAAGGCTTTGGCTGTAGGCAGGTAGGCTACAGTCCCTCCTAGTCTGTACAGTTTGAGTAGTATGTATACTATAAAAATGTGAGCTGATATCCCTAGGATGAGTCCTAAGCTTTGGAAGATTGGATGCTCTGTAACTCGACGTAGGTATGATTCCACGTAGCGCGTTTCCATTGCCTTATCAAGGTTGGAGGCATCTTTTAATAATGTTTCGGCAAAGGGCTCTAAATTTAGTTGAGTAATATCATCCATGATTGGATTTTCCTGTAGTTTTTCTAAGGTTTTAGAAAGGTTTACTACTGGGAAATTTGGAAGATTCTCTCTTTCATCTGGTTTGGTTTCAGAAATTTGGTTAAGTGCTTCCATGAAAGGTAAATTAATTGTCTTGAGAATGTAATGAAATGATAAGGTTGAGTTACAGGGCAACCTTGTGTTTGGAAAAGAAAATTCTCCTACACTGATTGTGCCCCCACAGGGTGCACCTATGATTGAGTAGGACTGGGCTTTTCGAGTTTCAGACGTTTTACCATGGCAGTTGATAAAGTAATGGGGTTCATTAGTAGTGACCAGATAATCGTCTTCAGAAATGGAAATAGCATGGGTGGTAGGTGCTTGCAGTGGTGAAACTGTAAACTTGCAATGTTCCTTAATCTGTTGAGCCTGGTTAGTAAAAATGGCTACAGGGCATGTAGGCCTGTGTTTATAAATTCTACCATTTACATCTCTGCACACCTTTACTGTAGTACCTTCACATGCCTGCATATCTGCTGAGTCCAATTCGATGAATAATGATTCGTCGTAAGATACTGCTAGAAACTCAGTTGTGGTTTGCAATTTGGTGACTCCTCTGGTGGGGGTCTCCTGTGTGTCTATAGGCATGGGTGATGTAATCATTTGGTACAGTTTGAAGGTAGAGGTGGTAGATTGAATTATAATGTCCAGATGAATATATATATGGTGAGCTGAGTAAGTGTATGAGGTCAGCTTCTGTGAATAATAGAAATCTAAGTCATTAATTGCGACTTGTGCTCCAGGGTGTGTAATCCTAAGTTTGTTATTAATGTCAATTAAGTATCTAGCAAGGTCTGAGGGTGGTACTATATCAGGGGTTAGGATTCCTGATGATAGCATCCTCAGGGCTGCATTTGTCCTTTGCAGTGATTGAACTGTATTCATTCTTGCTGCTATGATAATCAATGCATCATTTAATACTTGCATCTTTTCCCTTTGAGTTTTCTCGTGCCTTGAATATGAGTCAAGTGACCTGGACATGTTAGAGGCCCACAGGTTGACGGTGTCACCTATGGTGTTGATTGTGCTGTCTAGTACCTTCTTATCTTGGATGTATGCTTTAACAAACTCATCTTGTCTGTCTGTGATCTTTTCAATGAGACTAGCTGCTTCCTGATCTTGTTTAGCAAATTTCCTTAGTATTTCATCTATGTTCTTGAGCTGTCCCATTACTTGGTTTACATCTTCTACTGTGGCTAGACCTAGCACACCGCGAAACAGGGGTGCTAGAAAACCCAGTATGGCCTCTCTTTTGGCCTTGTCCAATGTGTTTATGGGGTTGGATAGGAACAATTTGATGGAGGCTAATGTTTCATTTATCTCCTTGTCTGCAATTTCCAGCAAGGTGTCAAGCTCTTTGGCTTGTTGGATAATTTGACCAGAGGTATGATCTTGTAGAGTAGGAGTGGTCAACTGGAGTATTCTATCCCTTATGGATCCTTGAGTAACGGGTGCCCGAGGTATCTTGTAGGGGATAGCTAACAACAGTGTTGTGGTTGTATGTCCATTGACCAATGGTTGGGGGCTAGGTTTGAATACTACTCCTATGTTTTGTCTCACCACAGGTGTATAACCTGCAGTAAGTGGTTCTATAGTATATAATAACAGCATAGTTAGCAGTATGGGTGAAACTCTCAGTCTCCCCATGGTGCTTGTGTAAAGCAAGTTTGCTGTTCAAAGTCTTGTCAAATTTGTAGTGAATTGGTGCTGGTAAAGTCTAAGTGTATGGTGTAACACTTTAAATGAAGTGGTTCAAACTGTACCTTTGCAAGATTGAGCTGTCTTGGCAATATGTCCGGTGAGTCTATAGAGATTGACCAATAAATGGTAAGGTCAGGTTGAAGGTGAAGTAGGTGTGTTCTTTATCCTAGTGCAGTCTCTCCTAATGGAGAAGTGGGCTGGCTAATTCCCAAGTGGGGTCCTGTAGACTTGTGTTCCAGACTGCAGCTGGATGAAGACTGATGGTGGGCTATGGTCCACAGTGCTTCTTATGTAGCCTACCCTACCCACATCCATTGTGGGCCTGGTATTGTTTCTCTGGAGTCATGTACCTAATCTCCAGTGTCTGCAACTGTGGGGTTCTATTGTGTAATCTGTGTACTGGTAATTAGCTCCTCCTGTCATCCAGGACAGCCATTCATGACCGTCTAGACAGTTGTCTGAGTGTAGCTTATAAGGTCAATTGATCTCTATAGACTGCTGTGTTGGCATAGCGCGCTCTTTCATGTGGGGATTAGGCTTTAGACACTCCATTGTGTTACCCTTACTCTTCTTAGACTTCATGTCTGCTTTACTTGGAGGGTCCCAGTCTTTGACCATTTCAGAGGCAATAACCTACTGATATATTTACAAATTTGATTGGCTTTATATACATATAAGTAATTCATTATCAGTCACACATGTCTTATGTGTGGATGAAGAGAATTTGTAATACATTTTGAAAATCTTATGTTTTTTTTTGGTATCTCAATCTGTTTCTAATTTCTTGAAACTGCACCACACCTAGATGTTTTTCTTAGTATGTGGTGTGCAGGCCTAGGCTTGATAGGGCCTATGCCTGTGGTTTCTCTTGTAAGGGTGATATCATTTTTGTTCCTTACAATTTTGTTTTAGTATTTGGCTTCATGTGGAATAAGCCTGTGTGCAAATTCATTGTTTCTGACAGCCACAACCTTTTTCAGTCTGTCTATGTGCACTGGTCTGGCCACCAATAGATTGGTGTCCAAGTTTTTGAGTTTGGCACTTGTCAAACTAGGTCTATCTACTACAACATATGGTCCCATAAAAAGGGGTTGGAGTTTCTTACACTCTGTGTTGGTCAGGATTCTTGGTATGTTTAGGTACACCATGTCGGTGACCTTGATTTCCTGTGGTGTAAGTTTCTTATCATATCTATCCTTTCTTTCCTTTTGTAGCTTGGCGACCCTTTCTATAGCTTTCCTCCTAGAGGTATCTTGATTTGTTATCATGTTAGCTACATGGTCTGCTACGGTGGATATGTCTTCCTGTATCCCCAGCCCTAAGTCCATTGGAGTGGCTGGGTTTCTTCCATGAAGTAGGAAGAAAGGGGGTGAATCCTGTGGTTTGGGATTCAGTGTTGTTTAATGCAAAGGTTATGGGTTCAATAAATGAGTCCTAATTGTTTTGGTGCTTTGAGCAAAATGCTCTGAGCACTGTGCCTATGCTAGCATTGAATCTCTCTACAAGCCCATTTGATTGTGGCCTGTATGGTGAGGAGAATTTATGTTTGATCTTGAGGTGTTTAGTCAACTTTGTAAACTTTGCACCTGTATAACATGTTCCATTGTCTGTTTGAAGAGTGGCTGGTGTTCCATGATGACAAATTATATTCTTGTAGAACTCTGCTGCTGTTGTTTCAGCTTTTAAGTCAGTAGTAGCCCAAGCTGTTGCATATCTGGTAGCATAATCTATGCAGACTTGTATATGTTTGTTTCCCCTGGCAGTTGTGGGAAGTGGTCCCACCGCGTCGAGGTTTAGGAACTTCATTGGTGAAGCCATGTACTCTCTCACTGTCATTGGTGTTTTGTGTGAGTGTACTTGCCTTTTTGCTGTGAGGCATGTGTGGCAGGTGGAAACATATTTTGTTGTGTCTGCTAGCATAGACTTCCAATATACCCTAGGTCGGAGTGCTGACAGCATCCTACTTGAACCAAGATGGCCGCCGGTAGGTGAGTCATGGAAATACTGTAGTGTACTTGTTACCCATTGCTGTGGTATAACAATTTGAAGTGGTACAGTATTGGTTTTTCTCCAATTTATGGGGCATATATGGACTAATGTACCATTTACCAAGGTGTATGACTGGCCTTGGTTGATGATTCTATTTCCTTGTGCTTTTGGTGCAGGCAAGGTCCCATCCTCAAGATATTGTATGAGGGGCAATAGTTCCTTGTCCTTCCTTTGTTCCAAGCCAAGGTTTGAACCTGAGATGGATGTGTCGGGGATCTGATCCAGTAATTGATTTATATCTAGCACATGTTGTTTTATTCTGTCTCTTTCTTTTTCTTTTTCATCGACTATTGGCCTATCTTGTGCCTTTTGTTGGGGTGTGTCACTCTTGTTTTGGTGTGTTGGCTCCTTTGGAGGGCCTATTCTCGCCTTGATGGGAGTGGCAACCTTTTTCTTTAAAGGCACAATTTGCTTTTTGTCATTCTTCTTTGTCTCAGAGTTCTTTGACTTAGTAGATGCAGTGTCTTTTGTGACATTTTTCCTGGCAGGTGGGGTTTTGGTAGGTTTGTTTCCTGTGACCTTTTTCTCATTTAGAATAGTTTGTGATTGTGTGGGGGGTTTTGGTATGCCCTCCTGAATCATTTCTCTAGTCTTTGAGCGTGTGGTCATAGGGCGCAAATGGTTTGATGTTTCCTCTCCCTGCATTGGTTCAAAGAATCTGACTGATTTGGAAGTTGCTTGAGTGATAGCATATATTGTGTCTTCTGAATCTTCATCATCTGAGTCAGGTGGGGTGAAGGGTGGCTCTTTAGGGGTTGCCTTCACCATCTGATTGAGTGACGAGAATTCAATAGGCTCGAAGTCATTATCTGGAAAGAGTTGTGAGTATTCTCTCTCACAGTGGCAAAACACATAATGTGTAGATTGCTTTAAGATACCCCTAATGGGTGTCTCTGGCCTTTCAATGGTGTTGGGTAGATCATCAATTTTGAATGGTACTTTCTTTGTTACTTTTGCAAACTTGGTTCTACTGGCTGCTCTAACTCTCCTTGGTGGGGGTGGAGGGTTAGTCATGGGTCCAGAGTCTGGGTATTCTCTTCTAGACATAGCATCTGGAGGTATGTTATCATCACCTTTCACATGTTGGATGGTGAATGAAAATTGCTGTATGTCTAGAGCCCATCTGGCCCATCTATGTGTGAGTCCTGTATTGGTTAATAGTGGGATTAGGGCTGCATGGTCTGTGTATAATTGGAAGTGTCTAGTCTCTAGATAGTGTCTGAAGTGTAATACTCCATACACTACTCCCAGTAGTTCTCTCTCTGTGGTATTGTAACTTCTCTCATGTTTGGAGAGGGTTTTACCTGCAAAGGCTACTGGTCTGAGCACTCCTTCATTATCTCTCTGTGAGAGTACAGCTCCTAAACTCACATTGGAAGCATCAGTTGCCAAACTGAACTCTTTCTCATAGTTTGGATATCTGAGAAGAGCATTGGTGCAGATGGCATGCTTTAATGTTTTGAAAGCATTATCTGCCTCTTCTGTCCAGACAAATGCTTTGAGATGTGTCTGTAGATCATATAATGGTCTAGCAATTTGGGCATAACCTTTGATAAACTTTTTGAAGTATTGGCATAGGCCTGTGAAGGATCTGACATTTTTGACTGATTTTGGTGTTGGGAAGGTTTTGATTGATTCCACCTTTGTGGGAGATGGTTGCAGTCCCTTGGGTGTGACTCTCATTCCCAAGAAGTCTATTCTGTCTATGAAGTATTCACATTTTGATTTCTTCAGTTTGAGTTTACCAACTCTTAAGCTGTTGAACACATCTTCCAGGTCATGGAAGTGTTGTTCGATTGATGGTGATAATACCAATATGTCATCTAGGTATGGTAGGGCACATTTGTATTTGAGTTTGTTCAGAATTAATGTGACTAGATGGCAGAATCCCGTCGGTGCGGTCGCTAAACCCATCGGCATCCTTTCGTAGACATATTTTTTGTCATTTGCTATGAATGCGGTTTTATGCTGGTCCTCCTGTCTTATAGGAATTTGAAAAAATCCCTGTTGGGCATCTAGCTTACTGAATACTCTTGGTCTGAGTGACCCTATCATGTCTAGAGTGTCATCGGCCCGGGGTGTAGATAAGGCTTGATTTATCGTGTTCTGGTTCAAATAACGAAAATCTGTGACGAGCCTATGGCCTCCCGATGATTTTTGTACTAAAAAGGATCTGGAAGCCCAGGGGCCCTCATCACATTCTATCAGAATGCCCTGTTGTACTAGCCTTTCACACTCTTCCCCTATTGCGGCCTGTTTTTCTGGTGTTTGTCTATATGGTAGGAAATGACATGGTACTGCCTCAGGTTTCACATGTATTGAGTGGGTATACAGGTGTGTGGCACCAATGTCTCCATCTTTTCCTACAAATATATCATCATACTTGGTCAGCAGTGATTCTAATCTATCATGCTGATCTTTGGATGTGAGCACAGATTTTGGTGGAACATTCTCTTCCAATTCTGGCTCGAGGTCATGTGCCTCACTATGTATAGCAGCTATTTCAGAGAGTCTGATTGAGTTGGGTTCAGGGTCAGCATATGTGGACTCACAGTCTGAGTCTGTGTCACTGAATTGAGTTACATCCTCAGGCCGTATGGCTGAGATGGATTGATCAGTGTGTGGGGTAGTGTCTGACACCTGTTGAGGTTTTTCTAAATCAGATTCCTTGACTTCCTGAAATAGAGCTATGATGGCACCCTTTTTGATTTTATGTGGGCGCCTGCTGGTGTTGAGTAACACTAGGGGATGTTTGTTATTTTCCCTGGGGGTTACTGCTGCCCTTTGAACTAGATATGGGGCATTGTTATTTCTTTGGAGGTTATCTACTACTCCAGTTTTGCCTTGCAGTGATTTAGTAGATGTGACCTTACCCAATACTGCAAGTTCAGAGAATGGAGGGATGGTAAAATCCCTCACTGCCCTAATGGGTTTGAGAATTTGTTCAGGATCAACATTAAATTCAATTTGAGATTTTGGAGTGCCTAAGAAATCTGTGCCGAGAACAACGGGCTGTGTGAGGTTGGGAATTACAGCAAATTGGTATTGGAATCTGACACCTTGGATTCTAAAGTTCAGCATAGCTGAATGTCTAACATGACACACCGATCCATCTGCCAAATGGATGTTGATTTTAGATTTCCTCAGTTGGATATGGAATCTCTTCTGGAGGTCCATGAGGAATGATTGTCTGACACAGGTGATAGTAGCACCTGTATCAACCAAACATTGTACGTCTGAAACATCATATAGATTTGCATTGATACAGCCATTTTGAAGAAGTACAATAGAAAGCTTGGTACTCTCACCTGTATCCTTTGATGATGAATCTGGTGGGGTGATGTGTATCACTGATGGACGTCTCTGTCTGTTAGGTGGTATATTGGCACTAGCAATTGTCTCTGGTTGGATCGTTGTTAATCCTGATTGATTGTTTGTATTTGGGGTGTCACAGCGCACGGCACTGTGACATCCTAGTTTTCCTGGTTCTGTGGGGTGGTTGAGATGCTTGCCACCAGGAGCTTGGAGATTTGATCCATTACATGAGGTGGTATTGGGGGTTACTGTGTTGGTTCCCCTGGTAACCTCTGGTGTCAGATTTGTAATCCTCCTGGCGTGAGTTGGAACCCTGGTTATATTGACCAGAGTTGCTGTATTGACCGGAGTTGTTGGATCTCTGGTTGTTGTAGGCACCATTGTTGTTGTAGGATCCACTGTTGTAGTTCCTATGTGGACTATGGCTTCTACTGTTGGATCCTTGATTATAGGATCCAGAGTTGTTTGAACCCTGGCTGTTGTTGTAGGAACCATTGTTGTTGTAGGATCCAGAGTTGTAGTTCCTATGTGGACTATGGCTCCTACTGTTGGATCCTTGATTATTATAGGATCTGCCATTACTTGGGGTTCTGTCTCTCCTATCACTGTATGAAGAGTTACCATTGTTGGAGTTGGAAGAGCTGTTGTCTTTCCTACTGTTGTGACCCCCCCGGTTGTTGTTGTTGCCCCCCCTACCTCTACCTCTATTGGATTGGAAGTTGGGGTCATAGTTATTTCCTCTATATCTACCGGTAGGGTCTTTTGATGTAACCTTAGCCTCCTGTTGCCTTACATGGGCACTAGACATTAGGTTAACATCTTCATCTGCACTAGTGCTGATTTCCTGGACCTTTTTCTTAGTAGGCTGTGGGTTAGACTCTGCCTCCCTTACCTTCCTAGATCTTTCTTGGGCCCAGGGGCCTCGTGCCTTGGGTAAATGCCTTGCTCAAGATTTCATCGCTTTGGCGCTGGGCATTACACACTTTCCTGAGATGGCATGCATAGTCTAGGACAGGTTCATCTACCTTTTGTGCACGGAGTGCTGTCCTTGAGATGATATTGTCTCGAGTAGCAAAATACTCTTTTAATTTATTCACTACATTGGTCCATGTCAACATATCAGGTGTGGCACTTTCCCTGAAGGATTCAAACCAAGCTAGTGCTTGTCCCTCAAGGTACTTGGGTAAATATGTTACCATGGTGTCACTGTCTGTTACTTTGTACTTATCCTTCAGATATTCTGGGAATTTGTGATCAATAAATAATGCTGTTGACATGAGTGGTGATGGGTGTGAAAAGGTTTTGGGTTTTGTTACCTCATGTAGCCTGATCTTTCTGTCGTCCTGTTGTTTTCTGTCTATGGTCATGTTGGACACCATGGAGATTATGATGTCATCCTTGGATCCAGAGGCAGATGGTGTGACAACAGGTGTGATGGCTGGTGTGGGAGGCTGTGGGGTCTGGGATGATACCATCTTCATGAGATCTGCTATCTGTTGTTGTTGTCTCTCTAGGGACTTCCGCTGATCTTCCATGGCCTTCTGTTGGGCATCTATTGCCGCATTCCTCTCTGCCAGTTGTTGGTTGAGGATCCTCTCCCTTTCCTCCTGCTGGGACTTGTTGGTCTCTAGGGCAGTAACTGCATCTTGGATGGCCTTCTCATAGGCCCTTATCTTCTCAGCTGTCTGATTAGGTTGGGGGCCTTCATCGGTGTCCATGATGGAGGGAGTGGGAGAAGTGTCTCTGGAGGAGTGGCTGTCAAAGGCCGGAGCTGGGGTGGAGGATCTAGATGAGGGTGTGGATCCACCCCCTGAGGCAGATCCTTCTTCCCCTGAGGTAGATAGCGTGAGTTGAGCGTCCTGTAGAGATCCCTGGGAAATGTTGGATCCCTGAGAACTGGTTGTTCCCTGAGTAGACAGGGTGGGTGGTGTGGGGTCTACTGAGTGTGGGTCTGTTGTACTGGAGGCTGATTTGCACCCTGTGGGTCTCCTAGATCTAGGTGGGAGGGAGACCTCTTCAACAGGCCCCTGAATACGTAAGGTCTTTGTGTGTTGTTCTGCCAGCTTGACTGATAAGACCTTGATGTGTGGGGTAGACCTTACTGACGTGTGGGAGACCTCACTGATGTGTGGGAGACCTCACTGACGTGTGGGAGACCTCACTGACGTGTGGGAGACCTCACTGACGTGTGGGAGACCTCACTGACGTGTGGGAGACCTCACTGATGTGTGGGAGACCTCACTGACGTTTAGGAGACCTCACTGACGTTTGGGAGACCTCACTGACGTGTGGGAGACCTCACTGACGTGTGGGAGACCTCACTGGTCGTGTGGGAGATCTCATCGATGTGTGGGAGATCTCACTGATATGTGGGAGATCTCACTGATCGTGTGGGAGATCTCATTGATGTGTGGGAGATCTCACTGATGTGTGGGAGATCTCATCGATGTGTGGGAGATCACACTGATATGTGGGAGATCTCACTGATCGTGTGGGAGATCTCATCGATGTGTGGGAGATCTCACTGATGTGTGGGAGATCTTACTGTTGTGTGAGAGATCTCATTGATGTGTGGGAGATCTCATTGATGTGTGGGAGATCTCACTGATGTGTGGGAGATCTCATTGATGTGTGGGAGATCTCACTGATGTGTGGGAGATCTCATTGATGTGTGGGAGATCTCACTGGTATGTGGGAGATCTCACTGGTATGTGGGAGATCTCACTGGTGACCTTTGTGGGCATGGTGTCAAGGTCACTGGGTGGGTGGAGTGGGGTTTACTGTGTGTATGATTGTTTTCAGTAATGTTGCCAGCTTAATTTTCATGAGAGCATTGGGTAATTTAGGATCTTAGTAGGATGTTCTCCACCACTTTGTCATACTAGTAATTGTGCATGATCAAGTTGTCATATGAGAAATATCATAAGACTAGTGGTATATAGTGTAAATACATTAAGCTCTCATAAAATAGTGTTATTTCCAGTTGTCACTGGTTTATTCAGCCTTAGGCAACATATAAGACATATCAATCATACAGTAGTTAGTATGTAGGTAATTTGTTCTGCCAGCTTGACTGATAAGACCTTGATGTGTGGGGTAGACCTCACTGACGTGTGGGAGACCTCACTGACGTGTGGGAGACCTCACTGACGTGTGGGAGACCTCACTGACGTGTGGGAGACCTCACTGACGTGTGGGAGACCTCACTGACGTTTGGGAGACCTCACTGACATTTGGGAGACCTCACTGACGTGTGGGAGACCTCACTGACGTGTGGGAGACCTCACTGGTCGTGTGGGAGATCTCATCGATGTGTGGGAGATCTCACTGATATGTGGGAGATCTCACTGATCGTGTGGGATATCTCATTGATGTGTGGGAGATCTCACTGATGTGTGGGAGATCTCATCGATGTGTGGGAGATCACACTGATATGTGGGAGATCTCACTGATCGTGTGGGAGATCTCATCGATGTGTGGGAGATCTCACTGATGTGTGGGAGATCTTACTGTTGTGTGAGAGATCTCATTGATGTGTGGGAGATCTCATTGATGTGTGGGAGATCTCACTGATGTGTGGGAGATCTCATTGATGTGTGGGAGATCTCACTGATGTGTGGGAGATCTCATTGATGTGTGGGAGATCTCACTGGTATGTGGGAGATCTCACTGGTATGTGGGAGATCTCACTGGTGACCTTTGTGGGCATGGTGTCAAGGTCACTGGGTGGGTGGAGTGGGGTTTACTGTGTGTATGATTGTTTTCAGTAATGTTGCCAGCTTAATTTTCATGAGGCACCCGTGACGGCCGGTTGCATTCACTTACAACTTATTAGTTTGTGCACTGAACCATGAGGTCGCACACTGAGACCCTCATTTTTATTATATTGTGCAGTGAACCATTAGGTCGGACCCTTTGATGTCACAAACTCTGTCTAACTGACTCTGGCTGGTGTGCAGTGGGGCATGAACGCTCTTATACAAAGTTTGAGTGCTCTTATAGCTCTTAGAACCAACCTATGTATTAATTTCTTAGATATTCTTTGATTAATACAATAATATGTTAGAATTTATGGGATAATAAAATGGTATATCATAGTACTGTTAGGGCCAAATTATTAGTCTCTCACTACAATTTAAAGGGCAGCAGTCGTAGTGTGTTAAGAAATGGCCTCCTGACCAACAACTTGTCCTTAGATTCCATAAAGTGTGGATATTGTGTTAGGTTTAGGGATAGGGTTAGGGTTAAGGTTAGGGTTAGGGTTAGGGTTAGGGTTAAGGTTAGAGTTAGGGTTAGGGATAGGGTTAGGGTTAAGGTTAGGGTTAGGGTTAGGGTTAAGGTTAGAGTTAGGGTTAGGGATAGTGTTAGGGTTAAGGTTAGGGTTGGTATGAGGGTTGGGTATAAAGTTAGGGACCTGTTTAGGGATAGGGTTGAGGTTCTTTTAAATAACCTCTATCAAGACATGTAATTTGTCAAACTTAATTGTCCCAGCTGTTTCTTCAATTGACCTCTTCATTTCAAATTACATTTCAGCCCCCACATGGTGGGCAACATCATCATGGCAAGGATACACTCATGCAAACTTTTAAGAACCTGGGGGGAAACGACCTATGGGGAATGTCCTGATGGGAAATGTCCTAAGGGGGAAATGTGGAAATGTCCTATGTGGGGAAAGGTCCAGGGGAAAATGGCAGGGGGGGATGACCAGCGAGGAGATAGAATTGTCCTCGTTCGGGTAACAATCGGACCGTTAACCTTGACAACTTTACTCATCAGAACTGGATCATGGTTTGAAGGCCGATGATGCTTTAACACTGCCAATCCTGCCTTACGTCTTTGCTTTGAGTGCATCTACCAAACCCTACATTAATTACACTGGCAGCAGTGTCACATCTGTAGATGGTGTGGTCAAAGTGGCATGACTTTGTTATGTGCTTTCCACAGAGCTATTTGAATGTCCATAGTTACCTAGTGATCTATTAGTAAATTTGCCAATGCTGTAGAGTCTCACTGGCACTGTAATGGTGCATTGTGCTGGTTGTTTACACTCATATCACCTATGTCTAAGGGTGTTTGATACACAAAGGCAGCCGTGCATACTGGTCGCCGTGTTACGTGAATACCACCCTGGACTCTCCAAAGCTGCATTCATGCAATATGCCGACCATACAAGGTTGCTATAATTCGCCAATTAAGAACTGGTGAGTGGACCTGCAAGCACTTCATTGGTACATCATGCTGACTAATGGTCAGCACTTCATTGGTACATCATGCTGACTAATGGTCAGCACTTCATTGGTACATCATGCTGACTAATGGTCAGCACTTCATTGGTACATCATGCTGACTAATGGTCAGCACTTCATGCTGACTAATGGTCAGCACTTCATTGGTACACCATGCTGACTAAGGGTCAGCACTTCATTGGTACTCCATGCTGACTAATGGTCAGCACTTCATTGGTACATCATGCTGACTAATGGTCAGCACTTCATTGGTACATCATGCTGACTAATGGTCAGCACTTCATTGGTACTTCGTGCTGATTAATGGTCAGCACTTCATGCTGACTCATGGTCAGCACTTCATTGGTACTCCATGCTGACTAATGGTCAGCACTTAATTGGTACATCATGCTGACTAATGGTCAGCACTTCATGCTGACTAATGGTCAGCACTTCATTGGTACATCATGCTGACTAATGGTCAGCACTTCATGCTGACTAATGGTCAGCACTTCATTGGTTCACCATGCTGACTAAGGGTCAGCACTTCATTGGTTCACCATGCTGACTAAGGGTCAGCACTTCATTGGTACATCATGCTGACTAATGGTCAGCACTTCATTGGTACTTTGTGCTGATTAATGGTCAGCACTTCATGCTGACTAATGGTCAGCACTTCATTGGTACACCATGCTGACTAAGGGTCAGCACTTCATTGGTTCACCATGCTGACTTAGGGTCAGCACTTCATTGGTTCACCATGCTGACTAAGGGTCAGCACTTCATTGGTACATCATGCTGACTAATGGTCAGCACTTCATTGGTACACCATGCTGATTACTGGTCAGCACTTTATGCTGACTAATGGTCAGCACTTCATTGGTACACCATGCTGACTAATGCTGAGCACTTCATTGGTACATCATGCTGACTAATGGTCAGCACTTCATGCTGACTAATGCTCAGTGATTCTCATGAGGCATGGATGCTGCTCTGGTGGGTAACTCGCCAGGACTACATTCATGCATCATGCAGACCAAACGGTTGCTACACCCCCAAAAGCCTACTCGCCAACACTTCACATGATGCACTGATTCATGCATGTACTTCATTGGTGCATCAATCCGACCAATGGGCATGATGCACCGCTGCATCCGCGGCCCTTAAAGGGTTATAGGTTTAGTGTACCACAGCAGCAGTTAAAGTTGTGTGTGGTATGACATGTTCTGATCCCCCGATACATGAATGGCATGATGTATCCATATCAAAGAAGACCAGAGGTTTCTTTTGAAATCTGATCAATCACTTAGCAGAGGGGACATCTCTTGTGTCTCAACTACCCAATGCATACTGCCAAACGTAGGATACATGAGCCAGATTTTGACCTCAAATGCAGTCAATTCTAGCAAGGTATATCTGTAAGAGGCAGGACACAAAAGACCTCTGTCGAAACAACAGCATTCAAACCAGGGAAGCATTGAAACTTAAAGCACTGAATTGATCGAAGTTTTAAAAATCTAGCCCTGCCAAAGTTGTAGAAGATGCACAATGTCAAGAGGCCATTTCTGAAGACATCATGACTGCATACAACCAATATAATTTGATAGTCCAAAGTAAGAGCCACTGCATTGACCGTAAAAAATGTCTAACGACTACTCAGTACGATCAACACAAGATGGCCCTAGATGTAGCAATTAAATGGAATATTGTGGGGCAGTTGTATTTGTGCAAACATCAGTTACCTCTTGATGTGGGATTCAATGGTATTAGAGTAGGGCCTTTTCATCATGATCTTAAATGTTGCAGACGAAGTTCATTTAGAAATCTATTCTCACAGAGTAAAGGCAGGTTTATGGTAGTAGGTTCTACCTGACTACAGGTATGATATCTACGGATAAAATAGACTTACTTTGAGTACAGTTCCTCCATGGACCAATCCAGTTGTTACCGGAGCAGTATAAGAACCACGTCTCTGCTGATTGATTACAATGTACAGATACTTTGTCCTTGTCGCGTCGGTACGAGGCGCCTTTAGGTACCTGGGGGTCTGCACATCCCACAGCTGTAATGTGAGAAAATATAGTAGTAAATATACAATATAGTAGTAAATATACAATAATGCAATGATAACAAGAAGCTTCAATAGATAGGATATGAAACTCAGTGCTTTACCTATGGACACAGTGTAACAGCCCCCCCCTCTACCCCCCCTTAAAAGTAGGCTACCTTTTGTGTTCAGTACTGAGTCCTATGTAAGATAAGGGGGTTTATGGCGATGTCAGGAATCTTAATCAGAGTGATATCAAATGGAAACAAGGGGCCACCTTTACCAAAAAATCTTGCTGAATCCAAAATTTGTGATCTTGATTCTCAGAATTTGACCAAAAGTACCTAAAAAGGAGGTTTGATGATGAGAATATTTTAAAAATATAAAAAAGTTATATTGAAAATAATTGGAACTTTTTATAGATGCAACATGCTAATCAAAGTCAGTACCTCAATCTACATATCCTAATGCCTGTGTATGGTTCTGCCTCTCCCACATACTGCCGATCCCTTAGTCTACCTATCACTCATACTACCTATCCCTTGAAACATCTAGAGTTTCAATTATGTTTTCCCTCAAATGGCTTAAAGGATTTAAGTTTACCCCTCACCTTTGTACCGAATTTTCTCTGTACATTCTTACCATTAGTCTACCTATCCTCAATCTGCCTATCATTCACTTTACCTATCCCTCATGGTGACTATCCCCCAACTCTTCACATCCCTCATGTCTGACTGGCACATCTGTGATATTACCTAGCACCAATGTATCTTTTGAATATGCTCACTTCACAAGGTACTCTCTTGTCTATCTCTTAAACTGGCTTGCACTAAGGACTCTATGGAGTAACATATCCTAGGGAACCTATACTATTCTTGATGATAATATACTCAAGAAGTATCTCACATCCACATGGGCCCCAGATGGAAACACACTCATTTCATTTTGGCTAGGTTCAAGCTGGTAAATGACTGGGCTACGAGGTGGAGCCCAGGGGGGCTGTGGGGGCCTTTAGGTCACCCAAATGTCATCTGTTCGAAATATATAATACCAGTGTATAGGTTATGTGGCGTAAAGGCAATATGTTCAGACTAGACATAGGTTTTGTGGCCTAAAGGCAATACGATGTTGTGGCCTAAAAGCGCTTGTGGCCTAAATGGGTTTGTGGCCTAAAGGCATTTGTGGTGTAAAAGCATTTGTGGCCTAACGCCATTTTTGTGGCCTAAAGGCCCCATGTGAGCCTTTACCTCACAAAATGATTATATTTTGTGGCCTTAAGGCAATTTCGTGGCTTAAAGGCCCCACATGGGCTAGGTCTAACAACTTTTACTCTTTTCACCAGCAAAAACCCAGAGCCACGACCCAGAACACACCCAGTGCATTCCCCTGTAGACATGTTGGCTGGATTATTAGTTGTCCTTTTTTGTGTTCCTGTTTTTGTTTTGTTTTTTGTTGTTTTTTTTTCAGACTGGACACCTCATACATTCTCCTAAATAGTATACCCACTCTTGGGTATCCTCGCGGACTTTGATCAATATGACCTGGGATGTTTGTCTGTCCCTGGGTATGACCAATAGCCATGAATCGTTGTCAACTAGGTTGTCCTTGCCTCCCTTTGAATACATTCTTCAAAATGAAAGATGTAGTTGGGGTAATCATGTATTCTGAGAGTCAAGGCTTATTGCTTGAAGGGGAACCCTGGTTTTGCCTATCTGTGAAGCATGATAAGAGATCTACAGGGGTCCGAACAGCCAAAAAAGGTTATATTTTGGGTAAAAAAAGGAACTTATTTGTCCCCTTGTTAAAAAATAAATAAACAAAGGACCAAATCCTTATTTATTACACCTGGTATATTCCCCCTAGGGTAGAGACTTTTTTAGTTACAGTTGGAGATCAAGGGATAATCTTTTGTGGTGAATGAGTGCATAAAACATTTTGTGTAATTGATGAGTGGTCACATCTATGACCTTTTTCAGGTTCCCTTACACTAGGAAAGACACAGTATATGGACTAATAAAATCTACCATGCAGAGACCTTACATGTACCTTTGTAGCACACAAAAAAAAGTGAACCTACCTGTAGCCCAGAGGCTATGATCTCATTTTTGGGTAGTTTGCCTGTGGTCACATCTACGACCATACATGCAGCCATGCTGCTAATTGTTTCATATTTAACTATTTTTACTATGTGTCCCTTATACCTCTATAGGAAGGCAATAAGCCCTGTAAGTTTGGTCATTATATTCTGCATACTACGAGATATAGTCCTGGTTGACCTCGGGTTGACCGGGGGGACAAATACGGGGTGCTGTAAACATGGATAGTATAGAGGAACCAGGGGTTTACATATTGACCTGCCCATCCTTTCGATCTCCTGACTTATTATATATCATGCGTATCGGTTGTCATGATGCACTGGTGGTAGTCATGTCACTAGACCTGAATAAGGCATTTCTTAACAACACCAAACAAGAAAAATGTGGCAAGGACCATGGATAGGAGTTGCGCTCATAGATCATGGCAACATCACTAGCCACTGCAGGTGACGTCATTGAGGCAGCCTGACATCACCAATGATGTCATAGGTAACAGGGAGAAAACCGAAAACATTATGGAGTTGCTACGGTCGCTACGCTCCCTGCCGCTGAAGCGGCTTGCAACACCAAATAACGATATTGAAAACTGCCCATCTATTTGCAGAGACTTCAAATGTACCTCCATCAGCCGTATGACATATCATGGGGTGGGCAAAGTGAATGGATGTCACCCAGAAGCGTGCAGCAAACCAGATGCAGACACCATTACTGTGAATATGTAGGATATATTTTGATACTACAAATCATTTAAATCCATTGAGAAAAGGAGAGGGCCACCCAGTAGTGAATAGAGACACAAAAAACCCTACTGGTCATACAGCACCCCTAGAACAGAGGTATTAAATTGACATGGTGGGTAGGGTATCAGTCGAGCACCAGAGGGGGCAACGAGTGATGCATAAGATAGTATCGACTGTCCACTATGGACAAAGAGGTGCACCATCCTGTGATATATATATATATATATATATATATATATGGTATATAAATATATATATATATATATAAATATATATATATATATATATATATATATATATATATATATATACCATAATCATGCAGGCAGCCTCCAGAACAATGGGAAACCTGAACTACCAGGCCTGGTCAATATGCACTGGGTTTCTCTTACTATATACAGTGTCAGAAATAACAAGTGAATCAACAAGAATTAAACTGAGCAGTAAACTGTCGTAATTGCAGTGCACGAGTGTAGTTTAGGTGGCAGTACTCCATTGCTGTACCAAACTAAAAGGTTTGAAGGGACCAACCCTGTAGGATTAGCATCATGTGTTGAGAGTTTTCTTCAGAAGTTTATTCAACAGAGCTGCTTTTTTCCTTTAGATGACCAGCAAATTCTTGCCATATTAAAGCACAGTGTGGCAGTTGAAGAGTTAATCAGCCGAGCCCTCGGTAGTGCCACACCTCTTACTGCCAGGGGTTCGATACGAACAGATTGGTACAACTAAATCTGAGCACATCACACAGGAACACTATGTTCAATCAAACCCAGGCCTTTGGGATTAGAGTAGCAGTGCAGGGGGACTGGGTGGTTGGGATTGGGAGGAGGGAGAGTTCTTTGTATTGTTATTCATGGTGTTCTGAAAGGGATTTCTCTTTTTGAATCAATCCATATTGGAATTGATTTAATGTATATATGAGATGACACAAAGGGGGTGCTGTTCAGTGCATTATTTGTAGGCACATCTTCTGCAACATGCAAGGGGATCTCTTTTTGTGCCTGACACTTTGTGAAGACATGACACTCACAGAAGTTTGCATAGATCTTGTTACAATAACCCAGCAGCAACAATTGACTCAAAGTGGTTTGGGGGATCACAAGCAGTTCCCTTAGCTGTAAAAACAAGATTGAGCTTAAGAAAGTGCTGATTCAGTTTATTTATGTTCACATTGTATTTTACCCTTTTAAGTAAGAAGTGAATTTTGCTCCATGACAAGATAAAAAAAACAACAGAATGCCATCATTTGATAAGAAAAGTGAGTTTGATACATGTCAACTACCACTGTCTATCAAGGGATTCATGGTCATATCAAAAATTATTATATGACCCCTGTGAACAGAAATCATTTGCCTCTAGCTCGCAGCACTGATTACAGATGGACTTTAACGCTACGGGAGTTGTGATTAGTGTGAAGGTTAGAGGCAGGTGATTATAATCAGCATGCTGCAAGAGGCACGTGATTTCAGCAAGCCTCGTTTTTAGGTCATAAGGTCATGATGTCACACATAGTGATGGCGGCCGGCTGGTGGCCAGAGTCTGCTGCGGGATAGTGGAATTAAAAAGTTGATTTGCAGGGCTAAGGATACTGTCCCTATGCTGTCCGTCAGTTGGCCGTGAATCGGTGGTTTTGTTGTGTTTACATCCCTGAAATCACTTGCCTTAGCATCACAGACTGATTTCATTTGGATCTTAATGCCATGGAATTCTGTAATCAATGCTGCGAGCTAGAGGCACGTGATCTCTGTTCAGTGGGACATTATACAGTGTATAACATATATTACCCTATCGCAATTCAGGCCAAAAATAGAGTATATAAACACTGAAAGGTGACCATCAAGCATAATAAATGTTGCACTATAAAATACATAAAACAGTTATTTAAGGAACAGTTTCTCCCAATATAACTCCCCATACAGCCCAGAATGTACCAAGCTCCTACCCTCCGCACCCAAACAACCTCATCCTGCCAGAGAAATATGGCCCATATTCTGCATTTGATCGTAGCAGAATTTAATAAGCATAAAACACAACAGAAGTGACACTTTGGAAGCCCAGTAGCCCTCGAACTCCCCGGCACCCCCTTCGGGCAGTGTCCCATTTGTCAAATTTCTTGTAATTACCCCTGGTATGGGAGACTGAACACGCTAGATGAGCGTTTCAAGCTGCTCCTCTGCAGCTTCTGGGGTCTGTTTTACAATATGAAGTTAGTTCTTTACCCTTTAATAAGCGATGCATTAGAGCATGCATAAGTGCATTATGACCTTAGGTTGTCATGATGCATAAATGAAATCAAAACGGCCAAAAGGCATGATGCACTAATTAATTTGAGTATCATAACAGCAAAAGGCGATAATGAATAGATGCATGAGTGCATCATTCCGGCCAAAAGGCATGATGCATGGTGCATCATGCCCTTTTGCTGTCACAATCCATATATGCTTGTTGAGTAGACTCTCTAGAGATGCAGTGGGACCTACCACCAAGCCTTTGGGAAATCCATGCATGGAGGTTTTCCGGCACCAGTTCTCCATGTACGAATGGAGTTCCCCGGGCTACATTTATGCATCAAGCCAACCAAATTCAACAATTCAACAAAATTGACCTTCCTAAAGGTGATATTTCTTGCCTTTGAATGTCTGGCCAGCTACTCCCTAGTCAGATCATTTGTTGCAATCCTTTGTCTACATGCGAGCTATCCTGTCGGTCCTGTCAGTCCCCAACATTGTGCAGCGTACCCTACCAATGCTTAACACTGACAGCCATTGATTTACATTTTGCGGAAATGGCGTTCAGAAAAAAGTGTTGGATTGGAAGTCTTTAATTGGTAGCAGTCATTAGGAGAGACTTAGAAATGGAAATGACATTCAGATCATTTCACGATAAACAAGTGCTCGAATAGAAGCACAAGTTTAAGCAATTAGCCTTAATTTGAAACTTGGTTAGAGGTAGGATGATCTCTGTAGGTAGTTCACTCAAGTCATAAATTAATACCAACAGCTAACTAGGGCTATATCAGAAGGCAGGAAAAGAGGGTTATGAGAGTATGACCTTAGCTGTGTTTATAGAAGTTCGTTTTTTTTAAAAACTAGGCATGTCGAATAGGTGAGTAATACCATTTTTATTTTATATAAGATGCAAAATGTTCGGGCCACATAAATTGATCAACATTTATCATTACTACAGCATGTGGAGGATTGATCAATAAAGTGTGTTATAAAAAAATATATTTAATGATATCTAATGTGCATTATGTGTTTGGTGTGTCTCATATGCACCCATATAATCCTCCCAAATCCACGGCTGATATTATATAGTGAGGTGCTACATAGAAACTTTAGTATTTTGTAATGATTGATTAAATTTTTAATTTGTGTGAGTCTTTGGTCAAATCTGACAACTTGCAAAGTGCTCAGAAGATTTGGTGGTGAGCAAGTGAAATGAGAACGATTCCGAATTGTAGTAAAAAGCCCACTTGCCTAGCTATTTTTCAGTGTGGAGCCGTGATTTCTCACTAGCAGACAGATTCCCATGAATAAGTGGGTAGCATTAAATAGTTGAAATAATTACACCACTCAGTACAAATTAGCCATCTACCACTGCAGACTGCTAATTACTCCATAGGTGCTTTATGGACAACAAGCTGGCTCCAGCTCACCCCGCCAACTGATCCGGATGATGCACCAATACAGTGCTTGTAAGTCACCAGCACCTTGTTGGTGCATCATGCCACCTTTTGAAGATGCTACCTAGTGTTGGTTTGGCGTTATGCAAGCTGCTCGGTGAATATATACATATATTTTATGCGATCCGATGAGTGCTTCAATGGTAAAGGGTCTTAACCTATCCAGGCCTAATGTACCTAAAAGTTGACATGAAGTCCTATTTTTGGCCTTTTTTGGAATCCTCGCATTTCTTTAAGAATAAGTCAAACTTTACCATTTTTTCTAAGTCTGACATATGGGAGGTGGTCTCTTGGGGAAACTGAATTATTGGAGTCTATCTTTAATTTCTTAGATATGATGAGCTTCCAAACATGATGGAAAAAAACAAGAAATATCATCCAAATTTAAACAATATTTAATCAAAAAAATCACAAAAAATGTAAAATAATTAATTTTTTTAAGTGAAAACCTACTTTTGAGATTTTTCCATACAAAAAAATAGGGCAGAAGAATTTTCTGTGTATTTGGTCCATTTTCAACAAATATACTGGTTGCCATGGCAACCAAAGTTCTAAAAATAGTGATTTTGCATGAATTTGGTTGCCATGGTAACCAAATAGAAATGGTACCATGTGGTGATGCAGATCATTCTATTTTCAGAATTTGAAAATTAAAAAGAATTGCTACAATATGCACTTTATTTCATCTCAATTGATAAAGGGGTTCCTGAAATATGCATGTTTAAAGTTTGATCAAATCATTATTTTTGAGAATATGAATGCTATGTTATCAAAGCTGTATCTCCCTTATCATGATAGATACGGACAATCAGGATTCCGGGATTTTATACCCATGTATTTAGCTTAGACCACCACCATTTCACTTCTAGTAGGAATATCAACATGATTCAAACAGATTTTGAAAGGTAATGACACCCCCTAAGGCCCGAAATTTAGTGTAAAACAATATAGACCTGAATGTGTTAATGAATTGACGCAGAATGCGGACCTGACAGGTTCCATATAACTGTTCTGATTATAAAGTTAACCACAATTATAATAACTCTTATTATGAACCAATTGTCAAACTGCCTCACAGAGCAATTAAAGCTACTAGATCATCCTTAGTAGGGGAATGTGAATCAGGTCTTTTTTTGGGGAGCTAAGAGGTAAGTTTCAGTGTGGCACTAGAAATTTGGAATTTAGTGTGATTGAGCCTTTCATATCTGGAGTAAAAAATCACCCACTTGTTTTTCTAGTGCCCAGTCTCAGCAACCTCTACTTTGCAGTTAAAGTCACAAACCTCCAAATTATAGTGCCCGTATATTAGGTTCATCACTATAAACTGCTGTGTTGATCTGCAGTGGGTGCTATATTAGTAGTAGATGGAATTGAACCTAGACCCTAGGAGGGTCTTGCCAAAACACGGCGAGGAAGAACCTCTTGAATCTTTTCAGAGATTACTGAGGGAAACGTGTATGGGTAAACTCGTTTTCACAGTATTGCCAAATAAATGCTCATTTAAGTGATGTAAAGAAAATAGATAATGGACTAATTACTCTTCTACCCCATTTTTTTATGTATCAAAATAATTCCAATACAGCTTATCTAGACACCTTCAGCACACATTTAGTTTTAAATATCTGTGCACTTTTTACCCCCTGAACTGACAAGAATACTTTTAGCAATATGAAAAAAAAACATGCACGTTTTATGTTTTTGGTTCACGTTTGTGTTTTGGAAAGACCCTCCAGGTCATTGCTGTAGTTAAGTGCTGTGTAGAAGAGATGATCATAAACTTGACATTTATTGCTATAGGCATTGTCTGACGTACTAAGGACTGCAGCGTGCAGCGCCATTTCATAAGGCATACATTAACTGCAAATATGAATTTGATTTGAAAGGTGCGGTACATTAAGAAATAACCTCCAGTACCGTGTATCATCCCTGTACAGTCAACACAATGAATGAGTTGAACGTAGTGAGTTAGCTATTCGAGTTAGCTATTCGGACTACATTCACACATCTCTTTAGCTGGCAGAAATATATATATGTGCTTCTAAGAGGTTCCATTGGTTGTTGCGATGCATATATAAAGGCAGTGTGGTGAGGAAAGTGTGAGAACTAGATTCTGACATCATCACACCCTACAGGGCTGAAATACCACAGAGGTTCAGAAAAAGCTTGGGGATTAATGCCATCTGACCAAGGGGCATTGTGCAATAATCCACCAGCAGCTTTTGAAGAGTTATGTCAAAGTGTTGGGAGAATAGCTATTTCGAGCATAGAGCTTTTTATGTCTGAAAGCAATAACATGGGAAAATGATGAAAAACCATCATGGGGAGTGACTGAAGCACTTGATGTGAAATTGCTGCAAAAGAAATTTAATAACACTGAACAACAAACTAAATATACCAACAACTCCTCACTAAAACGCTTAAAATATGAGTGCAGGAAACAAAGAATTAATATTGAGGAGTATTTATTTTGGTTCACGTTCATATAGGTAGCACATGTTTTGTGCAATAACCCAACACGGGCAATAACTAATAGTTTATATTTTTGTCATGCCTCCTATTAAGTGAGGCTCCACTCTGCGATTTTGGCCGAAAATTGGAGCTATTCTCACAAAAGCATATACAAACACAGATTTTAGAGTGGTATTTGTTATTATTTCAAGGTGTAAATAGAAGGTTGAGACAGCTTTTTAGTTATGTGGGGAAGGCTTTGTGTACAATCTCAGGCACATTTTTGTTACCAAAAGATGTTTTTGATTACTAAATCAAATTAACCTAATGTAAATATTGCAAACTTTCACACTGATGGCTCTCTGCTACTCAATATCAGACAGGTTTGATTTTTACAGTACAAGACCCTGCGATCTGTGTTGGTATTTGTATTTTGCTGTGTTGATGTTTACATATTGAACTCCCACCCAATCACAGAGTCTGTGCAGGTGCAGGTTAGTTGGTAAATATGGCATGTAAAGAGAGAGATCACCCATAAAATAACCCCTGAAATCTCATGTTTACAATTTTTAATCTCATGTTTACAATATAGGAATGTCAACACCCTATACCTCAGGCACTATAGGGATAAGATTAGGTGAGAATGTACCAATAAATCACGTAGTGGAGCCTCACCTATTACTAGCCTTGATCTAAGAGAAGAACATACAAGCAGATAAATTCTTAAGAAGAAAGGCCGCCAATGCATCACATCCATAACTTAACATTGATGTGCTGACCAGTCTGTTAGACCATCTGAAAGTGTATAAACCTCTATAGGGTCAGAATAATGCATTAACATAGCCTTGGTACGGCTAATTCATGCAACATTATTACCAATGCGCATGGGTGGAAAATCCTTTATCGGTCCTCAAATTGGTAAAGGCTATGTCTCATGACTGTAATGCAAGTCTGAGTGTAAAGGTTTCTGACTGGACATGGAGGTGAGGGAAACAGCTTTATTCTATATGGGAATTGACAGAACAAATATTCCTGCACATTTTTCAAATAAAGATGAAACTTGAACATTTTAAGGCGGCTACAGGGGTTTCCACCTACAGCTCAACATAGCAGCCAGTCAGAAACTGGTCAGAAACCATCAAATACGACACTTCATATTTCCATCATTCAAATGAGACACAGCCTGAAGGTTATCACACAAAATATAAACCATTGCTAACAAATCTCTGCTAAATGTGAATAACTCACCTTCATATTTCAGCATAAACTGTCCTTCTCCATCAAATGTCCCTGATGCATCTGTGATAATCAAGATCTCCATGCTTGGGGTTTCGGACGTGAACACATTCCTTACTCGTTGTGACCCTCGACATATCGTGACCTCCGTCTGAGTATCCTCCTCCTTGATTATGGCATACACCAAGCATACACCATTATCCGTCTGTCTCCCGATAGCCACAGAGAAGTCATACAGTGTGATGTTAACTCGTTGTCCACGTTCTGCTTTTATTACCCATGGACACCGCGTGGGTTCAGGCGGGACTTCAATTGCGGGTACGTTGGAGATGTAGCCCACTGGGTGTTGGGTAGTCTTGATGTGGGATGTGGTGCATGGGAATTTTAGTGGCCTCTCAACTGTAAGATAGAGGGGGAAAAAAAGAGGAAAAGCTGTCAATACCTGTCCGATACTTGTAACAATTCATATGCATTGTTGTCGAGCAAGGAGTGAGGATCATCTTTTTCTGAGACAACATAGCAGTTGACTAAGTTACTGGCTTGTGGTGCTTGCATAATTCCCCAGGGGTGAATTTGCGATGGAGTTAATTTACAATGTTGAAAAGTACCAAATTGTTGTGGCTACATTCATGCATCAATCTCTACCGGCAGTATTTGCCTAATGCATGAAAGTAGCAGGAGATGATAAGAGCACATACTCCATTTGAGTGCCACTACAGCCCCATTATTTTCCCCTGACCTGAAAACAAGCATTATGCCAACTTTCCTCAACCTGCA
The DNA here is from genome assembly GCA_949317995.1 of Acholoe squamosa. Lineage (NCBI taxonomy): Eukaryota > Metazoa > Annelida > Polychaeta > Phyllodocida > Polynoidae > Acholoe > Acholoe squamosa. The sequence goes on along the minus strand of OX439036.1, from coordinate 4,922,865 downwards.
ACACCAGGGTTAATACAAAGTATGGTTCCTAAAGGGTTAAGATACTCTGCCATTGTTATAAAACTTATGAAATCAAACACCCATCCAAAGGCATTCTACCAAGCCACCTAGTCAGGGTGAGCCAAGGCAGGGCTAGCCTTGTATGTTTTACCAAAACTGCAGAAAATCAAGTATTTAATACATAGTTCTTACAAAAAACTGAGGGTGTGCCTTTTAGGTGAGGTGTGCCTCATCCGTAAGGTATTATGGGATAGACACCTTTTCATATATCAACACTTACAGTTTTGAGATAACTTGTGGTGCTTGAGAAGAAAAGACACTTTGCCCCTCTTTTATTACTTAGAATTCAATTTCAATTTCAAAAAGATTTTATTGCTTGCCATCATACATGTTTTTCGGGCGCAATATGGGCCAACATTACGCTCCTGTGTACCTGACTCAATATGCTCTAATACATTATCTGTGCAAATGAAAATGAAATTGTGAACTATATCATGATATACAATCGTCATGGCTTGATTTCTAATTAAGAATATTTCAAAGCAGTATACTCTTATTTTTAGTAATTAATTATCCAACTATTCACATATATTAATAGGCAAATAACATTACGTCTTATCTAATATTGCTTTCCATTTGCTTGATAGAACTACATTATGTGCCATTACATGCCAAAAAGCATACAACAAAGTTCATACAAACCTTATCCATTATTACTAGTGTGGTCAATAAGCTATGACAAAAACAAACACCCCCCAACCCATTTCCAACTCTAAAATACTAGTATCTCTAACCTACGCTTGTCGTAATGTCACCTTTATAACCATTCTCAAATGGCTTTTAATCTTTCTACGATGATGTACACAGCACAGCAAGACATATGACCATCCTTTACATATGAGTACTTATACAATCACAGTCATACCATTTCTCAGCAGCAGCATAGTGTCAAGCCACTTTCCCTTCCATCGTCCAGTCCCCTCCCAATAATAACTATACCCATCTCCCTCAGCCCCAATCATTTTGACAAACCCCACCCATCATTAATCTCAACACTCGCTTTTATCCCGACCAGCAGGACGCATCAAGAAAATGGCGGAAACACAACGAGCCCAATTCATCATCGGAAGGAAACCTGAAAAAGTAAACGGTCCAGATTGTGACACCCGGCTTGACTCATATCCTGAACTCGCTATTAATTAAAAACCTGGGATTATTATAATTAGCTCTTTAAGGGTCGCTGATGCATTAATGCGTTATGAGATCAATTGGCATGAATAAAGCCCTGATGAGTAACTTGCGAGGGCATCATGCCCACCCTATGGGATTGATACACTCCCGGAGGGTCGTCATAAGGCACCAACGTAGTGCTGGCAAGCCGTCTTGCTAGCACTTCATTGGTACATCATGCCCATCCTCCCTGACTGTATGCACCCTTTGATTTCAGCATGATACATGAAGGTAGACCTGGCGAGGTACCCACAAGGGCTGTATTCCTACATCATGAAGACCTATGTGCACTTCATTGTTGCCTCATGTCTGTGACCAGAAGGCAATTTTTACACGTATAACAGTATGATCATCCCACAACAGCGTGTTCTACTTGCACTTCATTGGCGCATCATACTGACCGACCCTCCACTAGTGGTTATAAGTGTATCAACCCCAAGGGGTCAGATTCATTGACCCGGAAAGCTACTCACCATGCATCATGAGCACCACTGGTATGCATGATGTATTAATGCATCAGCGCCCTCAGTCGGTTAACCCTTTAAAGGCCATTGATGCAGGAGTGCATCATGCCCGTTGGTCGTCATGATGCACCAATGAAGCGCTGGCAAGAGTGCTTGCCAGCACTTCATTGACACATCATGGCGACTCTCCAGGGTTGATACATAAACTCCTGGAAGGTCGGCATGATGCTTGAATGAAGTGCTGGCAAGCAGTCTCGCCAGCACTTCATTTGTGCGTCATGCTGACCTATGGGAATGATGCCTTACTGCATCAGCGGGGCTCAGAGGGTTAAGGCTTACCAGTGCATCAGTTTATTACATCCATGCACCATAACCATGCATGAATGCAGACCTGGTCTATCTTTTGGCCAGGACTGCATTTGTACATCATGCCGTCCCTTTGAAAGTAACAAAATAAACCCCTACAGGCTTCGCACGATGCTTCAAATAATGCTTTTCACTCCTTATTCTACTAAAGGCTGCCAATGCATTATGCCCAATGGTCTTCATGATGCACCAATGAAGTGCTGGTGAGACTGCTTACCAGCACTTCATTGGTGCATCATACCAACCCTCCAGGACTGTGTCAACCCTTTGATTTAAGCATGATGCACAAAGAGCTGCATTGCTGCATCATGAAGACCAATGGCATTCCTGCACCAACAGCCCTTATAGGGTTAAATGAGTTAAGGCACACAGAGCTAGGAGAGAATTATCATTATCTATACCATTGTGCCATTGAAGCAGGCGGATATCATCTAGAGTGAGCTTTTGTGTTGTTTGTCAGTGCCGGGGACAATTTATCATTCAAGTTCCAGGTGTCAGCGAGGGGGGTCTCGACATTCAGAAACTGGGGCAATTAACTTGATTAATAAAAACCTCCCGCGCTTTCAGAGAGAGTCGAAGCAGAATGGCGGTCTCTATAAATGGGGTCGGAGGACAGTTACCCTCTATTGCCAATACAGTAATATAGATATGGGTGAAATAACATACCAGCTATCTCATAACCCTTTCAGGGAAACATTGCACATATCAAGAAGCAATAAATAATACTCACTCTGTGAACTAATGGAAATGCATTCGATTTACTGATAACGACAATGTACTGCTGGCGAGTAACCTGCCAGGCCTGCATTCAAGCATTATAATGGCGAAAGGCATTATACAATAAAGTAATCCATATTATAGGGACTGCTGATATATTTATGCATTATGCCCATTCTTGATGCAACATGACAGAGTTCTGTAGAATCTGCTCATCAGATCAAATGATCGGTGCATCATGCCGACCTTTTTGGCCTGTCATGATGCATGAATGCAGATCTGGCAAGGAACTCATCAGTGCTACATGCATCGATTTCATGCTTTTATACTTCTCCAGCCTTTAAAGAGCTAAGGATAAACGAAGGCATGAGTGTGTGAGGCTGATTCTATGAGTTCTTTATGTACGCCCCCACCTCTATATCTCAATAGCTGTAAAATACTCGTCTGATCTTTGCCCCTTTTCACGGCCCACGTCTGACCTTGTACGGCAGCCAATATACCAAAGGAGGCAACTTTGGGCAGGCTGCATTTGCCAATTGCAGATGTCTACCGACGTGCCAACCTGAAGTGCTGTTTCAACTGCCCTCAGTTTGGGCGACATTTTGCTGATTCTGCCAATTTTTCCATACTTTTCCATGTTTCTCATTCTAATGCTAATAATGGAAAAAGGGGACTTCGACTCATGCAATATTCGTCAATATACAAACAATGGGCTGTCAAATTTATGCCATATTGCGTTTATACCACACTGCAAAAATGGTGTTTAGATACTAAACACAATTCTAAACATATTCTTGAAACGTTTTTGTAATCACATTAATTTCCCTCACATGTTTAGCCAAACAATCTGCTTAGCTCAAGTGTTTAGAAATCTAGGTGTTGAGGTTTAAACTTATATATCTATGAATTTTTGTTTTTAGATGTTTATGAATTTTTGTGTTTAGATGTCTAAATGCTTTGAATGAGATTTAGGGTATATACATTAAAAAAATATGTCTTTTGTTTGTTTTCTCATTTACTGGGGGGGGTATTAACATGTCAAAGTCTCCAAAGATGTCAGCCACACATATTTACGTGTGCATGTATATTTGTACACACTGCATAAGAATGAGAGACTTGAGAAAGTACAACAGCTTGGCAGGAAGGAAATTGCTTTGTCTTTTCCAGAATAACATGAAATAGGTGTCAGTCATTAAGCTTAGTGATTATTTCATGCTTATGATGGTGGTCTAAGGTGAATCTAGTCAACTTTCTATTGTCCTTTCTATTCTCATGACATTCAATGAATAGAAACTATAATAAACATGGGGTTTGGGTACATTTGTCACAAAAATTCATTATAATTGTGACAAAGCCATTGTTATTGTTCCTTGCCGGGAGAGGTACTGCTGTGTTTACTCACACTTTTCGTATGGAATGCAACTTTGACATGCCGATATATTAAAACATACACATCCTTAGACATTCTAGATGATCCCTCCATGCTTGATATGTCTGATATATTCAAAATAAAGAAGAATCCATTGATTTTTCCATCGTAACGAGTCACGGTCCGACATTGTCAGCCTCTTTTTTAACTGCGGCGTATTGACCTATATCTACATCCGGGCCACTGACACACTTTCGTCAGGCAAGGAGGCACACCAGAATGGCGGACCGTGACTCGATTACGATAGAAAAATCATTGGATTCTTATTTATATTGAACAAAATGGAGAAAATTAGCACGCATTCCTCATCTATGGATCGAATACTTCTTGGGATTTTGATATTATAACATGACAAGGTTGGATTCAAGACGAAAACTGAGTGCAAACATAGGACTAGGACCACAGCTTAGATTTTATTTACTTTCGCATTGGAATTCTTCACTGTCCAACGTGGCGCTATGCGTAAGGCTTCTGTCTACCTCCACTGCAGCCGGGGTTCAATTTTCATATGAGTTGGGTAGATTTTTCACATTGAAACAATGGCGAGACTGAATTTGTATGTCTCCCCACTGTCCAACTTGACCTCAGAAAAGTATATCTAAAAATCCTGAAAATGAACATGTGCGTATATAAATATATGCTCTTATAATGCACTGGTAGGAGAGGGCATAACAGTAAGGGAGGTGGCAGAATAGTGGTATAATGTCCAATAGATTGTTCGACAGTTGAACATTGCAGGTATCAAAAGTTGTTGATATTTGCAAATCCTGACAGACATCGCTTGCCGATCGCTGTGGTTTTATCACAGGAGTGGGTCTCCTGGTGTGACTTTTCTTAAGAATTATTTTCTTAAGAATTAAAAGAAAGCAGTCTCTGTCGGAGGAGTGTATGCTGGACTGATGACAATCAATAGTCCTGTAGTAACTCCCCTGTTGGGTACGGTTTGCCATTGGAGACAACTTCAAAAAGCGCATAATGTCATATTTTTGTGGATTTTATAGCTGAATGTTTAACTTTCTGAATCTTTATTTATTCCTGTATCTATTCATTTAGTTTGTTTCGTAGTTTGCCCATGTAAGAATGAGTTTGAATCTGTTGGAAAACTAGTTGATGGATCACAGGTGTTTTATTTGAGTTCTACAAAATCTTACAGACATTTCAATCCATGCCATTTCCACCCACGTCATCCTCACATCCATTCATCCATAAAACTATTTCTCTGAAACTTAAAGCATGTGATTGATGTCTAACGTTGTCACCTTCATTTCCACTTCAACTAGTCTACGAACTTTTATATTTCTAATGTTTTACGTCCCTAGGCATCCATTTTAAGTTATAATATCCAAAATAGGTTACCATAATTCTAAGAAGCCACACTGCAAAACGTATCTCTTGAATCTACCAGGGATCCTTGTAAAACTGAACAGTGAATCACCATGATTATTTTGCAGTGAAGCAGTCTAGTTTCTGCACTGACGCCCCAGTTGGTACAGGGTATATATCTGTGTAAATAATGACGGATCTGTCAACTGTAGGCCAAGGGTTTCATTGTTATTTGGACGGCTTTTTCTTTTTACAGTGTTGATTGTAAGAAAAGAGGTTTGATCCCTCAGTGAATGCATTATACAGGTGTCATGCAACTAAGCTCAAATCCTACATGTACATCATAGCCGGCGTTGTAGTACATGTTTAATTGGTGTCAAAGTGATCCCAATGCACCTTATATAGCTATATTAACGTCAGGGTAAGCACCCCATCGTACCTCAGAGTAAAAAGATAAAACTGGAGAGCTGCTGAGTTATGTCAGTTACCATTTTCAATGAGTCATCAAAGCAAATTCAGCATTACATTATAAGACTTTATTTTATTGATAGCCCTATATCTTGGCTTTATGAAAAGGTTAATTCAAGTCATTTACTCCCGGGGGTCAGTTTTTATCACACTCACCATAAAAACATATTTTCTGTTACATGACTGATCAAAATAAATTTTGATATGTGTAACTTCTTCAATAAATACCCTATCATTAACATATTGCATGTGCAAACTAGTACAATAGTGTAGTATTAGAGTACCAAAGACTAGAACTAAGGCATGTAAAGTTTTGAAATTATGGCATGTCACATTTTGCAGAGATTAGCATTTTTCTTAAATTTCTAAAACACAATCTCAACTTTGATCTCACTGGCTTAAAATTGTGGATCAACACAGTAAAAGGTATGCCCGCGCACCCCCTCCCAGGCGTACCTTTTACCCTGTTGATCCACAATTCATTGTATAAGCATGAAAACCAATTTATTTTATCCTCAGTATGTATACTTGATTAAACAATCACCATTTATCAAGTAAATTCAGTATGTGGTCACCAGCAAAAAAAAAATGTCCTGATTAATGGATTTTGGTCAGTTGCGTAACAGGCAGTAATACTTAGATAAATGCCTTATAGAAGCACCCAAACCTTTCCAGTCACAATGCCCTTACATACATAGTTACTAGAGACCTTGGCCTACTGTTTAAGATCAATAAATGTACAATATCTACCCATATTGGGTCCTTGGGATGGTCAGAAAGTTAAAAATCACCATTCTTTTAACCAAATCTCAAAACTGAGAGGATCGTAATGTGAGAAATTATGAGCTGGGACCATGAAATTGGGCTTCAAACACTACCCACACCTGTCTACTGTTATTTTAAATAACATTAGGCTAGCCCGGGCACCTGAAAGTTAGTCAACAAATATGAATTAAAAAAAGGAAATAATAATGGTCAGTCGTGTAACAAGCATATAGATAGATAAATTCCTCATAGAAGCACTTAAACCTTTCCAATCATAATGCCCTTATATACACAGTTACTAGAGACCTTGGGCTACTGCTCAAGGTCAATAAATGTACAAAATTTACCTATTAACTGTTCTTAGGGGCAGACAGAATATTAAATTTCACCTTATTTTAACCTAATATTGACACCGAGGGGACTGTAAGGTGAAATTTTATCAACTAGGCTTCAAATACTACCCACACCTGTATTTTACTACTTTACATAACATTAAGTTAGTTCAGGCACCTAAAAGTTAGTTAAAAAATATCAATTAAGAAATAGAAATAATATCCATCAGTCGTGAAACACACAGTTATACATATATAAAGGCTTCGTAAAAGCTTTTAAACCACTCATAATATTATGAGTAGGTGGAGAGACACGTTATTTTTTTAAAATTAACACATCACCAATAGATACACACTGTATGATAGGTAAAATAGTCCCAGAACAATTTATATTGAAGAAACATACAGAATTTCTTTACCAAAAACTCACCTATATAGACCCCTTCTATGGGTAAACATAAAAATGCTGAGGAATTATTTTTTAATATGCTTTACAGAGGTTTAATAATTTTGAGAATGGATAGGGTAAAAAGGAATTGAAACATATCACCTTCAAACCACATACCTTAGGAAACTTAAAAAGAACCCCCACCAAGGAATGGATAAAATTATGGTGATCTTTTACTGCTTGGCTTGATGCTGTAGGGCATGGAATAAGATGGGAATTTTAAAAAAGCCTATTTTTGGCCATTTTTCAACTTTGGGCCACCATATCTAAGAAAATAGCGGACTGACATGCACAAATATGCCTTTCTTTTGAAGCCCTACATGTTTTCTTTCAAATGAGACCTAAAATAGGAAGAATCCAGTCAGAGTTTAAGGCACATCCTTTTGAAGCTGTATTCTATCAGAGGCAATAGAAGATACAGTATTTGACCCCCTGACCTTCACCAGTTAGCCTCAAACAGGAAACTAGTCTTTCAAACACTGCTGTAGAGTTGTTCACCTTTGTGCCACCAGGGGGTGTTTGGCAGCTGAAACCGGAAGTGCCCAGATGTGTCCTGATTTCAGTACAAAGAGACAGAGGACACTCCTATTGTAAAAAGAGCTATGAGTATGTGCCCTCTTTTCTAAACAAGTCGTGCACTGCTTCACCAAAGTACTTGCACTCACCACATCAGTCTGAAAAGTCACCTGCCTTGTTTAAAACAGAGAGAGCTGTACAATCAGGTACCTACTCATGTACCTGCCACACACTCTATAGTATATTATACTGACTGACTTCTCCAACTAGGTACCTACTCAAATCCCCCTTTTTTAGCACCATACTCGAATGACCACTTGTGAGCAACAAAAGGGACAAGTAATAGCTACATGAAAAGAAAGGACTGGAAATGAGGGTATTTTTAGCCAGCTCTTCCTTTTACTATAGGAGCAACACCCTCCTGGTCTACGTGATTCTGCCAACAACCAGAAAGTGAGGCAGGGTGAGCACCTTAAAGACCACACTCTGCACAAGTGTACACATGCTGACATCAGCAATTTCCGGTTCTGATCACATCAGAATTGTTCTAGGCATGTAATGCAGTTTGTGTATGGCTGCATACACGGCCTTCTGAGGTAAGGTATCTATTAGTATATCTCACAAGCCATACTGGCCGAGTCCTCTTGAGACATATATTGTGCTATTCTCAGGTTGTATGCCAGAATACACTATTTCTTAAGTTGTCCTTTTGTATAATTCTAGTTTAAATCGTTTTTCAAGACTGGGAGTGGTACGATTTGACCCCTATGTTCATATATATATATATATATATATATATATATATATATATATATATATATATAAATATATATATATATATATATATATATATATATATATATATATATATATGGCTCATTCCAAGAAATACTGCACATGGGGGGCCTGGATCATGAATTAACAAATTCAGTGCTTCTTAATTACATTATATTTTATTGATAGCCCTATATCTTGGCTTTTTAAAAAGTTTTTGGTCACAGGTGCTGTAAAACCTTCCTAGAAATGGGGACTATTCTGATTGTGATCCTTGAAAATTTGGGAATTTATTCTCCTGTTACTTAACTTTAGCCTAGCTTATTCAAAATCCTTTATACCATGTATATATTAACTGTCCATTGTTTCTGGTAAACCTACCATACAGAATAATTACAATTACCCTGATATATGATACTTGTACTGCATAGTCAGTGCCTGCATAAAGGCCATCAGTATAGTCGCACATATAATCAGTATAGTCCCCTATACATTAACCACTCAAAGAATAGCCACAGCTCATCCATACATCATCATATATCATTGGCATCAAACACACTATGACAAAAGAGATTGTACTACCTATCTAGATTCATTTCAACATATATATGTCCATCTTGGGTGTCAATGCATTCATAGAGGTTATTATATCACATATACCATCAGCATAGTCACCTATACATTAACCTCTTCAGCCAACAAAATGAGAAGAAATACTAAATAAATAGGAAAACAATGATCCATCATGTTCCTTTATGCTGACAAAGGATGTAAAAACACCCAAAAGTTTAATCAGTTGATTTATTGTTAATATGGAAATTTATAGTGACCAAATACAAGCAAAATGCAGAATTACACTCACCACAACAAATTCTTTGAAAATAAAGTATTCAGGACCTAACCAATGGCAGTTGTGTGAGTTAGAGGTATACCATAGGGGGATATCATGGTGACATATGATGGAACTATCCGCACTGGATGTGCAGCCAGACCAGATGGAATTTGGCCAGAATTCTTTTTCAGGCATGATGCATATACCCTAAAAGTGGGCAAAGACTATTGAATTTCTATGCATTTGACTTATTTTATTCTATTCAGAGGCAAAATGCCCGGGGTCTATACTTATTGTGATGTGCATTGAAAATCACTTATCTGTACCTGGCACTGGTAATTCCCGGAGTACAGTTTCCACGGATGATACCCCCCTAGGGTACCTATTGATTGCATATAATAGAGAGACATGTTTAGAGAGACATGCCTTGGAACCTATAGATGTATAAGCTAAATTCCATTATTTTAATGTTGATACATTTACTGTCCCCTAGAATAGTTCCCAGTGATTTGTCCTCATTATCACCCGCCCCGCCATGCGACCCCTCTGCCCCAGTCGTTATTAAGTAGAAGCCATTCTAAATCACAAAACACAAATAAATTGCCCCTAAATTCCCAGTGGTTATGATTTAGGTGAAAACAGGCTAGATCGGTTTTCGGGCTTTAGGGACGACTTTAGCCAGGGTCTTGAGCTTTGTGTAACATTCAATGAGTTTGTGCGTCTTATCTATTCGGATGACATATGACTTTAACACAATACTATGTATCGTAGCAGTTATAGTGCAATCAATATATCTCCATACAAAACAAGCCAAATCATGATGATACATGTTGAATGAATTTTGCATGAGAACTAAACTGCTGTGATTTGTGGCAATCACCATGCCTAATAATAGCCCGTGTTTTTATCTAAATGCAGTTAGTACTAATTAGAAATTAAGGTAGTCAAGAATGTATTTGATTAGGGTTAAGGTAAAGTAGTGTTCTTTTGCAGAAAGTATTTGGTTGCTTGAGTAGAAGTTGCAGTAAGTTCTATGCTAACCTTTTTGGACCCTGATGGTAAATTTCTGCATCAGATCCATCATTATACATAAACCATGCCTTAGCATAAAGTCCCGAGCATTAGAGTAATGCACAATACCCACAGGAGGCCATTTTTAAGGTACTACACATTACTACGACTGCAAAATCCCGAGGGGATTTCTATGGGTATTTTGGTACGACTGGGAGGATGCAGTCGAAGCCTGTTAAGAAATGGCCTCCAGGGTCTATGGATTCATTACTGGCAGACTCACCAGCACTGCATTGGTGCATCATGACAACAATGGACCTTATAGCCACTAAGGAATGAGGTGGTCTGTAAAGGGTGGACCCTAAGTGTACAGTCTACAGAGGGGGTAGTGCACTACACGGTCACGTTACCCTAACCCCCCCCCCCAGCCTCACCAGTGAGCCCATGCACATGCACCCTTCTTCTAGGAATGCCACTTGTACTCTGGTTCATCTATGATATACCATTTTATTATTCCATAAATTGTAACATATTTTGTATTAATCAAAGAAATATCTATGAAATTAATACATAGGTTGGTTCTAAGAGCTATAAGAGCGCTCAAACTTTACATAAGAGCGTTCATGCCCCACTGCACACCAGCCACAGTCAGTTAGACTGAGTTTATGACATCAAAAGGTCCGACCTAATGGTTCACTGCACAATATAATAAGAATAAGGGTCTCAGTGTGCGACCTCATGGTTCAATGCACAAATTAATAACTTGTAAGTGAATGCAACCGGCCGTCACGGGTGCCTGAGCACCGCTGACGCCGTCATGAGTGTCTGAGCACTCTAAGGACTGAACAATGGGTTACATAAGCACGACGCCATAACCTTCCGGTCGCTCTAGCGTCGCTCCTGAGCGACCTAGGTCAAATATCAAAAATTCTATGGAAAGCCCATAATTAGACGGTCAGAATGAGCCCAAGATCAAGGCGGAACTCCCAGTATTAAGGAAGTTACGCCATGGAGACTGAATCGACCTCCGAGTGAGCTACAGACAAACCGGCGGGAGTTACGCGCCTATCCAGCGGGCATTATAATCTTGGCACATTCAGCTCTGCGCATGCCCAAAATGGCGGTTATACAAGCATAAACGGCCGAGATATGAGGGTCTAAAGATGCAGAACCGACCGAGACAATGGGGGCCATAGCGGCGTCCATGGGGGTGCTTTGTCCCCCTGTGACACTTGAAAGGGTCCCCTCAAACAATTGTACAGTTAGGCAGATGCTGCTGGCTCCAGTCAGTCTGGAGGTGCTTTTCCAAGATTTGCTACAAATAGCCTGTCTGCACCTCCAGGAGGACACATCACCAAGAACCGCTCTAGAGGTAACATCTCCAGTCATCTCCTGCTACCTGCTATACCACTGCACTATGGTGAAACTATGCTAGACAGGCATTGGTTTCCTACCATTAGTGGCCAGAGGCTATCTTCTTCAAGACTTCCACCAGAGGGTAAAGTTATCCATTATTACATTATTCCTCTAAGCAGCAGGTCAGGAGCTAGGTGTGGGAACCCACCTAGAAGTATGCTGGACACTGTATTATTAATACCTCACAGGTGGAGTGGAACTGAACATTGTACTTTATAAATTACTGTATGTTTACTGTATGTACTAATTACCTACATACCAACTACTGTATGATTGATATTTCTTACATGTTGCCTAAAGCTGAATAAACCAGTGACAACTGGAAATAACATTATTTTATATGAGCCTGATGTATTTACTCCTTACACCACTAGTCATATGATATTTCTCATATGACAACTTGATCATGCCAATTACTAGTATGACAAAGTGGTGGAGAACATCCTACTAAGATCCCATATCTCACAGGCTCATAAAATTTAAAGCTGGTAACACAACTAAAAACAATCATGCACACAGTAAGTTAAAGCTGGTACCGCAACTGGGAACAATCATGCACACAGTAAATTAAAGCTGGTACCGCATACACACAGTAAGACCCACTCCACCCACCCAGTGACCTTGACCTTGACACCATACCCACCAAGGTCACCAGTGAGATCTCCCACACACCAGTGAGATCTCCCACACATCAATGAGATCTCCCACACGTCAGTGAGGTCTCCCACACGTCAGTGAGGTCTCCCACACGTCAGTGAGGTCTCCCACACGTCAGTGAGGTCTCCCACACGTCAGTGAGGTCCACCCCACACATCAAGGTCTTATCAGTCAAGCTGGCAGAACAACACACAAAGACCTTACGTAGTCAGGGGCCTGTTGAAGAGGTCTCCCTCCCACCTAGATCTAGGAGGCCCACAGGAGGCAAACCAGCCTCCAATACAACAGTCCCACACTCAGTAGACCCCACACCTCCCACCCTGTCTACTCAGGGAACAACCAGTTCTCAGGGATCCAACATTTCCCAGGGATCTCTACAGGACGCCCAACTCACGCTATCTACCTCAGGGGAAGAAGGATCTGCCTCAGGGGGTGGATCCACACCCTCATCTAGATCCTCCACCCCAGCTCCAGCCTTTGACAGCCACTCCTCCAGAGACACCTCCCCCACACCCTCCATCATGGACACCGATGAAGGCCCCCAACCTAATCAGACAGCTGAGAAGATAAGGGCCTATGAGAAGGCCATCCAAGATGCAGTTACTGCCCTAGAGACCAACAAGTCCCAGCAGGAGGAAAGGGAGAGGATCCTCAACCAACAACTGGCAGAGAGGAATGCAGCAATAGATGCTCAACAGAAGGCCATGGCAGATCAGCGGAAGTCCCTAGAGAGACAACAACAACAGATAGCAGATCTCATGAAAATGGTATCATCCCAGACCCCACAGCCTCCCACACCTGCCATCACACCTGTTGTCACACCATCTGCCTCTGGATCCAAAGATGACATCATAATCTCCATGGTGTCCAACATGACCAAGCTCATAGACAATAAACAGCAGGACGACAGAAAGATCAGGATACATGAGGTAACAAAACCCAAAACCTTTTCACACCCATCACCACTCATGTCAACAGCATTATTCATTGATCACAAATTCCCAGAATATCTGAAGGATAAGTACAAAGTGACAGACAGTGACACCATGGTAACATATTTACCCAAGTACCTCGAAGGACAAGCACTAGCTTGGTTTGAATCCTTCAGGGAGAGTGCCACACCTGATATGTTGACATGGACCAATGTAGTGAATAAATTAAAAGAGTATTTTGCTACTCGAGACAATATAATCTCAAGGACTGCACTCCGTGCACAAAAGATAGATGAACCTGTTCTAGACTATGCATGCCATCTCAGGAAAGTGTGTAATGCCCAACGCCAAAACGATGAAACCCTAAGCAAGGCATTTACCCAAGGCATGAGGCCCTGGATCTCTATAGCTCTTGAGAACAAGAAAATAGACTCTTTTGACCAAGCCCTAGACCTAGCCCTAGAGGTTGAGACCCAAGAGAGATCTAGGAAGGTAAGGGATGCAGAAACCAACCCACAGCCTACTAAGAAAAAGGTCCAGGAAATCAGCACTAGTTCAGATGAAGATGTTAACCTAATGTCTAGTGCCCATGTAAGGCAACAGGAAGCTAAGGTTGCATCAAGAGACCCTACCGGTAGATACAGAGGAAATAACTATGACCCCAACTACCAATCCAATAGAGGCAGAGGTAGAGGGGGCAACAACAACAACCGGGGGGGTCACAACAGTAGAAAAGACAACAGCTCTTCCAACTCCAACAATGGTAACTCTTCATACAGTGATAGGAGAGACAGAACCCCAAGTAATGGCAGATCCTATAATAATCAAGGATCCAACAGTAGGAGCCAGAGTCCACATAGGAACTACAACTCTGGATCCTACAACAACAGTGGATCCTACAACAACAGCCAGGGTTCAAACAACTCTGGATCCTATAGTCAAGGATCCAACAGTAGGGGCCAGAGTCCACATAGGAACTACAACAGTGGATCCTACAACAACAATGGCGCCTACAACAACCAGAGATCCAACAACTCCGGTCAATACAGCAACTCTGGTCAATATAACCAGGGTTCCAACCCACGCCAGGAGGATTACAAACCTGACACAAGGGGTTACCAGGGGAACCAACAAAGTAACCCCCAAATACCACCTCATGTGATGGATCAAATCTCCAAACTCCTGGTGGCAAGCATCTCAACCACCCCACAGAACCAGGAAAACTAGGATGTCACAGTGCCGATGGGCCAGTGCACTGTGACACCCCAAATACAAACAATCAATCAGGATTAACAAAGATCCAACCAGAGACAATTGCTAGTGCCAATCTACCATCTAACAGACAGAGACGTCCATCAGTGATACACATCACCCCACCAGATTCATCATCAAAGGATACAGGTGAGAGTACCAAGCTTTCTATTGTACTTCTTCAAAATGGCTGTATCAATGCAAATCTATATGATGTTTCAGATGTACAATGTTTGGTTGATACAGGTGCTACTATCACCTGTGTCAGACAATCATTCCTCATGGATCTCCAAAAGAGATTCCATATCCAACTGAGGAAATCTAAAATCAACATCCACTTGGCAGATGGATCGGTGTGTCATGTTAGACATTCAGCTATGCTGAACTTTAGAATCCAAGGTGTCAGATTCCAATACCAATTTGCTGTAATACCCAACCTCACACAGCCCATTGTACTCGGCACAGATTTCTTAAGCACTACAAAATCTCAAATTGAATTTAATGTTGATCCTGAACAAATTCTCAAACCCATTAGGGCAGTGAGGGATTTTACCATCCCTCCATTCTCTGAACTTGCAGTATTGGGTAAGGTCACATCTACTCAATCACTGCAAGGGAAGACTGGAGTAGTAGATAACCTCCAAAGAAATAACAATGCCCCATATCTAGTTCAAAGGGCAGCAGTAACCCCCAGGGAAAATAACAAACATCCCCTAGTGTTACTCAACACCAGCAGGCGCCCACATAAAATCAAAAAGGGTGCCATCATAGCTCTATTTCAGGAAGTCAAGGAATCTGATTTAGAAAAACCTCAACAGGTGTCAGACACTACCCCACACACTGATCAATCCATCTCAGCCATACGGCCTGAGGATGTAACTCAATTCAGTGACACAGACTCAGACTGTGAGTCCACATATGCTGACCCTGAACCCAACTCAATCAGACTCTCTGAAATAGCTGCTATACATAGTGAGGCACATGACCTCGAGCCAGAATTGGAAGAGAATGTTCCACCAAAATCTGTGCTCACATCCAAAGATCAGCATGATAGATTAAAATCACTGCTGACCAAGTATGATGATGTATTTGTAGGAAAAGATGGAGACATTGGTGCCACACACCTGTATACACACTCAATACATGTAAAACCTGAGGCAGTACCATGTCATTTCCTACCATATAGACAAACACCAGAAAAACAGGCCGCTATAGGGGAAGAGTGTGAAAGGCTAGTACAACAGGGCATTCTGAGAGAATGTGCCGAGGGCCCCTGGGCCTCCAGATCCTTTTTAGTACAAAAATCATCGGGAGGCCATCGGCTCGTCACAGATTTTCGTTATTTGAACCAGAACACGATAAATCAAGCCTTATCTACACCCCGGGCCGATGACACTCTAGACATGATAGGGTCACTCAGACCAAGAGTATTCAGTAAGCTAGATGCCCAACAGGGATTTTTTCAAATTCCTATAAGACAGGAGGATCAGCATAAAACCGCATTCATAGCAAATGACAAAAAATATGTCTATGAAAGGATGCCGATGGGTTTAGCGACGGCACCGGCGGGATTCTGCCATCTAGTCACATTAATTCTGAATAAACTCAAGTACAAATGTGCCCTACCATACCTAGATGACATATTGGTATTATCACCATCAATCGAACAACACTTCCATGACCTGGAAGATGTGTTCAACAGCCTAAGAGTTGGTAAACTCAAACTGAAGAAATCAAAATGTGAATACTTCATAGACAGAATAGACTTCTTGGGAATGAGAGTCACACCCATGGGACTACAACCATCTCCCACAAAGGTGGAGTCAATCAAAACCTTCCCAACACCAAAATCAGTCAAAAATGTCCGATCCTTCACAGGCCTATGCCAATACTTCAAAAAGTTTATCAAAGGTTATGCCCAAATTGCTAGACCATTGTATGATCTACAGACACATCTCAAAGCATTTGTCTGGACAGAAGAGGCAGATAATGCTTTCAAAACATTAAAGCATGCCCTCTGTACCAATGCTCTTCTCAGATATCCAAACTATGAGAAAGAGTTCAGTTTGGCAACTGATGCTTCCAATGTGAGTTTAGGAGCTGTACTCTCACAGAGAGATAATGAAGGAGTGCTCAGACCAGTAGCCTTTGCAGGCAGAACCCTCTCAAAACATGAGAGAAATTACAATACCACAGAGAGAGAACTACTGGGAGTAGTGTATGGAGTATTACACTTCAGACACTATCTAGAGACCAGACACTTCCAACTATACACAGACCATGCAGCCCTAATCCCACTATTAACCAATACAGGACTCACACATAGATGGGCCAGATGGGCTCTAGACATACAACAATTTTCATTCACCATCCAACACGTGAAAGGTGATGATAACACACCACCAGATGCTATGTCTAGAAGAGAATACCCAGACTCTGGACCCATGACTAACCCTCCACCCCCACCAAGGAGAGTTAGAGCAGCCAGTAGAACCAAGTTTGCAAAAGTAACAAAGAAAGTACCATTCAAAAGGGATGATCCACCCAACACCATTGAAAGGCCAGAGACACCCATTAGGGGTATCTTGAAGCAATCTACACACTATGTGTTTTGCCACTGTGAGAGAGAATACTCACAACTCTTTCCAGATAATGACTTCGAGCCTATTGAATTCTCATCACTCAATCAGATAGTGAAGGCAACTCCTAAGGAGCCACCCTTCACCCCACCTGACTCAGATGATGAAGATCCAGAAGACACAATATATGCTATTACTCAAGCAACTTCTAAATCAGTCAGATTCTTTGAACCTATGCAGGGAGAGGAAACACCAAACCATTTGTGCCCTATGACCACACGCTCAAAGACTAGAGAAATGATTCAGGAGGGCACACCAAAACCCCCCACACAATCACAAACTATTCTAAATGAGAAAAAGGTCACAGGAAACAAACCTACCAAAACCCCACCTGCCAGGAAAAATGTCACAAAAGACACTGCATCTGCTAAGTCAAAGAACTCTGAGACAAAGAAGAATGACAAAAAGCAAATTGTGCCTTTAAAGAAAAAGGTTGCCACTCCCATCAAGGCGAGAATAGGCCCTCCAAAGGAGCCTACACACCAAAACAAGAGTGACACACCCCAACAAAAAGCACAAGATAGGCCAATAGTCGATGAAAAAGAAAAAGAAAGAGACAGAATAAAACAACATGTGCTAGATATAAATCAACTACTGGATCAGATTCCCGACACATCCATCTCAGGTACAAACCTTGGCTTGGAACAAAGGAAAGACAAGGACCTATTGCCCCTCATACAGTATCTTGAGGATGGGACCTTGCCTGCACCAAAAGCACAAGGAAATAGAATCATCAACCAAGGCCAGACATACACCTTGGTAAATGGTACATTAGTCCATATATGCCCCATAAATTGGAGAAAAACCAATACTGTACCACTTCAAATTGTTATACCACAGCAATGGGTAACAAGTACACTACAGTATTTCCATGACTCACCTACCGGCGGCCATCTTGGTTCAAGTAGGATGCTGTCAGCACTCCGACCTAGGGTATATTGGAAGTCTATGCTAGCAGACACAACAAAATATGTTTCCACCTGCCACACATGCCTCACAGCAAAAAGGCAAGTACACTCACACAAAACACCAATGACAGTGAGAGAGTACATGACTTCACCAATGAAGTTCCTAAACCTAGACGCGGTGGGACCACTTCCCACAACTGCCAGGGGAAACAAACATATACAAGTCTGCATAGATTATGCTACCAGATATGCAACAGCTTGGGCTACTACTGACTTAAAAGCTGAGACAACAGCAGCAGAGTTCTACAAGAATATAATCTGTCATCATGGAACACCAGCCACTCTTCAAACAGACAATGGGACATGTTATACAGGTGCAAAGTTCACAAAGTTAACTAAACACCTCAAGATCAAACATAAATTCTCCTCACCATACAGGCCACAATCAAATGGGCTTGTAGAGAGATTCAATGCTAGCATAGGCACAGCACTCAGAGCATTCTGCTCAAAGCACCAAAACAATTGGGATTCATTTATTGAACCCATAACTTTTGCATTAAACAACACTGAATCCCAAACCACAGGATTCACCCCTTTCTTCCTACTCCATGGAAGAAACCCAGCCACCCCAATGGACTTAGGGCTGGGAATACAGGAAGACATATCCACCGTAGCAGACCATGTAGCTAACATGATAACAAATCAAGATACCTCTAGGAGGAAAGCTATAGAAAGGGTCGCCAAGCTACAAAAGGAAAGGAAGGATAGATATGATAAGAAACTTACACCACAGGAAATCAAGGTCACCGACATGGTGTACCTAAACATACCAAGAATCCTGACCAACACAGAGTGTAAGAAACTTCAACCCCTTTTTATGGGACCATATGTTGTAGTAGATAGACCTAGTTTGACAAGTGCCAAACTCAAAAACCTGGACACCAATCTATTGGTGGCCAGACCAGTGCACATAGACAGACTGAAAAAGGTTATGGCTGTCAGAAATAATGAATTTGCACACAGGCTTATTCCACATGAGGCCAAATACTACAGCAAAATTGTAAGGAACAAAAATGATATCACCCTTACAAGAGAAACCACAGGCATAGGCCCTATCAAGCCTAGGCCTGCACACCACATACTAAGGAAGACATCTAGGTGTGGTGCAGTTTCAAGAAATTAGAAACAAGATTGAGATACCAAAAGACATAAGATTTTCAAAATGTATTACAAATTCTCTTCATCCACACATAAGACATGTGTGACTGATAATGAATTACTATGTATATAAAGCCAATCAAATTTGTAAATATATCAGTAGGTTATTGCCTCTGAAAGGGTCAAAGACTGGGACCCCCCAAGTAAAGCAGACATGAAGTCTAAGAAGAGTAAGGGTAACACAATGGAGTGTCTAAAGCCTAATCCCCACATGAAAGAGCGCGCTATGCCAACACAGCAGTCTATAGAGATCAATTGACCCTATAAGCTACACTCAGACAACTGTCTAGACGGTCATGAATGGCTGTCCTGGATGACAGGAGGAGCTAATTACCAGTACACAGATTACACAATAGAACCCCTCAGTTGCAGACACTGGAGATTAGGTACATGACTCCAGAGAAACAATACCAGGCCCACAATGGATGTGGGTAGGGTAGGCTACATAAGAAGCACTGTGGACCATAGCCCACCATCAGTCTTCATCCAGCTGCAGTCTGGAACACAAGTCTACAGGACCCCACTTGGGAATTAGCCAGCCCACTTCTCCATTAGGAGAGACTGCACTAGGATAAAGAACACACCTACTTCACCTTCAACCTGACCTTACCATTTACTGGTCAACCTCTATAGACTCACCGGACATATTGCCAAGACAGCTCAATCTTGCAAAGGTACAGTTTGAACCACTTCATTTAAAGTGTTACACCATACACTTAGACTTTACCAGCACCAAATCACTACAAATTTGACAAGACTTTAAACAGCAAACTTGCTTTACACAAGCACCATGGGGACACTGAGAGTTTCACCCATACTGCTAACTATGCTGTTATTATATACTATTGAACCACTTACTGCAGGTTATACACCTGTGGTGAGACAAAACATAGGAGTAGTATTCAAACCTAGCCCTCAACCATTGGTCAATGGACATACAACCACAACACTGTTGTTAGCTATTCCCTACAAGATACCTCGGGCACCCGTTACCCAAGGATCCATAAGGGATAGAATACTCCATTTGACCACTCCTACTCTACAAGATCATACCTCTGGCCAAATTATCCAACAAGCTAAGGAGCTAGACACCTTGCTGGAAATTGCAGACAAGGAGATAAATGAAACACTAGCCTCCATCAAATTGTTCTTATCCAACCCCATAAACACATTGGACAAGGCCAAAAGAGAGGCCATACTGGGTTTTCTAGCACCCCTGTTTCGCGGTGTGCTAGGTCTAGCCACAGTAGAAGATGTAAACCAAGTAATGGGACAGCTCAAGAACATAGATGAAATACTAAGAAAATTTGCTAAACAGGACCAGGAAGCAGCTAATCTCATTGAAAAGATCACAGACAGACAAGATAAGTTTGTTAAAGCATACATCCAAGATAAGAAGGTACTGGACAGCACAATCAACACCATAGGTGACACCGTCAACCTGTGGGCCTCTAACATGTCCAGGTCACTTGACTCATATTCAAGGCACGAGAAAACCCAAAGGGAGAAAATGCAAGTATTAAATGATGCATTAATTATCATAGCAGCAAGAATGAATACAGTTCAATCACTGCAAAGGACAAATGCAGCCCTGAGGATGCTATCATCAGGGATCCTAACCCCTGATATAGTACCACCCTCAGACCTTGCTAGATACCTAATTGACATTAATAACAAACTTAGGATTACACACCCTGGAGCACAAGTCGCAATTAATGACTTAGATTTCTATTATTCACAGAAGCTGACCTCATACACTTACTCAGCTCACCATATATATATTCATCTGGACATTATAATTCAATCTACCACCTCAACCTTCAAACTGTACCAAATGATTACATCACCCATGCCTATAGACACACAGGAGACCCCCACCAGAGGAGTCACCAAACTACAAACCACAACTGAGTTTCTAGCAGTATCTTACGATGAATCATTATTTATCGAATTGGACTCAGCAGATATGCAGGCATGTGAAGGTACTACAGTAAAGGTATGCAGAGATGTAAATGGTAGAATCTATAAACACAGGCCTACATGCCCTGTAGCCATTTTTACTAACCAGGCTCAACAGATTAAGGAACATTGCAAGTTTACAGTTTCACCACTGCAAACACCTACCACCCATGCTATTTCCATTTCTGAAGATGAGTATCTGGTCACTACTAATGAACCCCATTACTTTATCAACTGCCATGGTAAAACGTCTGAAACTCGGAAGGCCCAGTCCTACTCAATCATAGGTGTACCCTGTGGGTGCACGATCAGTGTAGGAGAATTTTCTCTTCCAAACACAAGGTTGCCCTGTAACTCAACCTTATCATTTCATTACATTCTCAAGACAATTAATTTACCATTCATGGCAGCACTTAACAAAATTTCTGAAACCAAACCAGATGAAAGAGAGAATCTTCCAAATTTCCCAGTAGTAAACCTTTCTAGAACCTTAGAAAAACTACAGGAAAATCCAATCATGGATGATATTACTCAACTAAATTTAGAGCCCTTTGCTAAAACAGTATTAAAAGATGCCTCCAACCTTAATAAGGAAATGGAAACGCGCTACGAGGAATCATACCTACGTCGAGTTACAGAGCATCCAATCTTCCAAAGCTTAGCACTCATCCTAGGGATATCAGCTCACATTTTTATAGTATACATACTACTCAAATTATACAGACTGGGAGGGACTGTAGCCTACCTGCCTACAGCCAAAGCATTCAGACTAGTCACCGAGCTGCCCCTACACAAATTGCTCCCAGATAAGAATCCTACCAAACTAACCCCTACAGAGGAAACCCACACCCCCTTCCTCACAATTCAGGAAACCCACACCCTGATAATTGCTATATTATTCACCCTGACCATCTACTCAGCCTACAGAATAATGAAGTACCTTAAGAAATTTGCACAGACACACTGTGGCAAGAAAAATGTGGCCAAGCGCACAAACCCCACAATATATTTTAAAATATATTGTGGAGACTCAAACTTCGCGCTACCCTTGAGGCCAATACCACATGAATTTGATGAGATTAAATCAGCAGCTGCCCCTACCTATAAGGATATAGTGGTTAAAACCTTCCCACTACCTAAGGCTATATTTACCTGGAATGGACCAGCAGTTATAACAACACAGAGAGGAGAATTTGCTTATCACCTCCCTCAGGTGATACACCTACCTTGGCGCACTAGGTTCAGCACTATACCAGCCCTTAAAAACAAAGGACTGTACTACTCCATGCTTCTCCAGAATGATTGTGGCACCAGCCCGGTGACCATGACAGCACTGGAAAATACAACAGATATAATTATTGACGAACAACAGGAGGAGACCGCAAGGTCAAACATGCAGACTATTGCTAATTTTCTAAACCACCAGCCCTCCCCGGTGACTGTGGAAACAGCCTAGACTGCCCACAGCCTAGGCTGCCCCCAGTCCACCACCAGGAGACAACACATCAGAGACAGTATTCAGAACTTTTCGGACAATTTGCCGGCCCTGAAAAGGGCCTTTGGGACGGCGGGTTTTTACACCCTAGGTTTCAGTCAGTCGGGATCCTACCACAGATCCTCGGGTTCAACATCAATGGGAGAGTCCGGGGCCGAGTCCGAGCCATACATATGGCCGTGATCCTGCTCCCACTCAGCGAGCCGGGCCTCCAGCATCCCCAGTCCATACTCGGCAGCCGTGGATGGATTCCCGGATGCCGCAAGATCGAGGAGGGATGCCGCCAACAAATAATCCCATAGCACTCGCTCCCGCGGCCCTAGGTTATAATCCATGGGCCAGAAACCCATACTGCCCAAGGCCCTAGTCAGAAGGGCCACAGTGGCCCCCCGACGCAAGGCTGAGCCCAGGAAATAATGGCAGGAGTAATTACAGACCATCACATCACCATGCTCTATGATCTCTTTGTAGTTACTCACTATGTACCCATAATGGATGGTCTGGTTAGACTCAACCAGGGCCCTAGCTGGACTCCCCACCTCCATCACCTGGGGGACAGGCAGAGCGAAGAGAGCTTGTAGGTGGGCCATGGTACTACAGCAGTGACTTCCAGAGAGGAACTGATGCTCCAATACCAGCCACACACTCCTTAAATGGACACACACACACCCCCCCCCCCCACCCTGAACTGTCCACTGACACCAAGCTAGGCACTGCCACAGACACATGCCAAAATCTGGCACCTAACACCTCAAGTGCCACCACTGCATGAGCACACCAGGGAGGAGACTCACATCTCACTCCTGACACACCTCCACTGTCAATGAAATTATCAAAGTATTAGAAAAAAAAATTATATACACAGCCACTTGTTGATGTATAATATGAAAATCTATGGTATTCTCACAAAAATCAATGATTAATGCGCATATACGCGCAAAATTGCGAAATTGCAAATTACAAATTGTAAAATTGTACAAATCTAACATTAATATACATGAATGCAGGTAGATAACTAAGACAGTTTTTGTACCCACTAGCACTTGTATACTATGCCAAGGTTTACTTAAAGTAACACACTTTAGGTATCCAAGAAAATTGTTGGAAAAATGAAAAAAAAAAAAAAAATTTTTGTTGAGAAAATTGTTGACAT
The DNA here is from genome assembly GCA_949317995.1 of Acholoe squamosa. NCBI lineage: Eukaryota > Metazoa > Annelida > Polychaeta > Phyllodocida > Polynoidae > Acholoe > Acholoe squamosa. The sequence goes on along the minus strand of OX439036.1, from coordinate 4,898,562 downwards.
AAGACATGTTTACTTAAGATACTCACCAAATAAATCTCTTTCAGGGACACATACTCAAAAGGCTAGGGGAATAGTCAATTAAGCAGCGGCCCACTGCCGAAATTGCCAATTAATACACCCATATAGCAAAATCAATGAGTAACTCAGAGACAAACAAGCCTATTGTACATGAAGTACTTTGTTTTTCCGGCCCTCGGAAAAATTTGTCTCAAATCCCATAAATTGAATAGTGTAATCTAGATTGTACGTTTGTACCCAATTTGCACACAAAATTGTATGTTTGCAAACCAGATTGTACGCTTGTACCCAATTTGCACACTAAAATTGTATGTTTGCACACCAGATTGTACGCTTGTACCCAATTTGCACACTAAAATTGTATGTTGCACACCAGATTGTACGCTTGTACCCAATTTGCACACTAAAATTGTATGTTTGCACACCAGATTGTACGCTTGTACCCAATTTGCACACAAAGATTGTATTTTTGCACACTAGATTGTAAGTTGTATCCAATTTACATTTGAATTATATGTTGCACATTATACTGTATGCCTGTACCCAATTCATACACTGAAGTCAGATTTTTAGAAAATCAACATTTCTATGTGTATCCAAGCTGTACGCAAAATTATATTTGTACATACAGAAACTATCAATTGAACGCAAAATTATACATTGGCATACTAAAATTGCCAAATGCACGCGAAATTATATATTTGCACACTAAAATTGCCAAATATACGCGAAAATTATATATTTGCACACTCAAATTGCCAAATGCACGCGAAATTATATATTTGCACACTAAAATTGCCAAATATACGCGAAAATTATATATTTGCACACTCAAATTGCCAAATGTACGCGAAATTATATATTTGCACACTAAAATTGCCAAATATACGCGAAAATTATATATTTGCACACTTAAATTGCCAAATGTACGCAAAAATTATATATTTGCATACTGAAATTGTCAATTGAACGCAATTACACGCGAAATTGTAAATTTGCACACTAAAATTGTCATTTATGTTCAATTTGCACGCTAAATTGAATATTAAATGCCAAAATTGCACACTATTTCCCAAATTGTATGTTGTACATAAAAATGGAAAATTGTACCCAAAATTGATGTTACATAAGCAAATAAGCTCTGGTATAGTAAGATATAGAAACTCGGAAATGTACTTATACCCAGGAGAAAATTGTTTATACTGACAAAGCTCTACCACAAAAATTGCATTTGAAGCACTCCCCATTACTTCAAATCCTCTTACAAAACAGTATATAACTCCAAAAATAAGGTAAAAATTGTATAAATTGTACATTCCCTCGGCGAAATGACGGAGTTTCGCATTCTTTCGGGGGAGAGGGAGTATTCTATGATATACCATTTTATTATTCCATAAATTGTAACATATTTTGTATTAATCAAAGAAATATCTATGAAATTAATACATAGGTTGGTTCTAAGAGCTATAAGAGCGCTCAAACTTTACATAAGAGCGTTCATGCCCCACTGCACACCAGCCACAGTCAGTTAGACTGAGTTTATGACATCAAAAGGTCCGACCTAATGGTTCACTGCACAATATAATAAGAATAAGGGTCTCAGTGTGCGACCTCATGGTTCAATGCACAAATTAATAACTTGTAAGTGAATGCAACCGGCCGTCACGGGTGCCTGAGCACCGCTGACGCCGTCATGAGTGTCTGAGCACTCTAAGGACTGAACAATGGGTTACATAAGCACGACGCCATAACCTTCCGGTCGCTCTAGCGTCGCTCCTGAGCGACCTAGGTCAAATATCAAAAATTCTATGGAAAGCCCATACTTAGACGGTCAGAATGAGCCCAAGATCAAGGCGGAACTCCCAGTATTAAGGAAGTTACGCCATGGAGACTGAATCGACCTCCGAGTGAGCTACAGACAAACCGGCGGGAGTTACGCGCCTATCCAGCAGGCATTATAATCTTGGCACATTCAGCTCTGCGCATGCCCAAAATGGCGGTTATACAAGCATAAACGGCCGAGATATGAGGGTCTAAAGATGCAGAACCGACCGAGACAATGGGGGCCATAGCGGCGTCCATGGGGGTCCTTTGTCCCCCTGTGACACTTGAAAGGGTCCCCTCAAACAATTGTACAGTTAGGCAGATGCTGCTGGCTCCAGTCAGTCTGGAGGTGCTTTTCCAAGATTTGCTACAAATAGCCTGTCTGCACCTCCAGGAGGACACATCACCAAGAACCGCTCTAGAGGTAACATCTCCAGTCATCTCCTGCTACCTGCTATACCACTGCACTATGGTGAAACTATGCTAGACAGGCATTGGTTTCCTACCATTAGTGGCCAGAGGCTATCTTCTTCAAGACTTCCACCAGAGGGTAAAGTTATCCATTATTACATTATTCCTCTAAGCAGCAGGTCAGGAGCTAGGTGTGGGAACCCACCTAGAAGTATGCTGGACACTGTATTATTAATACCTCACAGGTGGAGTGGAACTGAACATTGTACTTTATAAATTACTGTATGTTTACTGTATGTACTAATTACCTACATACCAACTACTGTATGATTGATATTTCTTACATGTTGCCTAAAGCTGAATAAACCAGTGACAACTGGAAATAACATTATTTTATATGAGCCTGATGTATTTACTCCTTACACCACTAGTCATATGATATTTCTCATATGACAACTTGATCATGCCAATTACTAGTATGACACATCCATACTGGTTGTCTAGCCGATGTACATGACTCAGGTAACCACTGCTGCACGAACAAAAACTGCCTTCTGGGTACCTCCAATGACAATGGGATGTTCTATTTTGAAAAAAAAAGAAAGATAAAATTTATTTTAAACTACTTAAATCCTTTGAGTATTAAGGGTTACTTCTGGAAATCGTCTCACATTCACATATGTACCGTATGTCGCCGCCCATGTGGGTAGGTAGATGAGGCTTTCTTTTTGCTGAACGTTGCAGCCCCCAACGCCAGCCAGGTATGTATAGGCTATTCGATCCTACAAATCTCATGTTCTACACACCCAGACTGATATTGGCTGGACGGGATTCCTCAAGATCATAATTGTTAAGAAAGAAACGATGAAAAACAATAATCAACGCACTATTTTAATGATTTACAACTTTAAATCTTAATGCCTTTTTATTTTGAGCTATAAAAAACCTTGATATTTGTCTGATTTGCAAGTCATAAAAACCCAAATGTATCCCAAGGTACCAAGATTACAGTCAGACATTTAAGGCCCCAGTCTTATGTCTCAATGCATCTTTCATCTAAATATATTAAACAATATGTTTGCATGAGCTGTAAAGTAGTTGCCAGTGGTAATTTATCACCACAAGAGCCCAGTGTACCTCTCCAGCTCCAGCACTGGCCGCCCGGGTACTGTTTAAGGCACGTCCTCTCCACAAAATCACTTTAACTTTCACCATTAAAAACAACCAGGCAAAGAATATTAGATTAGTGGAAGCAGCCAAGGAAAACACTACACTCTCCAACAAGATATATTTCATTATTAATCCTCATGGTGAGAAGCCGGGGAATGATTCTTAGATGTGGTTTCTTACTAAATAGGAACTTGAAGATGCTGCTATCAGCATAGTTCATAGGCTCTGATAAAAGCAATTCATTTAAAGGGAAACAGCACCCATTTTCATGATAGCTTACTTTGACATCACTAAATAACCCTACGTAATTTTTCTATACAAGATGGTGACGGTGCGGCATACTGTATTGAATTTGAAATATATTGTATAAAAACCCCTATGCATAAACAATGCAGCACTTGATGCATTTGGACAATCTTGACGTCATCAGATGCATCGGATAAGCCTGCTTCTCTCCTTTACAATGACCAATTTGCTAATAATTATGCCAGAATATCCTTATTTAGCATAACGGCAATGCAAAATGTGCTATCATAAAAATAGGGTACTGTTTCCCTTTAAAAGATTTCATATCTAACCCTTTAGAGTGTATGAGCGGAGGTAGATCATTTACCCAAAACAGAGTATCCCAGCGGTGCATCATGTTCCATATCAAGTTGACATTCCATACTCGCATAGAGTGAGCATGATGCACCAATGCAGCATGATGGCCAGGTCAGCATCATGCATCATGGCAGCCAATGGACATGATGCATCGATCCGGCGTTAATGCCAACACATTTTTAATTGTATTAATTCCCATAACTGGATATTGACTAGTGGGTAATTAAGGCATGATTCTGATCTTAATGTGACTGAGAAATAGAATAAAACAATGGGATACAAAACATGGCTTCTAAGCTATTGAACAACCTAAATTATGTTTGGCAAAAAGCCATTACACAGCAAATGCCTGAGTAGACAGGTTATGGGTGGTCAGCACTAATGTCAGTGGGATGATATTAATTCTACCCACATTCTATTGCTATTTGAATAAACCAACTTTATATCTTAAGTCAGAGTGCCCCTGGAAGTAACCCCTAGGGGTTATTTCTTAACAGTGTTATTATCATTGTTAAGAAATGGCCAGGGGGACAAGATGGCTGCCTATACGGAGAGGGACAAGATGGCTGCCTACACACAGGGGGACAAGATGGCTGCCTACACACAGGGGGACAAGATGGCTGCCTACACACAGGGGGACTAGATGGCTGCCTACACACAGGGGGACAAGATGGCTGCCTATACGCAGGGGGACAAGATGGCTGCCTACACACAGGGGGACAAGATGGATGCCTACACACAGGGGGACAAGGCGGCTGCCTACGCAGAGGGGGACAAGATGGCTGCCTACACAGGGGGACAAGATGGATGCCTACACACATGGGGACAAGATGGCTGCCTACACACTGGGGGACAAGATGGCTGCCTACACACAGGGGGACAAGATGGCTGCCTACACACAGGGGGACAAGATGGCTGCCTACACACTGGGGGACAAGATGGCTGCCTACACACAGGGGGACAAGATGGCTGCCTACACACAGGGGGACAAGATGGCTGCCTACACACAGGGGGACAAGATGGCTGCCTACACACAGGGGGACAAGATGGCTGCCTACACACATGGGGACAAGATGGCTGCCTACACGCAGGGGGACAAGATGGCTGCCTACACGCAGGGGAACAAGATGGCTGCCTACACGCAGGGGGACAAGATGGCTGCCTACACACAGGGGGACAAGATGGCTGCCTACACACAGGGGGACAAGATGGCTGCCTACACACAGGGGGACAAGATGGCTGCCTACACACATGGGGACAAGATGGCTGCCTACACACAGGGGGACAAGATGGCTGCCTACACACAGGGGGACAAGATGGCTGCCTACACACATGGGGACAAGATGGCTGCCTACACACATGGGGACAAGATGGCTGCCTACACACAGGGGGACAAGGCGGCTGCCTACACACAGGGGGACAAGATGGCTGCCTATATGCATGGGGACAAGATGGCTGCCTACACACAGGGGGACAAGATGGCTGCCTACAGAGGCTACATACAATTTTACCCTATTTGTCCCTGGCAGGTGTACATAGCCAGGTTATTGAGCTGTTGTTCCTTTGTAACAGACTTTGAAGGTAATGCAGCCAAATTAAATCCTTTATACGGACAAGAGCTCACTCACTTCACACTAGGGGGTGCTGGGGTAGGTATAGATTTGCGGTACATCATTATATTATGTATACAAGACATAGAGTATGTGTACAGGAATAGCTTTATAGATTAATATAAAGCTTATCTTATAGATAAGGTAGAACTCAGAGAAGACTATCGCAATACCTGGTGTATGTAAGATACGCCCTGCCTATACAACCACCACTCAAATACAATGCACATTTTCTTTACTTTTCTATACATGAATACACCTCGCCAATAACTCAAAGCATGGATTTAGCTATGTTTCATTGGCTTCATTAGCAGTTCATTCATTTGTCAAAGCTGGAGACTGAGTACTCTGTATTATTGTAAATCCCCACATTTACTGTACATAGAGAGTATAAGAGGGATGAAGAGTCTCCCTGGAGACTGAGTACTCTGTGTTATTGTAAACCCCCACATTTACTGTACATAGAGAGTATAAGAGGGATGAAGAGTCTCCCTGGAGACTGAGTACTCTGTGTTATTGTAAACCCCCACATTTACTGTACATAGAGAGTACAAGAGGGATGAAGAGTCTCCCTGGAGACTGAGTACTCTGTGTTATTGTAAATCCCCACATTTACTGTGCATAGAGAGAAAAAGGGGAGTGAAGAGACTCCCCAGAGGCTGGGTACTCTGTGTTATTGTAAATCCCCACATTTACTGTACATAGAGAGTATAAGGGGAGTCGAGGCCTCCCTAGGGACTGAGTACTACATCACTTAAGTATATAATTATGCTTCAGTGGCTATAATTTTAAGGGCTACTCATGCAGGAGTGCACCATGCCTATTGGTCAGCATGATGCACTGATTAAGTGCTGGCGAGACTGCTTGCCATTATGCACTTCATCGTTGCACCATTCCGAATCTCTGGGAGTGTATCAACCCTGTAGGGCCGACCAGGGTTGCAATCAAGCCTCATGCAGACCCTACTGGTTTGATATAGTCTTAGATGATGCTCCAAAAAAAGAAGTGCTGGTGACCATACTGGACAGCACTTCATTGGTGTATCATGACAACAAATGGGCATGATGCACTTTCATCGGTTAAACTACTACAACTTCTACGCTAATACTCACCTAGTATACAGCTGTACCGTGCCTCTAGGTAGGCCAACATGTCCTTAGGGCATGGTTGTAGTCTATGTAGTACAGTATCAGGTATAGATATGAAGCACGCCTGTCTGCCCGAGCACCTCCGGTCTACCTCTGCTAAGACATCCAGCGCACATCCTACATGGATGTCGGAGGTGAGACATCGCCCTTTCTGCATCCGGCCGTACCGCGCTGATTCCATCATAATCACACTCCGACCGGTACATGTGACATTAAACGACCCCGGCCAGCAGTACTCCTTAGTCTCTGTAATGTTTAAAACATAAAGATATAATATGAGTAAAAAGCAAGATTTCATTTCATTAAAAGATTCAAATATTATAAGAGGTATACTGTAAAAGATAACTGTTGAATTTGTCAGGGATCCTCATAAAATTAACAGTGGACTACTGTAATTGTATAGCACGAACCAATGTAGTTTTTACAAAAAACCCCAGGTGGCGGTACAGTGATACACAACTGTACAAGGAATAAAAAATAATGATGATTCTCTGGCAATTGTGTGGTGAGGAATGTGCCGTGATTTCAACAACTTTGTTTTCAGAGTGTATTTTTTAAGTAATGTTCATTCATTTTATTGAAATTTGTCCTCCTAAAGCGGGTTTGGTTATGAGAATAAGTATTTTTTTGAAATACTAACAAATCAATGTTTCATTGTGTTCCACAGGCACCTTTTTATCGATCTGCCGTCCCAAGAACCCTCTGTCCTTATTTCACCATCTTCATTGCATTTCATTTGTTTGATGAAATAGTAATCTAATTGTCCTCAAATGTTTGTCACCCCCCTTAGAGTATCAGTCATAGAACCTGGTTCCTGTGATAAATACAAGCCCAAAATAAATCACAAGGGGTTCTCAAGATTCTGCTCTCTCTTTAACTCTTCAAAGGGTAAATAATTATTGTATGCCTTCTGTGTTCTGTGGTAGTCATTATAGTCAATAACATGCTGTTGAGTAACGCACCATAGCTGTATTCATGCATCATGCGGACCCTACAGGGCTGATACAGTCCTGGAGGGTCGGCATGATACTCAAATGAAGTGCTGGATAGCAGTATTGCCAGCACTGCATTGGTTAGGGAATAATGCACAGGGCCTTTCTGTGGGAGTGCTATAAGGCCACTCAATGTGTCAATACAGTCTAGAGCATGACCACAGCCATGACCAAGTGCATTATTCTCGTTATAAAAGAAAAATCACCCATTAGCCACCTGAAAACATATGAATGTCAATTGTGAAGTCTACAGGTGAGATGAAGTTAACGTCCTTTGCCAGGATCATCTATCTAGATAATGCACGGTCAATCAGCCAATCAGAATGCAGCATTCAGGATAATGCACTCTGACTTCACCCAGCAGTGTTATAATGCACCATGCAGCACTCCAGCATCAGCAATCCTCAAACGGTTAAGATCCATAGAGGCCTTGAAGGGTTGATAATGATACAGAAAAGCCATTCGTCCTAATAAAACAGCGCTACGTTGTACAACCCTATTTAAAGCCCGATCACTTTAAATAGTTTACAGCGAGTAATCATCCACCAGGTTGAAGACTGCACTTCTTACGGCCCCAGTCATAGATGTAGGGCTGTGGCCATTTCTAGCCCTGCATACAGCATGATAATGGGGATGTGGACAGATCTAAGGATGATTTTAAAGTGAAAAAAAAGTGAATTTTCGCCACTTTCTATTACATTTATGATTTTGGTAATGACACTACATAAAAGAGGAACTTTTATTTACCCAGGAACAGATTTAGCATGGCAATTTACAGTATAAATCTTAAGTAAATGACAGATGCTGTAACCACATGACTATAAAAAACATGTATGCATCACTTAAATAAATTTCCGATTTTTGTGTTAAATTTCCTAAAGAAAATCTCAAGCTCATAAAAATGTTCAAAGACTTTTCCACAAGAAAATTTCGAAATATTTAACATATGAACCCTCATTCTCAAGAAATTAACAATTTTATTACATAAAACATACTTAAATGTGGCTTCTCCAAGAGTACAGTAGGTAAGGGTAGGTGGATGGGGGCTGCACTCACACCTCAGTACCACAAACAGAGTGACATAGACTCATGTTCTGCATGAATGCTCTCTGCTCTAGGGTAGTCATGGTCCAATGATCACAGGGAAGCAGGGTTAGAAATGACCCTGGGTATACCTCTAAGGCTGTAGAGAGATATGTGCATGTAGACACTTTTGAGTACAGGGTATATTTGAAGTCTGGCCTTTCTTCCCAGCCTCGTCTCAAACCTCTCCACTGCCTTATTCTAACTGGGTTACCCACCACCTCCCGCCCCACCCCACATCCTTGCCACTAGTTTTACCACTTTAAAGGGGACCCTTTACTTTATTGCATTATTCTTATTTCTTACCATAATCGATTAATGCAACGCGGACACTGCGGACTCAAAATGCTTGAGTACCACATAAGGTCCACATAGTGCTCAAAAGTAGTGCTTATTGTTGGGGATATAAATCAGGCCTGCGAGATGCATACCTCCCACATTTTGATTGAAGAGATATTTCTACTTGTATAGGCCTTGGATTTGGCAAAAAGATATGGGTGCTTCCCCTACTCTTTAAAACCCTGGGTCTGTCCATAGTATTGACGACTCACCTAAATTGTATTGGTGAATCGCAAACACCAAGAAACATCAACCTAAAGGCATGATTTCATCTGTAAGAACTGTTTATGAAAGAGTGCAGCGTGCCCACTGGTTGACATGATGCATCAATGAAATGTCCCTGTAGCCCTGGCAATTTGATTTTGAAGGTGAGGCTACATGAGGGTTGCATTCATGCAAGAAATACATTCCACAAGAAACAGGCATGATGCATGAACGTATCAGCGGTCCTTAAGGGTTAATGGTTTAATAGCCTTCACAAACTCAGGGTTGGACAAAGAAACAAACTACCCTCATTTTCCTGAGTACCGCGCATGCCTAGATGGATACAGATGGGATCTTTCCGTCTTGGTGCCATTTTCCTGTTCTGGTATCAATGCAATTGAAACATGTCCTAATAGGTCCATAGGCTCCCCCTCCCTGCCTCTCCAATACTCTCATGGAGACTTCATTCCAAAACTGAAATTCATTTCCCCCAATTAAAGCCGGCTCAGTGATTGCTGAATTAGACTCCTCCGGTCTGCGAGCAGTCGATTTGCAGCAAAACCCCGGTTGGGATTAATCACCGATACTCTAATGAGGAATGACGTATATGGGATAACGTCCAATTACGAAGCAGGCCTTGGCTTTTTCTTGATGACATTCTTAAAAGGCAGCTAACTGACTGGGCACAGGGGGAGGTAATTGAAAATCCTATACATGGGTCTGTACTTTAACATTAGGCCGGACCCGCCCCGGGAATAGGCTGAACGCTTCACAATCAATACACACTGATCCAGTCCCTGGTCAACTGCATCAAAGAGACAGAGTCCAGGCACTAAAGTGTACATGGACCTAGTATCAACCCTTGCTTGAAAAGTGGATGAGTCCCAACCTGTATGTGCCATATGAATAATTATAGCTATGTCTTATTTTCTCTACATTACATGTGAATGCTATGCATGAGTGCTGGTCTCTTGCATCAACACCAACCTGCTTGTTTCAAATATTGTCCCAAATGATAGGTTGGATACTTGAAAGCAGTGCGCTGGTGAACCATACATTCATAATTGCCCAGAGAATCTGCTGTGTTCCTATGTGTATAGCAGAGATGGTTGGAAATTATCTGAGCTAAAGAACAACACCATCCTAAGAAAACTTCTTATAAAAAACCCATTAAAATGGTAATTGGATTGTCCAGTCACTACACTCTTGGTGTATTACCAGATGGTTGTATTATTAACATAAAGGACCAAATCCTAACTCCACTTCGTCTTTACTGCAGGGAAGAAACAGGCGACTCTAGTGTTGGGATGGGAGGGGATGGAGGAGGCAGGGATGAGGCGTCCTTTGAAGTAGTCTTAGTCTTTTACTCATTCTATTACTCGGTACAAGACCCCAGCTAGATGCAATTACACGCAGGTACATTTATCTTAATACAATCTGGTCAATCGAGTTGTCACCGACAGTTTTGACGTCTCCTCCCTGCCATTTCTATAGACACACTCCAACGTACCCAACAATGCTATGTGGGTCACTCACCAGTTCACTGTCTTCTGCCTGGGCCCCGACTTTTAGATGTTTCTCTTCATGGAGGAACACAACACCCCAAATCTAATCCCCCAGAATGCAGCATTCAATTTATCATTGTTGATTGTGTGGCGTCTCTATCAATGTCCCAGAGTATGTACAGAGCTGGCAGGGGGGGACAAAGCCGTATAGAGGGCACCGGTGGGCGGGGGACAGATTGGTCCAGCGCTAACTGGACAGCACCACACATCAAATTACTAACTCCCCGGGTTCCCAACAGGGGGCACCAGCAGGACACAGTCCATGTACCCCCAGGTTTAAAGGCCTCCTGTCAGCCCCAACTATAACCCAATCACAAACCCTATCACAAACAACTCGATAAACTCACCCCCTGCCCCGCGACCCTGCCATCCCGATCAACGACTTACCTGATTTTGTCAGTGGCAGGGCACTGTAAGCAAAGTCCAAGAGAATTAGGACCATGAGCACGGCAGGCAGCAGAGCTGACATTATGGTAGACAGGGCGGTCGGACACAGCAACATTTCGCTAACTCGACTCACACCAGTAATAAAGCCTCTGCACAGCATGGCTGAAGCTTTAAGGTCACTGAGGTCACCGCTGAATGTGAATTGTCTTTATTCCATGTGATGTACTTATGTAAGTATGACGTCACTTTTGCCAATATATGATGTTACTTCTGTCCATGTGTAAGCTCAGTGGTGTCTCCTTGGTGGTTTTCACTGCTGCTCTATGGTCCCAGATAAAGTCCAGGTAGATGTTTGACAGCAGATTTAAACCTGGAGCTTTGACCGTTGTGCCTGAGTTTGAAGGTGATGTCACAGGTATGTCAACATTACATGAGGCGATGACCTCATTTATGGTGTCTTGAGTTTAGTGAAACCTTTAAGCACCTGAAAAATACAAAGAGAGCCACATTAAAGATTTTTTAAAATTATGGTCGTCTATCTGGCGGCCATTTCTTAGCACCTTACGACTGCATCATTCAACTTGTGTCCAAATTTCTGTAGCACTGGGATTTCTAGAGTTGTGATCAAGATAGTGCCTTAAGAAACTGCCTTCTGAATGAAGAAATAAATATTTGCGAGGTTACTTGGAATACAAAATCTGAACAAAGGTGGAGAAGGATTAAAGACATGGCTGTTTGGTAGGCCCAAAACTCAATCATCTCCAAGGCCAAAGTCATACAAAAGTATTTGTTTACGAAGCTGTTTAGGCTCTTTTCTGATCTACTTTCCTAAAGACTCATGTACAGTATAATAGTAAAGGTGAACAATGTTTAGTCTTTGCCGACCGTTTTTTCATGAGTGGATCGACCCAGACCTGCAAGTGAAGAAACAGGAGCCAATGACTAAACAGAGTTCATCTTTACATTTATGTCAAGGTGTTTTGAGTGGATATTTCTTCATTTTTCGTCAAAATAAACTCACATCTCCTTGCAGTAGAGGTGCCGCCATTTTGTTTGTTTATGTTTTACCATGGTTGCGCATGCTTGGAAGCTTGATTAGGTCATCCCGCAGATTACGCGCCAGTTATTTCATGGCAGAGTGCAATTACTGCATTATCTATGGGACATCGATATTCACCTTGACATAAGTATACCATATCTACCTATTTGCTATCCAAGCCACTAAAACACTGGCATGGAGCTGTTTTCTTGTAGCACCCTTTTCTGTCATGTTTTGTCACCTTCTCCTCCTTTTACTTTGCGCCATATTGTATTGCAGTACATGTCGATCAGCCCAGAAGTCATGGTACTTCTGTTGTCACATTGAGAAGGGTTCGTGTTTGAGTATAGGGCGGTGTAGGCTTTGCTATTAGCTGTAGGCTGCTGTACATAGCTGTTATATTGAGAAGCCGAGCATCATAGTAACCTCTTAAGGGCCTCTGATGCAGGAATGCATCATGCCAACTAGTCGTCATGATGCAGTGATGAAGTGGGGTTGACTCTTATCGGAAGCACTTCTTATGTATGGGTATCATGCCGACCGTCTGGTGGTCTCAATCCCATAAATGTATGCCTGGGAGTTACATTACATTGCTGCATTAATGCACTATGATGACCAATGGGCTGTCTTGCATCAGTGACCCTTAAATGGTTAAGGGGATAGTCCCGTGTTGGGTTTGTATTAGCTAAAGGCTGACACATCGTGAGGTCAGGGTTGTCTTGGCTGTGTGCGTGTGTGCGTGCAAGCATGCGTGAGTGACAGAGTGTAAGTGATATGATGGAGTCTACTCAACAAAGGAAGCAGGGAGGGGGGTGGGGGCTTTGGGGGAGAGGGAGCAAGGAAACAGGATGGAAGGAAAAAAATAAACAGGGGTCAGAGAGGGAAAGGGAATGGTGGGCAAAACAAATGGGGAATTAAGAGAGAGAGAGACAGACAGAGAGGGTGGAAGATGGAGACAAACAGACAGACAGACAGAAAGGAGACAAAGGGACAGAGGAACAGAAAGAGGAAGAGTTGAAGGGAGAGAGAGAGAGAGAGAGAGAGAGAGAGAGAGAGAGAGAGAGAGAAGCAAAAATTATTCACGAGAGAGGTAGAAAGAGGAGGAAATAGAGAGAGCCAGATAGTCAGAGAGAGACAAACAGGCAGAGGTAGTGATAGACAAAGAGACAGAAACACAGACAGACCTAGATAAAGAAGGGAAGCAGATAGTGAATTGCTAAAGGGAATTAAGAAAAATATCAAATTCGATGGGCAGCACTCATGATATGTACATACATATTCAGTCTTTTCTGTGATTATTGCAAAGGGAGAGAGGATCTTGCCATTGGCCTACATGACACAGTGCGGAAGGTAGTCAGGGGGGCCTAGGACAGTGCATGACTACCGCCCTTGTCGTCAAGATAACAAGAGGCGCTTCTCTCTATCACTGCAACCCTCCTCTATCTCACCCCTACACCCTAAACCCTTCCAGGGCCGCTAATGCAATAATGCAATGATGCAGGATGCTGTTTGGTTGTCATGATGCGTGAATGCATCCCGGGTGAACCATGCATCATTCCAACCCTACATGGCTGATACACTCCCAGAGGGTAGGCATGATGCACCAATGAAGTGCTGGCAGGAGGATTCGCCAGTATGCATTCGTGCATCATGCTGATTATGATACACTCAAGCTTCACTGGCCCTTCAAGGATAAGACCCGACGTCCCACCCTCTTCCTCTTACCCCCCACCCACCTCCCCATCCCTTATCCCCCTCCCCCACCCTTCCCTTATGAGCTTCCGCTTTCACTATCTCACCCTTCAACCTGCTCCATATCTTATAATGTAGTAGCGGGTTAATCAATGTAGGCAGCCATATAGTCCCCCAAACCATGTATACAGACAATGTTTCTGCTTACTTTCGTTTGGAATCACAGACTACACTTGACACTGGCAAACCCTAACGAATAGACATTGCTTCCGTTGTGTCTTTTAACAAAGCTGTCTTACTTCTCTGCCATTATTTACCTCTAAATTAAAACAAACCCATTCCTAAACTTTTCAGTGCATTTTCATTCTGTCCTGTCTAGGTCATTCGGTTGTTCCTGATAACACCACTAAAATTGGTAAGTTTTGCTATGTATATGATCTATTAAGCTATGCATTCTAAAGGGCATATTATACAGCTACGGATAGCAAGCAATTCCTAACCATGAGGCTGAAATGTAGCCCTGGTAAGCTATCTAGCATAATTCATATCAACATAGGACCCTGCAAGCCTGGGAAAGCTAAACAACTTCGGTGCCTTTCTGGAGGCCATTTTCTAATGGACTATGATTGCATACCACCTGCAAAGACTTCAAATCTCAATGCTATTCCTATAGGAACTTTGATACTACTCAGAGTGTGAAGTGGTAGTATATGTTAAGAAATGGCCTCCTGCCCTGTCTGGGTACATTTAGCTGTATGTGAGCTAAACATTTAGGTTCTGAAGTGACATTCAGTCATGATTCGCTCCATGATGCAGTTTGCTAGTCCAGGCTATTTTAGAATAGAGCTGTGCAAGCCTTGAAAAGCTAAGCAACAGAGCAGGAAAAGGTTCTTCTCAGTTCCCCTGTTATTTCCCTATATACCCCATCCTACCTCGTCTCTATCAGCCTATTGTAGTATGACAGCCAATCACGACAAGTGCACCACCACGCGGCCTCTGAACTAACCCTGGGCCTGTATCTTTTTTTCTGAGAGTGTGAGGGCCTCATTCTAAGATACACCTACTATGCACCTTTAGGACCTCAGTTGTTTGTTTCCTTTAATCCTTGAACACTGCTAATGCAGTATTGCATTATGCCCATTGGTTGTCATGTGCAATGCATGCCTTAATGAGGTGCGACAGAGTGTTGGGATCAACTTCCAGTTGAGGGGTTGTTACTAACCATTTCTGGGCCACTTCTTTTTGGGAAGTCCCATTTGGCAATGCAATAGAGAAGAGACTACCAAAGATGAGTGCCTTCCATTTTTGGAAGTACAACTCTGACAGAAGTGACTTCCAATGGTTTAGCAACAGCCACGAGGTCATCAACAATTCAGTGATAAATCATTCCAACCACCCGGTGCTTTACCAATCTCATGGGGTTTACTCACCAGGTCTGGAAACATCCAAGGTGCCGACCTGTATGTGCATGATGCATGAATATGACTGGATTCGCTGAAAGATGTCGTTTTCGGGTTGGAGGGGGGGGGTATTTTTAGATATGGAGAGCTGTATATGGTAAAACTTGATCAACGGTTCTTCCTATTTCTGGTCTCATTTGAAGAGAACCAGCTGGGGCTTCAAAAATGCATTTGTCGCTCCATATTTGATTGGATATAGAGCAGTAAAGTTAACAAGAAAAATGTGGTAAGGATCACGGATGGGAGTGGCGACTCCTATCCGTGATCCTTACCAAGCCCCACTTTCGCAGCCAAAGGGTGATGTCACGGCTGACTTATGACGTCACAAATTGCGTCACACTGCGATCGTGACATCACTAACAGATACAGAAACTGAAAACATAATGAAATTGCTACGGTCGCTGTGCTCCCAGCAGCTACGCGGAAAGCAACTAAAAAAAAATGACATGAACATGTAGCACTGTTGAGTTATTCACGAAGACTGCACATTTATGCATCAAAGCGACCAATGGGCATGATGAATCATTGATGAACTATCAGATTCTAAGAGTCGAGTGCCTATAGACTGATGGACAAACAATGCTCAAAGCACATATCTATAACCTTTTAATGGCCCCTGATGCATTAATGCACCATGTCCGCGAGTATATGTACGGCATGATGCTCCAATGCAGGTGAGCAGTCTCACCAGCACTTCATCGGTGCATCATGACGACCAATGGGCATGATGCACTCCTGCAGCAGTGGCCTTTATAGAGTAAATTCATGATGCACCTTATGTGTTCCACTCCAATGTAGACTGCAAATGTTGAATAATGAGTATGTAAATATTTCAATCATGAATATGTTGTATCCAAAGCTTATAGAGCCTTGTGGCAAAGGGTTAATAAGAGAAGGAAGCATAAAGTCTGACTTTGACCTTTGCACTACCAGCCTTTTTCATCTACTGAATAGGTTTTGTTTTGTTTTGCAAGAGGGAAACAGACTTCCTTAGCGCATATTCTACACATCTTGACCAGAGACAATAGGGTCAGCAGTTTTTTATAGACATGGGCTATGTAGTAAATCACTCTTCTTTCTCTGCACACATAATGTATTATGTATGCAGAGAAAAAAGAGTGATTTACTTCTTCATATATCTACTTCAATGGCAGTAAGTGCACTATCTAAGCAGGCTACAGGAATGCTACTACCGTATTTGTTCTACTAATAAGCGCGGAAAATTAATTGTTAGGTGCTCAAACCTTATAAGAAAAAAAATTCTAATAAGCGTACACCTAAGAGCCTAAAATCGTTGATTTGGCCCAAAAGGTCTTTATTTTTATCCTTCATTTTACTGATCTTACACCAGGGTGGGACCCAGGAAGGAGGGGTGTGCACTTATTAGAGCATGTGCGCTTATTAGAACGAATACGGTATACGAGAAAAATAAGAAGCTGTTATGTTTGTCCATCTGTCGTCATGATGCATAATGCAGCCCTGGTGAGTAACTCGCCAGGGCTGCATTCATGCATGATGCTGACCCTACTGGGCTGATATGTCCCCGGAGGGTCGGCATGATGCTCCAATGAACTGCTGGCCAGAAGCTAATGCAAGATTGCATCATATCTATCTTTTGCATGATTCACCATGAGGTTTTAGTGAGTCTGCTCGTGTTCTTTATATAGGGAAAAATCTTTTTTTCTTTTCATTTTAAAGGCTGGAACCAAGACTGAAGGTATATTCTAGACTCCGTTCAGTATACAACAGATACAGAAGACCGGTCCCCCATAAATATTGCTCCCAATCTCCCCTATTGCTACTTCTGAGGAGGCGTCTGTCTGGGTATCAGATGATAGCTTGGCGGGAGACCTTACCAGACCCAGACGCTCATGTTTCATTTCTTTTACGGTTTGAAACATAGAAACGTACATACATTTTTCCTGTAATGGAATTGTAATAGTATAGGGAACAAGTTATCCGTGGATAATTCATGACTTGTGTGTGTTAGCAAAGGATAATTACATGAGGGTGCAGCCCGAGTGTAATTATCCTTTGTTAACACACACAAGACATGAATTATCCATTGACTACTTATTTTATTACACAATACCAATAGATAATCAATAGAATATCAATAGATTCAAGTTTAAAACAAAAATTGTTCCCCCTCCCCTGAACTCGAAGCCTGCCATAGTGTGTGTACATGATCCGTACACACACCTCAGTGCCCAGCTTTGCTTGGTTTGGGCAAGAAATAAAAATATACGCCCGGCCCGAGACTCGTCCCGCCTACCTCTAGCAGCTGAGCACAATGCGCTAACCACTAGACAACCAGGCGACACACCTTCGGGCCCAGCTTGGCTTGGGTTGGTTTGAACGCGTCTCGCGGTTATGATAGCGGACAGCCCGCAGTCGTCGCCTCCCCGGGCATTGTATCATATCAAGACCTGGTTCTAGCCAACCACTTCTCATCAGTCCCTGTGGCGTAATGTATAGGGAGTTGGATTTGGGATCTGAGACTGCAGGTTCGACCCCTACCCTGGGAATGAAAATTTTGTGGGTTTTAGCATGTAATGTATGACATGTTAGGAGACAACCGGGCATCATGCAATGCAATATTGACAGGTATGTGCATGGGATTATCCAGGAAAAGCATTCAGAGTCACAGAAATCGTGTAATAAACTATAATATCCTGGTCTGAATGATCTACATCCATTTATCAATGGTTGACTTGGTGAACCCATGCAATGCTGCCAAACAGTTGATAAGATGTGTAATCCAAAGGAAAAGTTTTACCCTTATAATACACTGTTAACTATTTTGGATTCTCTAGGTATAGATCGCATTGGTATGAAGAGAACACTTTTAATAAGCCAGGCCGCTATGATCTAGAGACCTTTTCTTAAGGTACTACTATCCCACCCTTCCTTACAACTGCAAATTCCTCTGCTATTCCTATGCGCCTTGAACGGCCTGGTCTTAGCATATAGAGAAAAGGCCTCTGGATGTTATGGTGTCACCACCCCAAATGCCTTGTGGCCATCGAAAAAATCACAGGTCTTCCACCTTTGATCTGATATTAAAAATACTTAGAATTCTCACAGTGCTTAGCAACCTACACCATATTTTAGCTTATGAAATGGAGAAAAAAATAAGATAGGTCCACATAAACATAGTCAGGCTAGATTTTGCGCAAATTGCCATGGTAACCAGGTAGTGATTTTTGCATTGTGAGGCCTAATCAGCGCATGAATACACATCAGGACCCCTTCACCCCATAAACTTCCACTGAATTTATGTTTTGAACAAAAAATATTCTGGGACTATTGAAACACTCCTACTCATCATTCTGATACCAAATAACAATGGGTTTGGCCCCTTTTTCCCTTCCCTTGGGGCCAAATTCCTCAATAACAACTAAGTTCAGAAGGGACTATTGGCAGAAAAGCTGGTTTTGTTGTTGCCATGGTTACCAAAAGATTCCTTCATAAACAAAACATTTTGAGGACCCTCAATCATATGTTGTCACCAGATTCTACCTAAAAACCATATCTTATTGGTATTTTGGGCCATTTGGGACAGTAGTGGGAAAAAGGTTGTTTTTCTAGCTACAAGTTTTTAATAGTGAAAAATCTAGCCTGACTTTGTTATGGCAAATATGCATTAAAAGAACCCAGAACATTGAGTTTCTCCAGTAATGTGCCACTAAGCACTGTGAGAATTAGGGAAGTCAGTAGAGTTGGTGAAAACGCCCTAAAACAGGCATTTTTGGGGCCAAAATAGCCAAATTTGACCTAAAGTAGGCCCCTTGGAGAGGAAACATGTTGTTATGTTGCCATGGTAACCATAACAATCAATGGAATTCTGGGATATTTCACCCCTGGAATGTTCCATTATAGAGTGTCATGATATCCGCTCCTTTAAATGATAGGTGAGTTGAAAAGATTTCATCAGATTTAGTTAGGAAGTAAAATTTTCCTATAAAATGCCTGTAAGGACTAGAAAAAAGGGAGTTAGTTTCAAGGTCTAATCTTTGTGAAAATTAGGCATTTTTAAGGCAAAACATCATGAAATTCTATCATTTTTGGACACAAATCCCATATATAAGAGGTGTCCAGCACAAACAACCAACACTTATTGCTAAAAAAATGTGAAAAGTGCTCAAAGGTATCCCCCTGATTGGCATATGCATTAAAATCAGCTTTTCCTTTAAGGTGTCACCACCCCAATGCATTGTGGCCATTGAGAAAATCACAGGTCTTCCACCTTTGACCTGATATTAAAAATACTTAAAATTCTCAGTGCTTAGCAACCTACACCATATTTTAGCTTATGAAATAGAGAAAAAAATAAGATAGGTCCTCAAAATAACTAAGTTCAGAAGGGACAATTTGGCCAGTAAACCCGGAAGTGGTCCGATTTAGGGTGGTGACACCTTATGGGCTGCTGGTACCCATTGTAGGACGCCCTTTTCACTGATGCCCTTTGAGCTCTTTTACCATCCACCTTAATAGTAGGTTCCTTTAACACAGATAGCATTGATAGGTTGTCAGGACCAATCCAGTCCCATCATCCTAAACCTGCGGACACAAAGACAGACACAAGGACAGGCCCACCCAGTTCCTCTACAGGCCACCCATTTAACACACTACAATATAGTACAGTCTCCTATACATGTACTGATGACCCTTTGAGGACCGAATGTATCTTCTCTGAAAATGGTGTTCAGCCATCATGATTCAGCATTACAGAACATAGTAGGCACTCGTTTTTATTGCCTTGCTACATCATGACCGCCATATAGGACTACAGTATTTCCCCGTGTACTGGCCTGCCCCGTGTACTGTCCTGCCCCATGTATTGGCCAGGGTGAAATTCAGAATATGTGTAAAAAATACACTGTAAACCTTACCCCGTGTATATGTCTGCCCCCTGTATAGGCCTGCCCCATGTATAGGCCTGCCCCGTGTATAGGCCTGCCCCATGTATAGGCCTGCCCCCTGTATAGGCCTGCCCCGTGTATAGGCCTGCCCCGTGTATAGGCCTGCCCAGTGTATAGGGCTGCCCCATGTATAGGGCTGCCCCGTGTATACGCCTGCCCTGTGTATATGCCTGCCTCGTGTGTAGGCCTGCCGCATGTGTAGGCCTGCCCCATGTGTAGGCCTGCCCCGTGTGTAGGCCTGCCCTGTGTGTAGGCCTGCCCCGTGTGTAGGCCTGCCCTGTGTGTAGGCCTGCCCCGTGTGTAGGCCTGCCCCGTGTATAGGCCTGCCCCGTGTATAGGCCAGGTCAATTTGACAGTTTGCTTGTATTAGTTCAGTCCTATACACGGGGAAATACGGTATATTTATCAGCTTCATGAAGACAGCATGATGTATGTAGGCATCATACAGCTTATGAATGCATTAAAGCATCAGGCTGATTGGTACATGGATGTAGCTCTTGTGAGTAACATGCCAGGGTAACAATAATATAAAATGGATCCCCAACTACACGATTGTTACACGCCAAGAGGATCGCCCTTAGTGGGTTAAAAGTTAGCCCAAGACAAGATAAGAGCAGCTCCCATTGAGTGGCTGACCCACAGTAAAGGAGCAGCTCAGGCACAGCTCACTATCTACAAGTGGTCTTTATTAAAGGTCCTGTGTTAGCCTTAACCACCCTTCAACCCACACACAGGGTATAGGGGTGTAGGCCTGTCTCATATAAGTGATGCAAATGTAGTGGTTGGTGAAAACGTTCTGGAGAAACCGGGACTCGAACCCGGGGCCCTCCAACCTCGAAGCGGCTGCTCTACCCCTAACATATTCACCTACCAACTACGTGGTCGCTTTAGCGGATCGATCGTCGGTCCGCTACACAAATATAAAATGGAGGATTCTGACTGCTTCTGACCGACTGCAATATTGACCTGTAAATATCTACTTAACTCCTTTTTTGACATTAGTACCTATAATTAGGTTATATGACAGTGGCATTGATTTTCAGAACGATCTCTTGGAACCATTTAGGATTAGCAAGTGTCTGAATCTATGAGAGGTGAATCTCGGACTTTATTATACAAGCTAGACTGCTGTATGGGTTGCAATTATTGTGGTTTACAAAATTGCCAATAATTATTTCTTGAACTCTATATTTTGTATTCCAGTGTTTTACCGAGGACTGAGGATTATATATAATGGCAGTTAAAGGGAACAATGAGCACTGATGATATATATCTCTCTCTCTCTTTCTCTCTCTCTCTCTCTCTCTCTCTCTCTCTCTCTCTCTCTCTCTCTCTCTCTCTCTCTCTATATATATATATATATATATATATATATATATATATATATATATATATATATATATAAATAATCCGTGCAATGGACAAGATTGCTGTATGCACATGGCTACCAATATCAGACTTATGCAATAAAAGGTAGACCTTCCCCTTAGTACTGGTAAGTAGTCAGTAAGCCTTGTCCATCCCTGGCTACTGAAGGACACTAAGACCAATGGGTGGTCTGTAATTAACATTAACCATTGAAGGGCATCATACAGGATTGATACACCACCTGGGGGGCCATCATGATGCTCCAATGGAGTTATGACAGGGCAGGGGTACCTGATGCCCACAGTGACTTTCCACATTGCATCGGGACAGGAAAATGGTATCCCATGCTTGACTGGTATTGTGCATCCGGATTAATGAACCTCTTTCATAATATATTTTGGCAGGCGGAAGCCGCTTTGAGAATGTACACTTTTCCAATCCTGGTATTGGTGAAGGATGTGTCCTTGGGGGCTTGGGAAGAATTGTCAAACACTTTTTGGATGCTATACTAATTAACTGCACCAGGGCTGCATTTGTGTACCATGACTAACTGTTGGCATGATGCTTTTATGTTCCAACGGCATTCACACGGTTAGACAGTGGAAAGAGGAGGAGGAAAGATACTAAGGGGAGAGTTAGGCATGCAGGGTCTCTTTGTGTGTTGGGGCTGGAGTGTTTAAACGAAAATCAGGTCCATAATTAGGAGTTGACCTATTGTTGACAGGAGGGAGGTCTGGGTAATGCTACACGAGCCCCGCCATGCTTCCAGGAGGGACCTGAGGAGGGAGACAGGGGCAGACCCTCTAAGGACAGGCCTCCTACCTCCACGATACCCACAGATCGTTTAACTAAATCCTAACATTAAAGCTGTCCCTAGATATATAACACACCATGTAAGGTCTTTTCCATTTTGGTCTTATAGTGAGGGTTAATTCTCCACTTTTTTTGCACTCAGCTACAAACGATCTGACAAAAGCCATAGATGCCCTCCCTGTGTAATATTGTGCAAAGTGCTTGTACCAATACATTTATATTCAGCTCTAAGGCGTTTGTCAAGGAGGGTCGTGTTGGGTGATGTGTAATTTGATGGCCAGGTGCTCACTTTTGCAATTTGCTGTCTAAGAGGGGTTAGGAAGGGGGGTGTCACTCTGAATAGAGTGGTTTATGTAAGAGGGAGGAGTGGAGCTGTCCTGGATAGCAGGCGCAATATACCAAGGGTATACACCAGTAACCAGTTGAGGAGGCATTATTAATTTTACCATTCTGTACTTGTAAATGGTAGTGTGGAAGTAGATAAAGAATGCTTCTGGGAGAAGGAAAGAGGGAGATAGAGAGGAAATATATGTAGAGAGAGAGACAGAGACAGAGAGACACAGACAGACAGACAGACAGCAACAGAGACAGTGAGAGACAGAAACAGAGAGACAGAGACAGGGCGACCGGGGGAGAGAAAAGGACAAACAGAGAATATGAAGAATGAGGAAAAGAGATTGGGAGAGGGAGTAGATGAGGCAGAAATCTAGATCGAAATGCTGAGGGTGCGAGGCACAGGGAAGCTGTACGAGAGGAAGTCCCAGCCTGCTACAAAATAGAAAGGCTACAATAATATATCCTTTTAAAGATGGTATATAGTGTGGGGTGCTGCCGCCACTTGCTTGAACCCTTATACTAGGTAGATGGAGACTCACCCAGCCTGTTTGCGCCTTGTACACCTGTTTTAGCCCCCACCCCCTTACAGTAAATGCACTATGTCTAAAGCTTTCTCCTAATTCGCCTTAGCCACCCAATAGACATTCTGTAGCAGGGTAACCCTTTATGTCGCTAATGTAGGAGTGCATCATACACATTGGTCATCTTGATACACCAATGAAGTGCTGGCGATACTGCTCAGCAGCACTTTGTTGGAGCATCATACCGACCCTCCGGGAGTTTTTGCAGGAATCCCCTAGGGTTGGCATAATGCTTCAATGAAGTGCTGGCGAGACTGCTCACCAGCACTTCATTGGTGTATCATGATGACCAATGGGTATGATGCACTCATGCGTCTGCATCCTTTAAAGGGTTATGTCGCTAATGTAGGAGTGCATCATGCCCAATGGTCTTTAATGAGCCGCTTGACCTGTAGGGTCATCGTGATACATGAATGCAGCCCTGGCGATATACCCAGCAGGGCTGCGTTGATCCATCATGACAACCAGTGGGCATTAGGGGCCACATTATGCATTAAAGGGTTAATGGCACACCTGCCCACTCTATAACACAGACACCACCCTTCTGCCAGCATTGTATTACTGATGCCCATTTATAGGGTATGCAGCTACAAAGATACTCTCCTTATACATAGTTTTGTACCTTGAGTCACCTCTTGGCCCACAGGATATATCGACAGTAAAATCACCTCAAGAGGCGTAGATGAGTTCACAATATACAGTGGATCAGGGAAGCAGTTCTGATTCTAATGCGTACCCTAAATATGCCTATTTGACACTCAAAAGATTCATTCATTTTTTATGATGATTTCGTACATCGTGTATGATATAACATAATTTCCCTTCAGGTTAAACACAGTGTATTGTAGTCATATAGTAGTTATTTTTCAAATATCTTTTGCACAAAAGGTACAAAATCATCATAAAAAATGAGTGAGAAAAATCTTTAATTTTGAGTGTCAAACAAGCACATGTACGCATTAGAATCAGAATTGCTTCCCTGATCCGCTGTATATTATGAACTCACCTACCCCTCTTATGACAAAACTGGAACAAATCGTCAAGTTGACCTACTCTCTATGTTATCACTCATACATAAGCATCCCCTTGTGTATATATACCTACCCATGAGTCAGTCTACTGTACCATGTCGCTGCATGTTAGTCACGTAGCCATGCACATGGAGCTACCTAGGTAACCCCTTGTACTAAACCGCTACAACCCGCGTGAGGTGTTGATGCATCGTATATGTTTGGTTGTCATGATGCATGAATGCAGTGCTGCAGATTAATTCAAATGGTCTACATTTATCTGTCATAATGATGACAGCAAATTCAAAAACATAATTTGAAAGGGTATAATTCGCTTGTTCAGAGATATAAGCCGAGCAACTTCATTTACAATTTAAGCAATCATTTTGAGTTGGTTAGCTAGAAATGAAGCAAGTTGTATACTCCCTTTATACAAGTATGCTCTCCTTGAGTGATTAACCCTCAAAGGCCCATTTGTTGTCATGATAATACAATGGAGTGCTACTATAACCAACACTTCAATGTTAGAGCATGGAGACCCTTAGGCCCATTTTCCACCACACGATATGGCCCCTCTGTCGGCCAAAAGATCCATAGTAGAGGCTCCCGTCGGCCGACAGAGGCCATGCCCCTTCATTGAGTCCAATAGGTGAGGCTCCACTACATAATTTTTGCTGAAAATCGGAGCTATTCTCACAAAAGCAGACACAAACACAGATTATAGAGTGGTATTTGTTATTATTTCAAGGTATAAATAGAAGATTGAGAGAGCTTTCTGTTTATGTGGGGAAGGCTTTGTGTTCAATCTCAGGCACATTTTTGTTGCCAAAAGATGTTTTTGTTTACTAAATCAAGTTGACCTAATGTAAATATTGCAGACTTTCACACTGATGACTCTCTGCAACTCAATATCAGACAGGTTTGATTTTTACAGTACAAGACCCTGCGATCTGTGTGACTGCTGTGTTGTTATTTATATTTTGTTGTATTGATGTTTATATATTGAACTCCCACCCAATCACAGAGTCTATGCAGGTGCAGGTTAGTTGGTAAATATGGCACACAAGGAGAGAGATCACCCATAAAATAACCCATGAAATCTCATGTTTACAATTTTGAATCTCATGTTTACAATATAGGAATGTCAACACCCTATACCTTAGGCACTATAGGGATAAAATTAGGTGAGACTGTACCAAAAAATCACGTAGTGGAGCCTCACCTTATGGCAGCCTAGTCGGCCGAGCTGGTAGTGTGATGCTGCTGCCGGCCGATAGATGGACCATATCGAGTGGTAGAAAACGGCCCTTGCAGAGTGCACTGATCCATTAGGGTTGTATGTATGCAGCCCTGGGAAGTAGCTCACCAGGGCTGCATTCATCTAGCACAATAACCAATGGACATGATGCATTCTTGCACTAGTCTCATCTAAAGGGTTATACCCTAAACCTACCCTCCTCCTGCATCCCTGGCTGCATGGGGTTCTGTTACACCGCCTTAGGCCTAAGAGGTATTAGTCACCTATAAAGTTATACCTTACCCCCTCAGACAAAGGCATAGGGTGCTGGCGCCAGCTGTGTTGAGGAGGGGGTAGTGCCATATTTACCCTTCCCCCGTTCTCCTTTGTGGTTTGGAGGGTATGTGTAACCGGACTAGTTATAGCTCAGTACCAATACCATAAAAAACAATAACCATTGAATCTACTTAGGATCCTCGTAAAACTGAAGAGTAAACCTCCATAATTGTATGGCAGGGAACCCATGTAGTTTTTTACAGGAGGCACCAGGTGGCAGTACAATGGTACACAAATGTATAGGGAATGTCTGAGAAAATAACGATGGCTCTGGCAACCTTGGAATGAGATTCAGTTGTTATTTCAACGAGATTTTCTTTTACAGTGTGGCGTACTGGCTTCAGCACGGGCGTGGACTAGTGGGGTTACTTTGGCAAAGTCACCACTCACCTCCGTAATCAAGGTCTGTGCAAAGTAAATAAAAGCACCAGAGGGCAGCACTGTTCCCTTTAGTTTCTCACCCTTCTATAGCATACATGGATAACACCTACACAGACTAAACCTGGCAACCAGTCCATGCCCGTGGGCTCCAGCATATGGAGAGGAGGGGGTATTGGCATATCCACCAAACCCCATAGTCATTTGTGGTTTGGAGGGTATGTGTAAGGGTAGGGGCAGTTAAAGCCCGATACCAAAAACACAATATCAATACAACCCCTATTATGACACTGTATACATCATAATACAGATGTAGAAGTCGGCGAAATTGTACTCGGAAACACCGGGTTTTGAACCTGAGACCTCTCAACTTGCAAGCGAGTGCTCCACCACTAAGCTACATCCCCAGACCTGACGTTCTCTACCTTCCACCTACACCTGGATCGGTATGATACAAGGGGGCAGTGTTCACTGGCTGACCAGCCCCTGGCGGCTGGTGCAACTGGAACGGGGACAGATAGCATACCACCATGGACTCACATCCAGAGCTGGCCCCTACATATATAGCCATTGGGGGCTATCAAGTGACTGTGCCTTTGAAGACACAAAGCAAAAATACATGTGCGGCAGGAAAGGAGGAAGTAATGGACTTTAGGGCAGAAACACACACTCTAAGAAATAACTGTCGAATCTGCGAGACATCCTGGTCAAATTGAACAGCAAGTCACCATAATTGCAATGAAGTGAAGCGGTGTTGTTTTACAATGAAGCCCTAGATGGTTAATCACTGCATTATAAGAAATGTCTGTAAAAGTGATGGTGAAATTCTTCACCCAGAGAACCGTGACTAAATTTACGGCAATTTCTTTTTGCAGCGTAGGTAGTTTAGGAGTTGGACCAGGTGCAAGAGCAAGGTTGAGGGAGCTATGAGACATGGCTAGATGCATACACAAGTACTATATATATATATATATATATATATATATATATATATATATATATATATATATATATATATGCAAGAGTGGTAAGGTGGGGTGATGAGTTAATGGGGAAAATATCCTTAGAGATATATATGTAATACAAAATGACTTAAAGTAATTTTAAGAGAGAAGCATCAATAAATAATGAGATCGCGGCATATTTTTACATATTGTTTGCTTGCCATATGGATGGATCATGGTGGCAATGCCAGATGAGTGGTGTTGGTAGGGTGCACTCTGACTTTGGTAAAATCCTATAGGCCTAGTGTATATAAGCCACATCTTATATGCAAGGATTTATGGTAATTGATAGAACTGCTACCAAATGCCCTCGGTTCTTACCCTGTCAGCAGTTTTGCCCGAAGATGTTTGGGGCGACATTTGAAGCCTCGTGCCACATCCCACCAAATGTTGGAACAAAAAACCACAACTTGTAAAGTTACTAAGTGGGTTACTTTTATGCATCATGACGACAAACAAGCATAATGCCTCAATTTATTTTATAGCTCTGCATTAAATTGTTAGGGAAATCTCATTAAGAAAAGAGACAGTTAATAGAAAGCAGGTTGGTTGCCATCCGGCATAATGGTAACAAAAGAACAAAGAATGAAACATCTATCTAAACACCATATAACTAGTGTTTTCCTTTTATTGATGATGGCCATTCCCCCCGCTGGTCCCATTCCCTTGCTCTTGGTGCTAGTAATGTCCAACCGGAAACAAGCAATTACTGACCGGGTCCCCTTGAAAATCAATCAACATGCTGCAGCAGCCCGCTCTATTCCACTCTTTACATTGCTACTTGTAAAGCAGCTGTAAACGGGGAAAGTGTTTTGTCGAAGCGGTGTTAGTCTGTATTTGGTAAATTGATCATAGTTAAGATTTATATGGGAGAGCAGACCCAGAGGGCGAGAGGCCAGGTGGAGAGGTTAGTCGGTGTTGGATATATTCAGGGCACATGGTATTTAACGACAGCCATTACAACCTTGAAAGGCCGCATGACACGTTGTTTTCAGTACATGTTCGTTTGTCCTAAGTGCATTTCTGGCATGTCTACTCGCCAGCGCTGCATTGGTGCATGGATACAGGCTACATCTTGAAAATTCCTCAGAAGCTCAAGTGGTGGTAGAATAAGCAGTAGGATAGAGAAGGTATTATAGGGAATTATAGAAAAGTTGCTTACGCTGTAAAGAGAAAAATTATGTCGAAAAATTGGCAGAATCCTTGTCCAAAGCTTGCCAGAGATCTGTCATTATTTTCACATAGCTTCCTTGTACATTTGTGTACTACTGTACTGCCACCTAGTGCTTCTTGTACAAGCTACACTGGTTTAGTTCAATACAATGATGGTGGTTGAGTTTTAAAAGGCATTCTTTACAGTCTTCCAGTACGAAATTCATATAGAATGTGGACAATAGGACAGGGATACCACCTAATGGTACCAAAGCAATATGATCTCATTCATTATGTATATAGGTTTATGATTAAATCGCGCGTCATAAATGTTTACAACCATCAATATATACATTAAATGCCCTATGCAGGTTATGCAAACCTAGATTATATGCAGCGCAGCAATTGATGCTATTCACTTAAACAAGCCTGAGTTTATTGTTTCCATAGTCTACATCCTTCCTTACAAGCTGCATTCTGGAGGCCCATTACTTAAGGCAATACGACTGCACACAGTCACTACGATTTGAGACCCCAATACTTAGTGTCAGCAATCTTAGGTAGTGCCCTACGACTGCTCTGTATGATCAGCAGTTATGTAGATATTACATAGCATTTGGTAGGGCAGTCATAGTGCTGCAGGTGTTACATGACCAATACTGATGGGCTGTAATGTCACTAAATTAAGGGACCTCACTACGACTTGAAGGTGAGCAGTCGTAGTGTGTTAAGAAATGGTCTCCAGTCCTAGTTATCTGTCAACCATCTTAAACTTTCTAAATTCTAAAACCATAATACTCAGGGGCTAAGGCATGATTCATATGGAGCTTTACTGTTCCTAGTAGGCTTGGATATATCTGTACTGTAAATATCTGTCCCATAGAATGGGCCTGAGTTCGGGTTGCACAATATAAGCTAGGCATGGCTTATTCACGAGATATTATGGTACATTCAATGGATTCTAGCAGTCATGGTCTATACTCATTTTGAGCATTGAAATGTATCACAGAATCACAAGAGGCCATTAGGGGCCAGGCAGAGGGTCAGCGCATCAAACATTTAGCGGCGGCTCTGAAACAATGTTTAGTATTGAATCTCTTACCCTGCCTAATACAGCCCTCGCACCTCTCGACACCACCCTCCCCCCTCCCTCCATCCCCAATATCCCCCCTAGGCCCTAGTGGAATGACCTGCCAAACATAGTGGCGACGGGATAACTGAATCCATGTGCAAATCCCACCTATTTACAAGATGGCCGCCGGTCGTATGCGGGCCAATCTTGGAGGTAGCCGCTCTCTATTAAGGCCTGCAGCTGCGGTGCTCTGTCTTCTTTTGTGTAATATTGTAAGGAATAACCTATGTAGGCAGCCATATTGGATGTAGACACTCCATCCTAACCCTTTTTGGCTGCCAATACGTCAGAGCATAAGGCACAAACGTATCATGACTTGCCAAGGCTGTACACTTAAAACCTGGCAGCTCTGAAACTATTCAGTGGTGACGATTTTATGTCCTCAGGTTGACAATACCTAAAACAACTACCTTAGGTGGTCAAAATGACTACCTAAAGTTGTCAGTATGACGACTCTGTATTGTCAGTATTGTCATACTGACGACATCAGGATGACGAGTTAACATCGTCATTTTGACCACCTGAGGTAGTTGTTTTAGGTATTGTCAACCTGAGGACCTAAAGTCATCACCACTGACTAGTTTCGGAACTGCCAGGTTTTGAGTGTACATACACGCTTGCATCCTGCCAACCATCCAGGGTTGATACATCCCCTAGCACAATGCTCTGATGAAGTGCTGGTGAGCACTCTCTCCCACACTCCATGGACATGATGCACTCCTGCATGGGCGGCCCTTAAGGGGTTAAGAGCTATAGTATATGTTTGCATTGAACACCCTGTGATGACAGTTACCTAGATTTTAGTCCCTCTCTATTTAGGCCTACCATATACCTAGCGGTTATAGTGAACACTGGCCATTGACAAACATCTTTGACTTATCTCTCCTCTATCAGCCAAAGGAGTCCGGGGAGATGGTTCTGTAGTTACAATCTGTACTACTTTACAGTCTATACAAAAACCTTTTTCTCTCACCGGCCATTTGGTCCTGCAGATTTTATTATTCTGCAGGCCCGGATGGATCTTGGCAGGACCGAATAGCTCAAGATTGTTATTGTTAGGATGGTAACAAGCATTTATTTATTATTTTTATCATTCAATTCTTAACAGTAATGGCTTTTATGTTAGGCGTTTAAAACCCTAATGATGGTCCAATTTACAAGCTGTATTTTAAGAGACAAAATATAGCCCAAGGTCTAAAAAATACAGCAGTCTGGCAGTGTCCGCGGGCCCAGCAGCGATTTTGCAGGAAAAAACCTATGTCCCGCGAGTTTTTATATTGACTGCCTATACAGCCAAGTAGTCAGTGTCCCCCCCACCACGAGGCTTCTACATTCACCCTGCTACACCCCTATACACAGAGGTATGCAGGGGTGGAGGGGAAGGTGTTTAGGGTGTTCAGAATACCATTCTACATTCTATTCTGTAATGAAGACAAGTGTAGCACCATGGGACTGACGGGTGCTGAGGTTCCGGGCTAACTCAAGGCTAACTGTGGGGGGAGAGTGATGGAGAGGTCCGGGCGCATATGGTGCTGCAGCATACATTAAACAACAACGTAGACCTTAAGAGGCCACAAGATGCAACTATGCAGCACTGACCAGTCGAAGCACTAGTGCTGCTTCGGAGCATGTATTATAGACCACTTTTTGACCATTTTTGCCTTACCTTTTAGTTTTAATGATTTCTTTTGGGTTGGGCAAAAGGAAGTAAGGAGGACAAATCTACCCCTATTCCCCCTGCTTTCAAACCAGGCCAAGGGGCATAAGGAATTAAAATATTTATGCCCTTAGCGAGTTAAAGAGTAGGTTCCGCTGGGTGTATTCCATCATCGTTTACACCAATTGAGACACAGAGATTGGTCTGAATAGCTGTCCTGTCGGTCATCGTTCAACTCACCCGTCTCTGCTGATAGAAGGTAGGGTGTAATATGCACATTGTCGATTTTGTTGGATGTTTGTTCCCATGAATTGACAATTGATTTCTCGCTTAGCCTAAAATCACTCGTAACTAAGCTATGATAAAAGCGTACTGGACCTTATTTATTGGGGTAGGCAGCAAAGAAGGACATGTCTAACATTTTCATGACAATGTTTTAGTATTTCATTTAAGCAGCATTGTATTCAAAGTGCGCTACTCTGTGTGCATGTATACAGGCACAAGTTTTGCAAATGACCCTTGGAAGAGTCTGGGCATTGGAGGAGTCAATTAAATTATTAGGTTAGGTTTCTTTTAATGCACCTTATATGGCTGCCATTGAAGCCTGCTTGTCCTATAATCTGTTTTGATATTTTCTGCAACATGCACCATTGCAGCCAGAAAGGGTTACTTTTATCGACATGGTGCATGAACGTGTAAGGTCCCCACCAGGACTACATTCTTTTATTCTTTTATCTTGAAATATACACGCATGATGCGTCAACTATCCGTAAAGGGCTAGGAAGTCTAATGTAAGATACACCAACATAACAGGATGTGTATAGAGCAGTGCATTGACTACAGCATAAGGCGAGGCGCTTTTTGCGGATGATGTATCCCATCTCCGGCCCCCTACATCACCAGTGCTATAATAGGATATAAATACTGTGCGTCCAGGGGCCTACCAGGGTATAGAGACATGTACATACAAAGAGACTACGGCTGTTGTTGATGTTCCTTTTTTTTGTAATTTGCCTTACTGTGATCCTCATAGTAGAGTACATGTTTCACTTAAATATATACTTATATCAGCAGAGTATTTCTCAATATAATGTTGATCAGCCAAATTGGAAAATGCACCCCAGCACTGAAGTACATGACAATGATAGAGATATATGATGATTAGGTGTTTTTAATTGAATTAAAAAAGAAAACGGAAGAGATAAATGCATAGGTTCACCACAGATATGTTCAAAATCCTATTCATTTATTATGAAATAATCGGGATTATTGCACGGCACTATGCAATGTAGGGATCTTTAGTTAAATTTCCTGGCTTTATGTAGTCTGTATACTTATAAAGAGAGAAGGAAAAATGGGAGGACTATTGCATGGTGATATGCAATATAGAGCCTCTGAGTTAAACCTTTGATGCCGCTGTATTCAACTTGACATAAAAAAGGGGAAAACAGATCATTTCACTCCTAAAAAAGGACACAAGTTTTGCCTTCCATTCATAAACTGCAGTGTTCAGGAGGCCATGCCAGGAATGCAGGTTCAATCCCATGTTCTACTCACAGTGAACATACAGTAGTCCGTAGTAAGTAGCACAGTGAAATTGACCTATATTTCAGGCCGCGTACCCTCTATTAGACCTATTTATTAGCACTTTTTCTGCCTTATCCAATTAAGCGGTCTTAAGATTAGACTGCCCTTTCCCTTTCACAGCCAGCACTAAGATTTCAGTTGCCTTAGCCTGCAATATTCGTTTTGAATTAACCTCCTGGGTTCAGAAGTCCAGGGATGTAGGTCCAATCCCAGGTGCTACTCACAGTAATGGACGGTGGGCTCAAGTGAGTCTACAGTATGGGGAAATAAGTCTACACTTCAGGCTATATACTGTGTAGTGGATGTGGATGTGAGATGTGTAGTACAGGGGGTTTTCGTGGCCACAATTGCAGCCTGGGTTAAAATATAAACATTTATAAGCATATGGTGCCTTGTATGAGGGGTGGTTATAGTAAATACAACACTACATAAACTTACCAAAGCTTTTTTGTGTAAGCGCTCAGTAAGTGAGAAAGGGTGAATGACACATTTTGCTAATCATCATTAGATCCCTCATCATCTCTGATAAGATACAAGAACTATGATAAGAACACTTCATTTATACAGGGAGTGTTGATAAGTGGATGCTGCTAGTGTGCACTGTGTAGCGTAATAGGTAATCAGCGGGTGATAAATGGGGACATGATCAGTCTGGGTCAGTAGTCACTGCCTCCTGATGTCTCCTGCTGTGGCAATTAGCCACAACCCTTTAAGGGCCGCTGATACAGGGGTGCATCATGCCAATCGGTCGTCATGATGCAACAATGAAGTGCTGGCAAGGCTGCTCACTAGCACTTCTTTGGAGCATCATGATGAGCCTGTCAGAGGGTATCGGTCCCATAGTGTTGGCATGATGCATGGATATAGGTCCTGCAAGTTACTCACAAGGGTGGTATCCATGCATCATGATAGAAAATGGGCATGATGCATCGATGTACTAGCGGCCTTTAAAGACTTAAACCAACAACGTCAGAGATTTACGGCGTTATGCTTATTTGTTACCATAATGCATGAATCAAGCCTCAGTGAGTAAAATTAATTGCCTCGGCTATAGTGATGTCTTGTTCTGAGTTGATACTTTTCGATTCACAAAGATCAAGAACTAAAGTGATCCAATATGAAAGAAGAAAATAATTATGAAATTCATAAAGAATTGGTATTATACTTCTTTTGTTGAATTTGGCTAGTCCTTGTTCCTGTAGGTTTGTGTCTCAAATATTGAACCAGTACATCTAGTTTGTGTCTCAAATATTGAACCAGTACATCAAGTGTGTGTCTCAAATATTTAATCAGTACATCTAGTTTGTGTCTCAAATATTTAACCAGTACATCAAGTGTGTGTCTTAAATATTTAACCAGTACATCTAGTTTGTGTCTCAAATATTGAACCAGTACATCAAGGCACAGGTAAGCAGCACTGTTGGGCCCCTACGTAGTTGTATATGGACTAATTTATCAGATATCAATTCTAAAGGCAATAGCTAAATACCCACATCTAAAATGGACTTATTCCTCTATAAAAAAAGAACAACATAATTGATGCCATACAGTGGA
The DNA here is from genome assembly GCA_949317995.1 of Acholoe squamosa. Taxonomy (NCBI): domain Eukaryota; kingdom Metazoa; phylum Annelida; class Polychaeta; order Phyllodocida; family Polynoidae; genus Acholoe; species Acholoe squamosa. The sequence goes on along the minus strand of OX439036.1, from coordinate 4,863,947 downwards.
CAAGCCCATAGAAGCAACAATATATTTCACTCTGCCAGTGAGATCTATGGTCTGTAACAGGGAGTGGGTAGGGAGAGCAGCGGCAGAATGCTCTACAAAATAACCGTTGAATCTACCAGGCATCCATATCCTCGCAAAAATTAAACAGCAAAAATTCATTATAGGAAAGCGGTAAGGCAATGAACTTTTAACAATGAAGCCCCAGATAGCAACACAATAAGGCTTTGTGTTATGAGGGATCTATGTAAAAATAAGGCTCTGACCCAAATTTGCAATATATTGGTTGTCATGATGCACCGATAAAGTGCTGGGGAACTGTCTTGCCAGCACTTGGTGCATCATGACGACCAATGAGCATGATGCACTCCTGCATCAGTGGAATTCATCAGTGGAGTTAAGTAGGTAGGGAATGGGGGTAACACCACTAAGGAGTGAGGGAATGGGGGTGTGGGTTATTATATAAACTGCAGATCCATCAGAAAGGAAGCTGTGCCTAACCAGTTGTGTGATTGTGTGATTGCCTTAATTTGCCATGAGGACCTCTCCTCCCACTTACCATCCCCCTGATTACTCCTTTAACCCTTAAAGGGCTGCTGATGCATTAGTGCATCATAACAAAAGGTCATCATGATGCATCAGAGCAGGCCTTGTGAATAACTCATTGGAGCTGCATTCATGCATCATGCCAGCCATAGAGGGTTGATACAGTCCCTGACGTCAGAATGATGCTTCCATAAAGTGCTGCTGAGCAGTCTTGCAAGCACTTCATTGGTGAATCATGGCAACCTATGGGTATGATGCACTCCTCCATTAGCGGCCCTTAAAGGGTTAGATGCATACAGGTTTCGGGAGAGGGGGCAATTATAAAGAGGGACTGGAGAGAAAAAAGGACGATGGGGAGGTGAAGGGGAGGAGAGAGGGGAATCTGAAAAATGTGTAAATGAAGAGGAATATAGGGAGAGGCAGAGAGGGAGACGAAAAAAGAGAGACAGGCAGAGAGACAGACACAGACAGACAGACAAACAGACAGACAGAGAATTGTATAATAACCACTGAATACAGCAACCAAGAAAATGAGGCAAGCAAGATTGACTACATAGCCAACAATGGCAAACTTAAAATCAATAAATTTCAGAATTCATAGGGTAACAAGAATATATCGCTTCTTGCAGGGTTATATAGGCATGTAAGGAGAGCAGTGTCTGACAATGATAAAGGGAGGGAATGGGTAAAGTTAGTGGGGTGGAGTGTCTCATTGAGTCTCAATTTATCAGCTTATTAATTCCTTCCACTTGACTTTACGAGTCATCCGTCACTTCTAATATCGCCTTCACATTAAATGTGCGTTTTCCTCTTGATCAAGCGGCCGGAAAACAAAGAGTCGCAGGCAACCAGTCTGCATGGTTAGACGCTGAGAAAGGCACCAGGCTCCACAGGGTTTGTTGGGACTAGGCAGTACTGGGGCCGTTTCTGTTCCAATTGTACTATTTTTACTCAAGACAAAATGTTATGTACCTGTCTGCCATAAGAGAAAATTGGTTTAACACAACCTAACGTCTTTTGCCTCCCTGTGGCTATATTGCCGTTATCTTGCTGTGGAATGTGTGACAATATATGCCAATGTAATGTCAATGATTAGGAACTACAAAGCTAAATCAACTGCTCTGATGAGCTTTAATAAGCCTATTGGCCGATAATGATGAACCCTTTCACACTATGACATGATCAATCTCAAATAGTTTGGTAAGAATTTTATGTAACTAGATCTATACGTACATGATATTTCTGTGTAATATTGGAACAGTCTATTCATCTTAAAGACATTCTTGTGGAAATAAAAAGCAGGAAAGTACAAAATTATTTTACTTCAAGATAAACATGGCATCGAGGTTGTTAACTGGTCACACAAAAGACCAAATAGCTGCATATGAGTTAACCGTGTAAGAATATCTTACCATCATAAGACCGTATGCAGTCATAAAATATAGAAACCGTGATGAAAAGACACCCCCTACCTGCTGATAATAACCTACTTAACCGGCTGATACCCAGCAGTTACTATCCCCAGTGTGGTGTTTCACAAGCTGGCAATATTTACAACCAGTCATAACCAGATGTGATGGCAGTTTTAAGATTGGTTGTAGGCTTACAATAGCAGGTGTTTCTACAAAGGTCATCAGTATAATCTAATGTGTATCTCTCTATGATTAGACCAACATAGGAGTGGTTGTAACTTTGCAATAGTCATAACTTAGTTTTAGAAATGGATGACTTATGACTATTATTATCTTTTGCTTGTGAAACACCACACAGAAGTATCGAAACGACAAATCTGACTGCGCTGTGATTTTTGCCCTCTTCAATATTGCATTTAGAAGTAACTCCATTGGTTATCTTGTCTACTCTGTCAACAATACGCTGTAAGAAATTACAATCGAATTAACCAGGGATCCTTGTAAAACTGAACAGTGAACTAAAGGTTCCCTGCTTATTTAGCAGAGAGACAGTGTAGCTTTCACAAGAATCCCCAAGTGGCAGTGTGATGGTACAAGGAATCTTTGTGTAAATAATGCCATTTTTATGAAACTAATAAAGGATCTCTGGCAACTTTGGACCATGGAATCGGTCTTTATTTTGACGACATTTTTCTTACATTGTACGCTAGAATATATGATATGGTCATGAATAATACAAAGATAAAGGACTAGAGGTCTATGTTAGGGTAGTAAATGTATTTTAGCATTGCCTTCTGTATCGTTTTAAGCAATCACTGACAATAGCCAATTTTGGCCAATTTTGAGAGGCAGCCATTACCCGTACTAGCCCCTGGACATTTATATTATGCTTTGTAAATACACTTGGTTATGAAATCGTGAATGCCTGAAATGCCTTTTAGCGTTAGACCCAAGTTATGTAAAGTAAAAGAAATCAAAACATAGTGACATGGTCGTTTACCAGTGTGGTGTTTCACAAGGTGTTTCATAACGAGATGTGTTAGTAGTTTTAAGATTTGTTGTAGAGTTACAATAGTAGGTGTTTCTACAAAGACCATTTGTATATTTCTCTATATGACCCGACACAGATAGGAGTGGTTGTAACTTTACAACAGTCGTAATAGGGGGTTAGAAATGGCTATTTTATGACCATTATTATCTTTGGCTTGTGAAACACCACACAGTGGAGGTAGAATGCAGAAAAGGTCAGGTCTTAGTGGTGTTTCACAAACCAAAGATAATAATACTCAAGACATATCCATTTCTAAACACAAATTATGACTGTTGCAAAGGTGCAACCACTCCTATATTGGCATGGTCAATACATTAGAGTATACAGATGACTTATATAGAAACACCTGCCATTGTAAGCTTACAACCAATCTTAAAACTGCTATCACATCTAGTTATGACCGGTTGTAAATATTGCCAGCTTGTGAAACACCACACTGGGGATGAAACTCAATGGTAGAGCAGTCACTTGCAAGTTGGCAGATCCGGGTTTGAATCCCGGTGTTTCCCCGACCCCTACAACCTTATATATCTATCTTAAGGGTTCTTTGAACATATGACTAAAAATATCATTAATCTGAACATTTAATTATTCTTAAAAGCTTGATGATTATTGATTCAAAAAACACAACTCATGTTAACTGATACCCCAGTCCTATGTACTCAAGAAGCTTGCCTCTCTCCGCCAATGTGAAATAGCATTCCACTTCAAAACATTTTATAAACTAAAAGCACTTGATTCCAATGCCACAAGATGCAAGATCACATCAAGATGCTTAGATCTTCTTAAAACGCAGAGATTAAAGTGCTCTTACTGATCACAGGGTCGACTTTCTCCTAAAAGGTTTCCCGGACTCCCCCCATCGTCTTCTCAATCGAGAAGTGGGGTTCTATATATATTAACCCTTTAGGTTCTGTGTAAGAAAACACTGTGAAAAATAACTGTTGAATCTACCAGGGATCCTAGTAAAACTGACGAGTGAGCCACCATTCTACTTGTATTGCAGTGAGCTAGTGTACAGTACAGTGGCACGAGGAATCTTTTTGAAAATGAGGGAGGATTTCTGGCAACTTTGGGACAAGGATTCTGCCATTATTTTGGCTATATGTTTTGGTTCAAATGCAATGTACAGTAGCAAACAACCTGATTCCTCTTGGCCAATTATCCCTTGATGCATGGTGTACCATCAAAGCCTGCAGGTGAGTAACTCGCTAGTACTGCTCTCTTGATGCATGGTGCACCATCACAGCGTGCAGGTGAGTAACTCGCTAGTACTGCTCCCTTGATGCATGGTGCACCATCACAGCGTGCAGGTGAGTAACTCGCTAGTACTGCTCCCTTGATGCATGGTGCACCATCACAGTGTGCAGGTGAGTAACTCGCTAGTACTGCTCCCTTGATGCATGGTGCACCATCACAGTGTGCAGGTGAGTAACTCGCTAGTACTGCTCCCTTGATGCATGGTGCACCATCACAGCGTGCAGGTGAGTAACTCGCTAGTACTGCTCCCTTGATGCATGGTGCACCATCACAGTGTGCGGGTGAGTAACTCGCTAGTACTGCTCCCTTGATGCATGGTGCACCATCACAGTGTGCAGGTGAGTAACTCGGTAGTACTGCATCTCATTTTTAAAACTCATGTTTGGTAGATTAAATATAGAATAATTCTGAACACTCTTTGCTTTTATCTGACTTTGATGTTTATATATGCAATTTTTCTTCCACCTGGCCCTAAAGAAGATCATTGAAATTAATACTGAACTTAACTAGAACCCTCACTTAGTGCCTAAAGTGCATTAAGGTACTGATAGGTCAATAAAAAGACATTTCTTTACTAAGTTACTTAACCCTTCAAGGGCCACTGATGCATTAATGCATCATGCCCATTTGTCGTCATGATGCATGAATGCAGCCCTGATGAGTAACTCGCTAGGGCTGCATTAATGCATCATGCTGACCCTATGGGTTGGTAAACTCCCAGAGGGTCAGCATGTTGCTCTGATGAAATGAAGCGCAGGTGAGCAGACCCGCCAGCACTTCATTGGCACACTCCTGCATCAGTGGCCCTTAAAGAGTTCACTCCATGCCTTTGGGTGGGGGGGGGGGTAATCTTTTTGTACCTGAAGGCTATGATAAGTGATAACAATGTCAAATTATGTATAATTGGATAGAATGAAATGTGTGCATAGATACAATGACAGGTATTTGGTAATGTGGTGTTCCCGTCGCCTCAGGTGGAAAATGATAGCTGTAATAAAGAACATATTTCTTTTATCATAGGATATATAAGTAGAATGAGGAGAAAGTTAATAAGGCGGTTACAGGGGATGATTATGCCTTACATGTAGAAAACAAAACAAGATGGCAGCTTGAGACTTGCACTGTTAACTGCCATAGTTAATGTAGTGTTATCATGTAGAGGATTTGGAGGCATTTCTTAGCGATGCTAATTAACACTGTTGGGAAATGCCTTCCGAGGACACCAAGTGTAAGTGACATGATCATAGTGACCAGGGGTAAGGTTGGCCCATCCCTGCCTCTGTAATTAATAAAGATTCTATGGATTAATTACAGGCGTTCCTATGTACTGAACCTACCCCCTTAATAACTTTCATTGTATGACCTTGTTAGTAGCCATAATAGAGGAAAAAGGGGATGATTGGATACACAATGTAGGCAGGTGCAATACATCTCTATTTGTGCAGTCACAAAGGTATACATGGTTGTGTAAAGTTTACACACCTGAGCTCCGTACACTGTAGAATAACAGATAAATAACAACAGAATCCTTGTCCCAAAGTTGCCAGATATCCACCATTATTTATGGAGAGATATCATTATTTTCGCAGAGATTCCTTGTATCACCATACTGCCACCTGGGGCTTCTTGTAAAAACTACACTGGCTCCATGCTCTACAATTACGGTGGTTAATTGTTCAGTTTAACAAGGATCCCTGGTAGATTAAACTTTTTTTTCTTTTACAGTGTATACTGTACACCAGTCCATTCTGTCTAATCTATAAAGGTACTCCAGTGAATCCGAGCATATAAGACGCCCCTTGCTTTTTGTATGAACCCTGAAGTGGGTTAAGTGTTATAGGACACATTTTGGTCATTTTAGTACCTTATCATAGTGCTTAAATCAACATGTATAAGACGCACCGTGAATAAGGCCAAACGCCATAGGACACAGGTGATGTAACCCCTGTGTATAAGTCCACTGTTAACTCACATTCCAAGTAAATGAGGCACAACCCCAACATATGCTGAGCCTATAACGTCTTGAGTAAAATTATTATGGTAATTCTAGCACTTTTCTACTTTGATCGTTTAGAATCCTTGTATTAGGGGTACCACCAACGTTAAGTAGTTGTCATGGTTTCATCCTTCTTTCTTTTTTAATCTTCAAAACATGCTTCCAAACCCTCTGCTTGCAGCCATAATCAGTGATCATCAATGCCAGATGCACAATTTCAAACCCCCAATATCAGGAAATAAAGCAGAAACAATTCCATTTCACAATATTTTTGATACAGACATCGATCTAAGTCACTTAAAATTCAAAGAAGTTTTTCCAACTTCTGAAAGGTTTTGGTTCAAGATTTCACCTCTCCAATTAAAGAACCCTAGTTCAAAAGGCTTTTGACTCCATGGCCCTGAGGCTACACAACACCTTCACCTCCAAACAGGGTTTATGTTAAATGATACCCCATTCCCATGTACTCAAGAAGGAATTCTATTTATTTTATGTATCTATTTTAAGAGTATATATTGAACATATGACTAAAAATTCATTTACCTGAGCATCATTAAATGAATATTAAAAGTTTGATTATGATTGATTATGAAAAAAAAGATTCATGTTAACTGATACCCAGGTCCCATGTACTCAAGAAGCTTGCCCCTCTCTGCCAAAGTGAAAAAGCATTCCACTTCAAACATTTTATAAACTAAAAACCCTGATTCTAATGCCACAAGATGTGAGATCACTTCCAGATTCTTAGATCTTCTTAAAACGCAGAGATTAAAGAGCTCTTACTAATCCCAGGGTCCACTTTCTGTGCAAAGTTTCCCTGTCCCGGACTCACCCTATCATCTTCTTAATCGAGAACTAAGTATCTTCATATTAACCCTGTAAGTTCTGTGTAAGAAAACACTGTGAAAAATAATTGTTGAATCTACCAGGGATCGTCGTAAAACTGAACAGTGAACCAGGGTTACCGTATTGCAGTGAACCAGTGTAGTTTTTACAAAGCCCCCAGGAGGACGACAATAGATTTCTGGCAACTTTGGGACAATGGTTTGCAATTATTTTGGCTGCAATTTTCTACAGTGTGTGTAAGAACCATAAATCCGATTTCACCTGAAAAATATTCAATAGCAATGCGCAACAGATCTTGCAACACTAGGCTGAGCAGCACGTCATTGATACATAATGCCAACCCTCTGGGAGCATGTAAGGTTGGTATGATGCACAAATACAGCCTTAATACGCTTTTTGACAGGGAATCATTAATGTCAAGCTGTTGGCAAGATACATGAATGCATCATGTCCAAAATGATGTATTATTGCACCATCTGCCTTTAAGGGATTAACATTTCCTTAAAGGGAGGGCTGGCCCCTCCTGGCTTATAATCCTCACAGCAGGTGGGTGAGTAACTCGCTAGGGCAACATATAAGTGAAGGACATCATGCTTTCTAGCACACATTGTATAGATTATATCCAAAATAGTAGTAAAAAAAATATAAAATGGTGAGCCTCGAAAAACAATTCAAGACCGGGAAAGGTACACCTTATCCAAGTTGGTATATTTTATGTGATAACTGATCATGAATGAGTAAACTACTATAATTGATCACTGTAAGATAAGCAGTGTTATTTGGGCTCAGCTAACCCTCTAAAATTCCATTTGAAAACTCATTTATGAACCTTCTGAATAATCCTGTAATAACTGTTTACTTTTATATTTGAAGTGAAGGATTTATTTGCTTTACACGATTCTTCTTGAATGTATCCTTAAAACATGCCTAGGACTTTGAAATCCAATATTAAATTGACTTACAACCTTTACTCAGTGCATAAAGTACTAAGCAATTGATGAAAATACATCTTGAATAATTCTGATCACTCTTTGCTTTTATCTGACTTTGATGTTTATAAATACAATTTCTCTTGAACCTGGCCCTAAAGAAGATCATTAAAATCAATACTGAACTGAATTAGAACCCTCACTTAGTGCCTAACGTGCATAAAGGTACTGATAGGTCGATAAAAAGACATTTCTTTACTTAGTTACTTAACCCTTCAAGGGCCGCTGATGCATTAATGCATCATGCCCTCGCTAGGGCTGCATTAATGCCTCATGCCGACCCTACGAGTTGGTAAACTCCCAGAGGGTCAGCATGTTGCTTCGATGAAATGAAGCGCAGGTGAGCAGACCCGCCAGCACTTCATTGGCACACTCCTGCATCAGTGGCCCTTAAAGAGTTCACTGCATGCCTTTGGGTGGGGGGGGGGCTAATCTTTTTGTACCTGAAGGCTATGATAAGTGATAACGATGTCAAATTATGTATAATTGGATAGGATAAAATGTGTGCATAGATGAAAGGACAGGTATTTGATAATATGGTGTTCCCGTCGTCTCAGGTGGAAAATAATAGCTGTAATAATGAACATATTTATTTTATCATAGGATATAAAAGTACAGAATGAGGAAAAAGTTAATAAGGCGGTTCCAGGGGATGGTTATGCCTTACATGAAGAAAAGAAAAAAAGATGGCAGCTTGAGACTTGAGACTTGAGACTGTCTCAGAAATAACAATGGAATCCTCGTCCCAAAGTTGCCAGAGATCCATCATTATTTATGGAGAGATATCATCATTTTTCTCAGAGATTCCTTGTACCACCATACTGCCACCTGGGGCTTCTTGTAAAAACTACACTGGCTCCATGCTTTATAATTATGGTGGTTAATTGTTGAGTTTAAGGAGGATCCCTGGTAGATTCAACATTATGGTCAAGTAAGCACTTTTCTACTTTGATAAGTTAGAATCCTTGTATTAGGGCCACCACCATTTTTTTAAAGCAGTTGTCATGGTTTCATCCTTCTTTCTTTTCTGAATCTCCAAAACATGCTTCTGAAAACCTCTGTTCGCAGACATAATTTGTGATCATCAAATGCAAGGTGCAAAATTTCAAACCCCTATATCAAAAGAAGGAGCTAAAGCAGACATAATTTCCATTTCAGTATATATTTGAAACAGACATTGAACTAAGTCGTTTAAAATTCAAAGAAAACTTTCCAACTTCTGAAAGGTTTCTCCAATTAAAGAACCCTAGTTCAAAAGGCGTTTGACTCCATGGCCCTGAGGCTACACGACACCTTCACCTCCAAACAGTAGGGGCTTCTGCAGTATGAAATCGATTTCTGGCGTGTTTCTCTTAAAGTTCCACCACATAATTAATGTATTGTGTTCCTTGGCCAGCATGTTGAGCATTATTATAGCCTTGGTTCCATGTAGCCATGGCGAATAACCCACCAGTGTTACTCCATGCATCATGCTGACCCTTCATATTTGATACACTTGTGGAGGGCCTGCATGATGCACCAATGAGGTGCTGAAGACTAGACCCGCCTATGTCACCAGTACTTCATCGTAGCATCATGATGACCAATGGGCATGATGCGCTGCTGCATCAGCAGCCCCTAAAGGGTTAATCAATGCATCATGCTAATGTAAAAACACAATAGATTGGACTGGTTTGTCTTGGTTCAGGTATTTCAGCCAAGGAGCCCCAATGTCTGGTCCGCAGTGAATGTTCTGGTATAGCCGAGTGGCCGAGATGGTGGTAAGACATCGATACGTGTGCCACAGTCGTGACCTCAGATCGTACATCATAGCCACTACATACAACTCTATCCACTCAAGTACATCTACTCAACGGAGGACAAGGGGTAAAAAGACTACTGAGGGGTGTTTCACAAGTTTACACACCTATAACAGCTTACATACCATTCTATAGACATAAGGATGCAACAGCGGTGGCTATAGCAGAAATAGCTCATTAATTCCAAGCAGTCTATACCTGCTGCCCTTATTCAAGATGACTCAAGACTAGCATTATAGCATATTTCAATTTTTCATTCCTTTGTATCCGTGGGTCTTTTTCAAGACCAGCACTTATTCGAAACCCTGCATGTACAGGCAGATATTGATGTTTGTATAGACATCCTAATGCATCTAGCTTAATGACCAGCAAAGATGAGAATGGCTGTAAAATCACTGTAGTGACAGTTTCGCTACAGAAACAGATCTATATTTGTATATCCATTGCTACCTTTATCTTGTGAAACACCCCACAAACATGGATTAGAGTGGTTGTAGGTATGGTGCACTTTGGTTTTAGAAACAAATAAGTCTGAAACAGTCCCCTGTGTGGTGTTTCACAAGTTGGCAATATTTACAAACGGTAATAACTAGATGTGACAGCAGTTTTAAGATTGGTTGTAGGTTTACAATGGCAAGTGTTTCTACAAAGGTCATCAGTATGTTCTAATGTATTTCTCTGTAAGACCATACCAAGATAGTAGTGGTTGCAACTTTGCAACAGTCAAAATTTGGTTTTAGAGATGGATATTTCATGACTATTATTATCTTTGGCTTGTGAAACACCACACTGGGTTGTTAGAGGTAGTGGTTGTGGTGGGGGCAGGGTGAGGGGGGTATAGAGAGGACAGTGTATAGGGATATTGTAGTGGTTTGTCCAAACTTCTACCTGTTTTACTCTTTGTGTGTTATAAATGCATAACCAGTTATAACCAGTTGTAAATATTGCCATCTTGTGGAACACCACACTGTTTTCCCGCTTTGTGTGTAAGCCAATATCTATTGTTGGCACTTGTTATAATGGCTTTGAAGAAAAGCACACTAAGAAATTAAAGGCTACTTAACGTCGAATAATACCTTTGTCGCAAGCCTTCTCATCTTGTTCTTTGAAGATATGCTTTTAACCTTTTAACCCTTTGAAGGCTGGTATCCACTTGGGCATCAATATGCACCAATGACGTGCTGGCGCATCTGCTTATCAGCACTTCATTGGTGCATCATGCCAACCCTGTGGAAGTGTATCAACCCTGTAGGGTCGACATGATGCATGAATGTAGCTCACCAGGGCAGCATTCATGCATCGTGGTGACCAATGTGAAGGAGGCGTTATCGCATTAGCATTAGACGAAGAGTTAGTAGACAGATACACAGCTGGTGGGGCAAAACAGGTATAAACTATAGAACTATAGCTCTGGAGGTTAATTCAAAAGATCCTGGGATTTCTACCCCTGCGAGGGGAAATTATAGCAAGATGTTGGACTAGTCGATTGAGAGAGAGAGCTAAAGGTACAGAGACACATAGAGAAAGAGAGACCGAAAAACAAAGAGAGAGTGAGTTACAGAGACAGAGACACAGAGATAGGCAGCAGGGGAGACAGACAACCAGGCACATCCAGAGAGAGAGACAGAAGGACAGAAAACCTGTAGCGGAGCAAAATGACATAATGTCAGAACTGAGAACTGCCTGGTTAATGTCACATGAACAGGACGGTGGGTCAGTGCCCTGTAATATTCCATGTGACCTACTCGCCACCTCTCATCCATACGTCCCCTGCTCTGTCATCACCTGAGTACTGCCATTTCTTCTTGTCATCTCTATTTTGAGGTGTTTTTTTTTCTTCCCAACCACTTTCTTTTACCTTTTCACGGAGCTGCTTTGACCACTGCTACCCCCCTTAAAGCAACCCGCGGTGACATCGAATGTCCCCGTTGCTCAGGGTAGATTGGGTACTTAGTCAAATCCCTGCACCTTTTACCTATGACTAGATTAATGGCAAAGGCTTTGCTTCAACCTGTTTGTATCAGAGTGAAGGGAGATCATCTATTGATAAAAGAAATGTATTTAGAACACTTGTAATTGAAATTTCTATTATAACCGCCTCTGGGATATGGGCAAACAGAAAGAAAGTGTCCCAATTTTTGGTTTCTGGCTCTTTCTGACTGGCTGCTATATTGACCTGTAGATTGAAACAGGAAGCACCTGCAGCCTCATAAAGGATATCTAAGATTTATCTGTACTTGAAAAAATGTGCAGCAATATTTGTTTTGTTTTTTTTCAATTTCCAATGGAATTAAGCTGTTTCCTGCATCTTCACATCTGGTCAGAAACCTCCATTTTCAGACTTGCAGCACATAGCTTGATATAGGCATTGGTGGCACTATAAATTTTGTTTTACATTTCAGTTAATGTTGTATCTTATAAAGAATATTCCCTACAATTCCAGTCATCACATATAGATTATATCATAGCACTACATAAAACCATATGCAGCACACAAAAAAACACAAAAAAAACTTTCATCAGGTTTTGCTGAATACCTGAGCAGAAGAATATCAAATTAAACACATATCCACAGGGAATTCACCCTGCTTAGCCTAGCATATATGCTTGGAGAGTGTCTGACCAGACCTTAGCCTCAAAGCCCTCCCCTCAATCTCCCTCTAACCCCCAATATAGGCTTTAATGTACACCTGGTCCGCCCACTGAGCTACTCACCGCTTCTCTGTGGTTAGAGGTGAGCAGCTCAGGGTATGGGATAAAGGCTGGCTCAGGAGGCCAGTGTAGTCTGCTGATTGCTGGCGGGTGGGTAAGTATTAAGACCATTACTGCCGCTTTTATCTCAAAGGTTGACTTTGATCACCTTAGCTGGCCCAGGGCTGAGTGAGTGGGTGGGGAGGGGTGGTAGTAAGGGACTTTAAGGACAACCAATCAGTGCTAGAATGTACACCTTTAATGAGGGGGATGTGGGGCTGAAGGGTGCGGGATTACTGTACCATCACTTCTACTACCCTTTAAGGGCCACTGATGCATCATGCCCATTGGCCGTCCTGATACACCGATGAAGTGCTGGCGAGTCTGCGAGACCCAGTATTGCCCACTAAGTGGGACTCATTCGCAATGCTATGAATTTGGGGAGGTGACCACTTTTGAAGAAGAGAATTTAGCACATTACCTTATACGAGAATAGACACTCATATACTCTAGAGTAACTGGAGATGTACTCATATGAATCTTGAGATCATCTCAGGATCTAGACTTAAGAACTTTCTTTTAAGATATTTATTCTATGAATGTTTTTGGTTCGCAGAAATTGCTGTTTCAAGTGCTCAAGATGCACTTTGAATAACTGCAAGTGGTTTTAATTTGTCTAATACATTTTTGGTAGAACACTTATTATCCCTCTATTGTTGACCTTAATGCGATAATAGTCAGGTCCTGTAGGCAATGGTGGTAACTTTAAAGTGCAGAAGATACACAGCAGCAATGGCTCCTTGGCTATATATAATGCAGTTAGAGGAGGCAGAGGTACCGAAAAACCTGATAGGAGAGACTCCTTATATGTTGGCTAAGCACATAGGCAGCCCAAGAAAGAAGAGATCATCCGCCAAACAAGATAACACGAATCGCAATACCAAACGGGATTTACCTTACACACTTATCTCCACCTGGAGCACATTCGCAAAATGACTTTACAAGCTTTGATGCCTCCTCATAACAACATAAGAAGTTACTTCACACGGAAACAAGATTATCCTAACGCACCCAGCACATCACTATTGGCACCACAGTATCTCCCCGCGTCTTCATGTGAAATAATATAAAAACATGTTGTCTCTATGAGATATACTATATGTAATCCTCAGGCTGCATTGCTTGGCTGTGGGCAATGTTTTCTTGGCTAAAAAGTCTATGTACTTAGGTGTAATACCTTACATGTTGCTGGCAATACCTCTAATACTTCCATCCACAGCTATGGCAAGCCTTAGCAGTGCAAAAAGGCAAAATATAGCAGGAGGCAATTTCTTAACAGGCTACGACTGCTCACTTTCAAGTCGTAGTGGTAACCCTTAATTTAGTGACATTACAGCCCAATAGCATTAGCCATGTAATGCCTGCAGCACTACGACTGCCCTACCAAATGCTATGTGATTACTACATAAGGAGTGACCGTCATGAGCAGTCGTAGTGCATTCCCTACGATCACTGGCACTAACTTTGAGGTTGTGAAGTTGTAGTAGCTGTATGCAGTCGTAGTGGTTTAAGAAATGGCCTCCTGAACCAACCCCCTCATCTATTAACCATTAAAGGTATGTAGAGTATGTTGATGTAAGTTCTTAAATTTGATTGTAGAGGCATAGGAAGCAATTTCAGTATGAGGGGCGGTTATAATTTTCTATAATTATATGTTTATAAGGGTGACTTCTTGTTATTGGGCAGGTCCAAGTCCCTCTGCCACCTGTCCTTTTCTATGTGCCAGCAGACAATGATAAATGAAGTGATCAGAGTTAAATAATTCACCACAACTAGATTCCTTCATTGCACCAAACCCATTTTCTTTTAGAAAGCCACAAGGTATTTGCACAATGCCCACTTGCAGTGCTGTTGGTAAATTAATCAGGACTGCATTGGTGCATCATTACCAAAAACTAATGTAAACCTAAAGGCATCATGTGGTCTATAGCAAGTTATCTAGGAATGTCCTTAGGGGGCTGAGTATAAACCTATCACTGCAGGGGATCATCAAAGGGAGCACTAGGTGGATTTGGCGGACTGTGTACATGGAGTGTTATCGGATCAGGCTTGGACAGCGAACGAGCGGCTAGTTATGTTATATAGGGATTACATTGTAGAAATGTCGTTATCGGAAAGATATGGGATTTACATAGTAAAGTCGGTATTTGTAAGATTATATATACTGAGGACAAGGATTAGGAAAATGGAGTTACTTCATATGTTTTTATAAAATATTATTATTTGGAGATGGGTAATAGTAGAAAAAAGACAATTCAATAGTTTGTAGATCTACTCGTATAGTGTGATTGTAATGCTCTCCCAATAATAAGACGAAACACTGAAACTTTATCAATCTTTAAATCAAATAATGAGTATGAGGGGCGGTTATAATTTTCTATAATTATATGTTTATAAGGGTGACTTCTTGTTATTGGGCAGGTCCAAGTCCCTCTGCCACCTGTCCTTTTCTATGTGCCAGCAGACAATGATAAATGAAGTGATCAGAGTTAAATAATTCACCACAACTAGATTCCTTCATTGCACCAAACCCATTTTCTTTTAGAAAGCCACAAGGTATTTGCACAATGCCCACTTGCAGTGCTGTTGGTAAATTAATCAGGACTGCATTGGTGCATCATTACCAAAAACTAATGTAAACCTAAAGGCATCATGTGGTCTATAGCAAGTTATCTAGGAATGTCCTTAGGGGGCTGAGTATAAACCTATCACTGCAGGGGATCATCAAAGGGAGCACTAGGTGGATTTGGCGGACTGTGTACATGGAGTGTTATCGGATCAGGCTTGGACAGCGAACGAGCGGCTAGTTATGTTATATAGGGATTACATTGTAGAAATGTCGTTATCGGAAAGATATGGGATTTACATAGTAAAGTCGGTATTTGTAAGATTATATATACTGAGGACAAGGATTAGGAAAATGGAGTTACTTCATATGTTTTTATAAAATATTATTATTTGGAGATGGGTAATAGTAGAAAAAAGACAATTCAATAGTTTGTAGATCTACTCGTATAGTGTGATTGTAATGCTCTCCCAATAATAAGACGAAACACTGAAACTTTATCAATCTTTAAATCAAATAATAAAAAATTATTACGTGAACTTATTCCTAGAATCAGGTGAGCGGCCCAACTTTTGAACCTCTCCATCTATCTGTTATACTAACTAACCAAATTTATATTTTGGCCTCTCTCTCTTTCCTTCTCTAAATTACACTAAATTGAAAATTAAATTAGTACCATATACCATTATTATTTCCCACTATATTGGTACATTTCTTCCTCTATATATCTCTCTTCATAATCTTATATGTGTGTCAACGCTATACAAATATAATAGCAGTGTAGGTTGGACCAGAAGTATCAACCCATACACCCTACGTGGTGGGGATGAGGTCCATTACCTTCTTTAGTCTCAGTTTTGTTTCTGTTTTCTTAATCAACCTATATATGATAATGTGATGTATATTTTGTAC
The DNA here is from genome assembly GCA_949317995.1 of Acholoe squamosa. Taxonomy (NCBI): domain Eukaryota; kingdom Metazoa; phylum Annelida; class Polychaeta; order Phyllodocida; family Polynoidae; genus Acholoe; species Acholoe squamosa. Next base: position 4,847,822 of record OX439036.1, on the reverse strand, counting down.
CTCTGTAATTGTCGTTATACTTTGAACCTGAGACAATAAAGAAAACTTAACTTAAAAAAATTGCATCAATGCAGTGTCAGTTTTTGGGTTTTCATAGCGCTGCTTATACAACCTAAACTGCTTTCTATTCCATTGAGGATTGCCTGTATTATTTAATATACTAATGCAGTCATATGCATAAATACAACATAGAATTGTGAAAGCGATATAAAAATGTAGGTATGATCTGACAACAATTATACATTTATATGTACATACCTCTCAAAGGCAGAACGTGTCCATCTGCAAAGAAAGGAGAATATTTCATTAAAACATAATCATTTCAATGTGAGCAACAAACCTCAGGGTGCTTCAGCTTGGGCCTGTAGACCTATTCATATATACTTCATTCTAGAATGTTCCTTCAACTTGGTACTCTAATAATAATTCTTTGACATTATGTCTTTTCTTAACATGACTTAAATATTGCAACCTTACGCTTACACAATAGAGTACACTCTCTAATATTCAATAAGGCTAAGCGCGTTCTGGCCATCTATATCTGACATGACATAGACACTAAAAACAAAGACACACACAGTCACAACCAGATCCGGAGACACAAAAACAGACATCTTCAGATCGATCGGCTCAACGTATAGGAAGAAGGTCCTGGCTCACATATAAGACATCCCTCTTCCCTCGCTACATACTGTTCCATCATACTTCATTCCTAAATAAGCTCCACCTCCTTGTTGTTTCCTACTACCTCATCTATTGCATGGCCTTATTATGCTACCTGTGCCTTTCTTTCCTCGTCCAGCCTTTAACCTTAAAATCAACCTCATACATACAACAGTTAAATAACCTGCAACCATGAAAATTATTTGAATCTTTGCTCAATGTCTGTTTATTCCTCTCTTTCCTTTCTTCTCTTCTTCAAATCATATCCTTTCATAAGTCGTTTTTCTTCATTTCTTCCTTCCTTACACCCCCACGTCCCCACAATTCACCACCCACACACCCTTTTAGCTAGGACACCACCTCTCTCCATTTTTCTGTTAGAAAGAACAAAATCAATGTTCGGACCTCTGTGCCGGGTAATAGCAGGTCTAAGTCCTCCTTTGCGAAGGGGGGTGATTGGTTCCACAATGGCTTGAATAGGCAGATCAATCTTTATCAAATCACAGCTGACTAATTTGGCGTCTTCTTCTCGGGGTTGAGGAAGGGGGTGGAAAGAGTAAAGGGATGCATGGATAATGATACAGTAGATGGTAGCTTCGCTATTACCGGGGGCAAATAACACTCGACTCAGAGATACTCGGGTGTTTGGGGGAGGATGCAAAAAGTCATCTTATTCTATTTGGCAATATCGAGTAGAAAAATAATACAAGAGGGTAATGGCTTGTTTCTTATACTTTAAGGCCTGTGTAATGCTTTATTGTTTAATGGGCTGTTAATGCTTCAAAATGCCCCTGCCAGGCAGATACATGAACTTAGCACCTGAAAGCATATCCTCACATGGTGCACACTATTAACATCCTCGTAGAAAATGAAAATTCCTAGCCCAAAACACATGAAGGGCTATTCTCCAGAGGGGTTTTGAAGAAACTAAATCAAATAGAGGGATTCGCTGAGTCCATTCTATTGAGATCTTAGCTCTGAAGCATACCCCTACACTGGTAAACTGCACCAAGGGTTTTGCAGTAGATTGCTTCTAATTTTGGAAAACAGTGTAAGTTGCTGTCAATACAAACCCTGATGTGGGTTGTCATGTAGCTACTACAGTGATACGGGCTTCCCTAGCCCACTTAATGGGTCTATTTCTACTCTTTCCTATCCCCTCGGGATATGTGTGGTGCACATATGCGCGAGCACTGACACATTCGTCTGTGAAATATTAATGTAGTGTAGAGGTCGGCAGAAAACATCATGGAGAAACAGGGAGTTGAACCCGGGTCCCCCGAATCTCAAGACTGTTGCTCTACCGCTGAGCTACTTCCCCTGGCCTGACGTTCCCACCTTCCATCTACACCTGGATCGGTATGACACACAGCTAGGTGCAGCTACCACCAGGTGCCAGGTGGCTAGGCTGGTACACCGGGAATGGGGCAGCTGGCTTTGTATGGCAGAGCTGGCCGCTACACTCCTCCCTACCAGATTCAACCTAGGGCTCGCAACCAGACACCCAGGACTAGTACTGAGTCACCTTCAGTGTAGCCAATTCCTGTTCCCAGGAATCTCTGAAGGTGCCACCTGTTTCTAAGTCCTCCAGAACTAGCAGGCTGAATCTCATTCGTGTCATACCGGCCCAGGTACCGAGTTCTCTTAGCCCCCCCCCCCTCACACGGGTCAGGACTACTCCACCAATGTAGAGGTCGGCAGAAAACATCATGTAGAAACCGGGAGTTGAACCCGGGACCCCCGAATCTCGAGACCGTTGCTCTACCGCTGAGCTACTTCCCCTAGCCTGACGTTCCCACCTTCCATCTAGGGTAAAGATGGGATTGGAGAAGAAGATTGTTGGGTAGCAGGGTGGGGTTAACAAGGGCATTAACCGTTTGAGGGCCGCTAATGCATTAATGCATGATAGCCGTGAGTCATCTTGATGCATAAATACAGCCACTGGAAGTAACTCTCCCGGGCTTTGATCAAGCATCACACCAACCCTATGGGGTTGATATACTCCTGGAGGTTCAGAATGCAGAAATGAAATGCAGGCGAGTGGGCTGTGGCATGCAGATTTAATATCATTCCCTCCCCCCCCCTTTGGATACCTTGAAACATAACTGGCCAAGGCTTTAGTCATGTGCATACATGTCAACCCTTTTCATGACTTCAGGAGGGTCTGCATCATGCTACTGATCTGAGCTGCATTCAGGTATCATGACGACAAAGGAATAAAAGACAGCATGGGTCATGCGGAACATAAAGGGTTAACCAAGGCATTATGGGTGGATGGTGTTGGTGCACCATGGGTAATATACTCCGGTCCTTCAGTCCCGCTCCAATATGACTTGATTGCAGACCTAACCGTTGTGCCGTTTCGGTTGTGATTACACTACCCTATGATTACTGCATGATGGGTTTTTTTACCACTGTCCCTGCCCCTAATTCTATTAATCAGCTCCCAATGGAAAAACAAAGACAAAGTAACCCCGTTTGATTAATACCCAACCTTCTGTTATTTTTTCATGAATTGCCCCATTTGCTTCCACCCCCTCCCCGCATGGCCCTATTCCTTCTTACAACAGCCATTTTCTGTAATAGTATCTTTTTTTTTATATATTTTTTTATCCCCAATTGGCCAGAAATTGGTCTGGGGCCTCCTTTTTTCTCCATTCACTCAGTAATCAAACAATGCCAAGTCTGTTAACTGTGCAGTTATTCCTCTCTCCCTGTATTCAAACAATACAAAGGCACTGGAAGCCGTTTCTGAAGGAATCCAATGTCTTCAAGTGACAGCAGCCAAATAAAAGGGATAATCAGCGAGAGGTCACATGGCCAATCTTTTGTCCTCGCCTGCTTACAAGTATATTAATCTAAAAAGGCGGTAAAAATATCTCAGCCCCATTTGTGTCTGTGAACGAGTTGAGTAGAGACTGAAAGGGACGCTGCAAGACAGTCGAGGAGATAAAAGCATATCGCGGGTTGCACTGGATCCTTTGTATTTCCTGCCTTAATCTGTAGGTCCTTTAGAAGGAGGGAAGATGGCTGTCAGCATATCTCTCTGTATGACTTCTACTGCTAGAATTGCACTTCTCTCTATAAGGCTTTAGCGGATATTGTGTTGTAGGACGCCATTTTGACCCTTGAAGGGCAGGACAGTGTTTCATTGTCTACTGTTTTTCTTTTTGCTGCCATCTTGCTCTCTAAATGCTCAGATTGAATTCTGACAGAATGTCCATTAAGGGATAACGTATTGCCGTTTTGTTCCCTGTCAATTTCAACTTGCCTATAGATTGTGTGCTGGCATAGCAGTCAAATCTTGCTTTTGGAAAAGTTGTGTTGTCCCCTAGCAGCAGGAATTGCACTCATAAATATGTGTAGCACATAAGAGTTTTGAAGGATTTTCTTTTTCCTGTGATGTATTGCAATTTGACAAATAACTGAAATCAATCTATAAATGTGACATGTATTGCAAGAAGGGGTCTTACTACCCCCTGCACTAAGCCCCATTATCGCAGATCTTGTCACAAATTCATTTAATGCTCATTCATATAACCGGTGCCTTGTAACATCTTTTATAAATGCTGTCATCTTAATCCTCAAACAGCTTTCCCCTGATCTAGCAGAATATATCATTGCTGTGCGAGATCTCAGGAGGGTGTTGCTCCTATTGTAAAAAGAGCTGTGAGTATGTGCCCTCTTTTCTAAACAAGTCGTGCACTGCTTCACCTAAGTACTTACACTCACCACATTAGTCTGAAAAGTCACCTGCCTTGTTTAAAATAGAGCGAGCTGCACTACCAGGTACCTACTCTTGTCACACGCTCTATAGTTTTTTATACTGACTGACTTCTCCCAACTAGGTACCTACTCAAATCCCCCTTTTTTAGCTACGTACTTGAATGACCACTTGTGAGCAACAAAAGGGACAAGTTATAGCTACATGAAAAGAAAGGACTGGAAACAAGGGCATTTTTAGCCAGCTCTTCTTTTACTATAGGAGCAACACCCTCCTGAGTGTAGTGGTTGGGCTTTTTGCCTCATAGTTATAAGTACCTGTACCCATCTTATAATGTTATGATTTAATTAAGAGCCGGTGTGTGTAGAGTATCCGTTACTTAAGGTTGTGTCAATCCCCAACAGAACCCAAAAGACACTCACTGAACTGCTACCAATATTCTGCCTGACTCCAATGTCTAGATCAGTAGCTGTCTTTTGGGGATAGAGTGGGTTTCAAATCTCTGAGCGCCCAGTCTGTTCTACAGGCACCGGCAGTATATATTCAACTATTTAACGCTGTGTATGCAATCTTTTGTTACCTGAAATAAAACTTCCCCAAAAAAAGGCTTTTATTTTCTGTTTTATAGAAAGTAAGTTCACCTGTCCCACCTTGTAAGCGAAAGAGTAGCTGAGAGAAAGGGGAAAGGGAGAAGTCTTAGTTGATTCTTTTTACCAAATCAATCACGTATTTGGAAATAACACGATGATGTGTTATACCCCTATATAGACTGATCCAAGGATGAGGAGCACCTATACCACGTGACAAGATAAGCCCTACAGACCCAGTACAGACGCTGCCATAGGGTGATAATAGGGGTAAATGAGGCAGTGCGCATGCTCGGTAACCATGGCGTGCCACTGGGAGTGAGGTCACTCCTTATATGGAGAATTAATTAGGGGGGAGGGACAGGGCTTTTATTAATCCGCGCTCCCTGGACTCAAATCACATTCACACCCGCACGCAGCAAATCCCTAAAGAAGACACAGAACGCCCCCCCCCCCCACACTTCCAATCGTCTTCATCCTTTTCATAATAAGGCTACTCGGCGTGTTTAACCCTTTAAAGGCCAATGATGCAGGAGTACATCATGCCAATTGGTCGTCATGATGCACCAATGAAGTGCTGGGGACACTGCTCGCACTTCATTGGTGCATCGTGCCGACCCTACAGTTTCTGCATGATGCTCCAATAAAGTCTCGTCAGCACTTAAATGAAGACAAACGCTTTCATAGAATATAATCTTTAATAATTGAATTTTAGACTCATTGCTGGTATACATCTGTCTCTTATTATAGACTATTCAAGAACCCAGCACCATTATACGGTATCTTGTTACTGCAATGTACCAGCATCGACACAGTTGGCGCCACCGTCAGGAGCCTCTCTATGAGCCATGTCAGCACTTCATCATTATTTAAACTGCTCCATCCAATCAGTTGTTGAACACATGCTTATCTTAATTAGAAACACAAACTTTGTTAAACCCGCCAAGCAGCACACACCGATCTGCCATTCTGATGGACACAATGGCCAAAAGGTTTGATTGACGCGGGAACAATGGTAGGGGAAACAATGGGGAATTTGGAAGACTGTTGTTACAAAGAGTGGCAGATGGAAGAGGAGGGGTCCAGTGAGAAAAAGATAACAAAGAGACAGTTGGGAAATAGAAAGCAGATGGAAAGGGAGAAAGAGACATCAAGAAAAAAAGGAACAAGAGAGAGAGAGACAGAGAGACAGAGACAGACAGACAGACAGACATGTAGACACACAGGCATGACAGACAGGCACGACATACCGAGACAAATATAAAGACTGCGAACTGGGGGAAAGTAAAAAAATAACAAACATAAAAAAAACACTTAGCATATAAAAATGTGGCAACAAAATTGTTCATATTGTCTATACATACATGTCAATAATCACCATCAATCCCTATCATCTTCAATAGAAAACGTCTTCCCCTACTAGGTCTGATCAATATTTAGCAGCTTCTCTGATGAGGTAGAGATAAGGTGTGAAGCCTCAGGTGAGATAAGATTAACCTAACACCTGCTTAACCACCCCACCACCACCTACCTGTCTCCTACCCCTTATAAAGCTAATCAAACCCCACCCCCCCATCCCCCTCCCCCACACATATCCCAGGACATATCCCCAGCTTTAGCCTTAGCCCCTCCCACCCTTTGAGGGCTGCTGATGCAGGTGTGCCGACTCTTCAGGACTGTATTGACCTGGAGAGAGTCGGTGTGGTGCATGTATAATGCTTCAATGCAAAACTGTAGAGTCTGTTTTCCAGCAATGCCGCTATTAATAAAGATTGTAAACCATTTGCCAGGATTTCAAGATGACTGCAAAGAAGGCTTATTTGATCAGTAATTAGGAGGCTCTCACCTGATCAGATCAGGAAAATCAAATTTGTTTGATAAATTCAGACTCGATCAGATGTCATAGTAAGCGGAGAGAGTCAACGCGTCTGCAGCCGCCTGTTTTAATGCATTAAGATTGGCATGGTGCCTTAATGCCTGGTTAGCTACTCATCGCAGCATCCATGTATTAGGGCGACAAACAGAAATAAAGCATTAAAACATTATGAGACCATTGTAGGATTAATCTCACACCACTCCACACAACACATCAAAATGTTATGCGGCAATTAAAGGGTTAATACCGCACACACCGCCATCAAAGGGTTAACACCACACGCACCTTTAGCCTGTCCTAGCTCTAAAACCACTCTAAAAGATGAGGCAGGTAACAAGCCTTATCTCACACCATCTCTCACAATATATTGAAATGTTATACGGCAATTAAAGGGTTAATACCGCACACACCGCCATCAAAGGGTTAACACCACACGCACGTTTAGCCTGCCCTATAAGCTTTAAAAGCACTCCAATAGATGAGGCAGGTAACAAGCCTTATCTCACACCATCTATTACCATCCACCATGCTGCATCAGCCATCCCCTCACCTCACCTGTGGTACCACCCACCCCCCCCCCCACACACACACCTGGGGTATGTTTCATAATAGGCAACGATTTGCTCCTCATTTTCTATCTCAAACGATCATCTATTGTACGATTTGCCCATCATCATCATGGTACCAACTGCACTAAAATGAATTGCTAGAATACATGAAAAAGGGTCTCAGGTTGTTCAAAAATATCGTAGGAATAGAAACAGTGTATACATATGTACTAAAATATTGTACACTGCTATATACATTAGGGGATAGATCCTACGTTTTAGTCAGATTCTGTGATCGTAGTGGCATTTTGGTGATCAAAGATAAATTTTGTGATCGTATGGTGTTATGAAACATACCCTAGCCCGTAACCCCCCCCCCCACACACACACACCTACCTGCCCATACCCTGCCTGTCTACCTGTGGTACCCCCCCCCACACACACACACACCTACCTGCCCATACCCTGCCTGTCTACCTGTGGTACCCCCCCCCACACACACACACCTACCTGCCCATACCCTGCCTGTCTACCTGTGGTACCCCCCCCCCCCCCCACACACACGCACACACACCTACCTGCCCATACCCTGCCTGTCTACCTGCCACTCTATGGCTAACCAGACATGCTGAGGGTAATAGGGATGTAAAGCGGCTAATGATGTGACGGCAATCTATGTGTACTTAGAGAGAAATGAGTTCTTTATTCATAACCAGGTCATGATCACTTCTGTTCTACTCTTTCACAATGAGCTTTGAAATATCATTGGGAAGTGAATAAGAGCTTTGAGTATACATGAAGAGAACACATTTCATATCTATCTGCATTACTGATGTTGATTTGATTATAAGTAATGTGATATTGCAGACATTTCGGCCTAATGTCAGGAGTCAATGAGTGAGTCATGTTTGTTGTATACCATTTCAATATATAATGCCATATTCATGGTGGGGAAACTAAATCATACATCACTTTCACAAAGAAAGACATGTGTCCATATCTGTGCATATGACCATCATACATAGGTAGGAATGATTGGAAAAACAAACATGAAATTGTAACAACACATGTGAACATGAGACCCTCAGAGAGGTGAGAAAGGCAGACAGAAAGATGAGACAGGGTGCCCTACCCATTTCCAATATTTCCAGCCCCCACACAAGTTGTTTTAGGCCTTACCCCTTACATACCAGGTTTTTTTTCCTATGATGCATCAGACCCATTCATTTTCATGAGGCAAAAAAATCATGATTGTGTTTTCACTTACATGACTCACAGAGCTAGGGTCGGTAGGTCAGATTTTTTCTATTTTTTAATTCTTTTTTTGTTTTGATTTTGTATAGAAATGTATGGGCAAATCTATCTGGTTTCTGATATCAGGGTAAGAACATGGAGAAAAAAATAAGAAATGTGAAATATATGCAAAAGATGTGTCTTATAAAGCTATTACCTGCACATCCAAAGATTATATCCTTGAGAAATTGTTGTAAAAATCTTAAAAATCGGAAAAAAATACGAAATATTGGGTTACCATGATACACCAGCACCTCAGCAGCCATCCACTGGTACATGCTCAGGAACAGTGGCAGTGAGTGAGTAATAGATGTCTAATGCCATCTCTACAGCTAAGATCATATCAACAGCGAGAATTACATTATTATTACACAGAGGAATGTGCCGGTGCCCAGGCATATGCGCACCACACACATCTGAAGGGATGGAAAAAACGAGATATAGACCCTTTTACGTGGGATAGAGAAGCCCACAGGAACAGTGGCAATAAAGTTAAAACAATTCCCATAACAGCCAGTTTCCAACATGAGCCCCCACATGCATTGATCAGTTACATCATCCAGCATCCCCTGATTAACCCCACCATCAGGCTAAGGCCTCCCGCAGGGACCTGAAATTGGTTTTTAATTATTGATTAAGCTCCGACCGGGGAACACACGGCGCCATTGTTCACAGGCTGGAGGTGAATTTCCCTTGATAGCTATGGAAAATTGGCACCCTACATAGCGCGGAACCCTGCTTGAAGGCTTTTCCGATTTTTGCCACCCTAGCTTCAAAGATGATCAAAGTGACGCTAGGTGAGGAATTGGGAGGGAGGGAGGGAGGGCCAACAAATGCCTGCCCGAGCGACGACAAAGACCAGCACACCTAGAGGTGTGAAATTAAGTGCCTTCCGATAAAGTCTATTATTTATTGAACATTTACCGATAAAATTGTTTGCTGGGGGCTGTTAGAGTCTGCAGTGCTGCTGGGGAATGAACAGAGGAAAAGAAGTCGGGGTATGTGGGTATAAAGATAGAAGTGATTCCCTCTCCATAGAACACATGATATGTCAAAACCTCAATACTCTCAGTGGTCATGATGCACCAATGCAGTACTAGGGAGAAGGTCGCCAGCAGTGCATCAGCGCATCATGCCCACCCTTTGGAAGTGCATCAATTTCATGATCTTAGTTCAGCATGACGTGTCAATGAAGTGCTCGTGAGTAACTGACTTTTAGTGAATCCATGCAACGTGTTAGATCACAAAGGGGTATATATCGATTCGCCGGGGCTGCAGTCATACTTTAAGCCAAGCATATGGGGTCAGCTTATTCTTGTAGGTTCATCATGATCACCTTAACAACACCTGTCAAGCAAACTTGATAGCTCTTATCAGTGGACCCTGAATGGGGAAAATCCACTCCAGGAGGGTGTTGCTCCTATAGTAAAAGGAAGGGCTGGCTAAAAATGCCCTTGTTTCCAGTCCTTTCTTTTCATGTACCTATAACTTGTCCCTTTTGTTGCTCACAAGTGGTCATTCAAGTATGGTGCAAAAAAAGGGGGATTTGAGTAGGTACCTAGTTGGGAGAAGTCAGTCAGTGTAATAAACTAAAGTGTGTGTGAAATGAGTAGGTACCTGATAGTGCAGCTCTCTCTATCTTAAACAAGGCAGGTGACTTTTCAGACAAATGTGGTGAGTGTAAGTTGAATGGTGAAGCAGAGCGTGACTTCTTTTGAAAAGAGGGTACCTACTGACAGCTCTTTTGACCATAGGAGCAACATGCTCCAGATTTAGACACTATTGTTGATGCTTCTAAAGCAGGTGAAGACATTGGTTGTAGTGATACATGGTCATATCCCTGCGGAGTAAATCGTATGCTGAGGAACACGAGAATGTCATAAATAGTTTTCATAGTATTGACAAAAGATGTACAGCAGAATGCATCATAAACACTCTTTTTGAGGTGTAAAAAAACGAGCACGTTTCAACCAAACAATTATCCAGACAATCTTTTAGCAATACAAAAACGTACACGTTTTCATTTTTAGTTCACGTTTCCTTTTTTGGCAAGACCCCTAGGGCTACATTCATGTGTCATGCCCACTTTAGATGTTGATTGACTCGCTGACTCACCAGCATTTCATTGGTGCATCAAAACCCACCACCACCAATACGCATCATACGTGGCACAGGGTTAACGCACCGGGCTGTAAGTATAGGGTTAAGTTTGAGGCAGTGTGAGAGACGTCTTCCTCATCTATCCTGGGGATGAATACATCATACCGCAGTCTCAGTACCTTAGGCTGCTATTGGCTTTTGCCGTCATCACTTTGCCTCTTCATCCACCCCCTCTCCTCTTTGTCTAGCTCTATAGCTATTCTGGGATCATATCTTCATATGGCATTTTCAGACTGCTTCCATTCTTGTAACTTTGTTAACCAGCTGTTTCATGATCCTCTACCTGGAATATGACGTCATTTATACATGATGCTAAAATGCAGTCCTGTCAGGTAACTCAACAGACTGCAATATGCCAAACATTATTCAAGACCGGTCATTAATCAAGACTTGAATTACAACAAATCTTCAGGTTTCAATACCATTGTACCCCAGGTGCATGTTCTCCTAGCCTCTTACCGTATTGGCCTGGATAAGCGCCGGTCTTGAATAGATACCTGAGGTAGAGGGATATTCACTATAGTTTAAATTTTGAATAAGCGCGGGTCTTCAATAAGGTCTGGGGTACAGCCTACTTGAAAATAATGAGTACGCCAATGCTTATACAGGCCTACACGGTATTGCCCTATACCGATTTCTACCTCCTCACTACATGTACGATATTAATCTCTATCAGCACCGGGTATTAGAATAGGCACCTGTCCTAAATAGGCACGAAGGGTAAAGGGCTATTGTAATTTGAAATTTGGCTCTCATCTTGAATAAGAGCCAATCTTGATTAAGGCCAGTCATAAAGCTTGTTTGAAATCAATGAGTGCCCAGGTGCTTATACAAGCTTATACGGTATCTTCTCCCCTGTCCATGTACGTCAATATTGACAATCGCCCCGCCATCAAACCATCAGCCCCCTATACCCCTGGCTCCCCCTGGAGGCCCTACCTGTAACTTGCTGTAACGCCTTCCCTGAGCATTCCGGAAATGAGCGATGGATGTGAAGGAAGCTAATTTTGGCGGGCTTCCTGCCCAGGGGAGGGTGATCATATTTGTCATCAAAAACCGGGAACGTCGAACGGGGCAACCGGAATGGGCGTCATCGGTGATGGGCGGGGGTGGCCCCTGGGGGAGGCCGCGGGTCGGGGGACAGGATCCCATAACAACCACCATTAGGCTAAGTTGTCTGTACTTATTGGCCTTACTCAGGGGAATAGCTCCAGATTGGATAAAGAACTGTAAAAATTGGGGCGGTAGGTATTCACTTCTTTTTTTCATGTCCTATAAAATAGGCATTTATTGTAACTGCACATGGCAATTTTCTGTTACAATATGAAGAAAGGATATACAAGATTGGATACATTTGTTTCCTGGAATAGATATAAAAACAGCTTCCCAAAAAGCATATTGGCATCACTTGGTATATCGGTAATTCCAGTAAATTACTATATATCATATCCAATGGTGTTTCTATGGGTTTACAAAGCTTGTGTTTGTGTAAAATTTCAAGAAATCTCTAGTACAATATAATTCTTATCACAAATATGGTCCTTTCAATTTACCTGCCTGCCACTTTAAGAACATTTCTATAGACTATATGAACAGGGATGAAATTATGTACATTTGATGATAATGAACAGGTTAACACATGTTTCGCTTTAAATGGTAATGTATGAGGTAATGATGGATCATATTACTGATGGATCATATTGCCTCAACCAACTAATTCTTTACACAGAAATATTCATATTCAGCTTAGCTTGAAATGCAGAATGCTTTCAGTTCAGTTAAATAACGCTGCAAGTGATAATGCACTTTGACAGTTTTCTTCTCACCTCACCATGCACACATTCAGCCTCGGTAAGAAGTTTGCCAGCACAACAACCATTAGACAACCATCTTCATTGCTCTTTGGCCTGACCTGAGTTGAAAGGTATATATACCACTCAATCAGATTCGATGTAACCCTAGAGGTTTTTATTTCTCTGTTTTTTTTTTTCTTTTCTTTTTAATTCGAATTAAAATGAATTTCTTTTCAATGTCACCCTTATCAGATTGTTTATTACATTAGTAGTTTTATTTTGGTGTGAACGTATCATTAGTTCTTTAAGATTAATATGAATAGTATGTTTTGAAGAAAAATATAAGAAGAGATTATCCAGTGGTATGATTTTGATGCTGATCTGGTCCGACCAAAACTTCACTTGAGTAGAGTTCAGAAACTCACCGAACCGAGTGAAGGTCAATCAAGGACATCCAGCCTCCCCCAAAACTCTTTGAAGTTTTCAATTGAAACCACTTAAATGGATTTCTGTGGCATGGGCTGAATACACTCGGAATGATCTCGATGTAATTGCCGTGAAATCCTGCAGGGGGCGTTGTTGCATTTTTAACCCTGTTTCGTAGCCTACACGAAATAAAACCAATAAAAAGCCACCCCTCCTGGGGCTCTTATCAAAAAGGATCAATGTTGATCAAAATCTAACACGATCTTAAATCATAGTCAATGGGGGATTTGAAGCGTCACGCTGCCTGTCGTGTCGGGCGTAAAAGCAGCATGGGCCAGATAAACAGTGAGACAAGAAACGCAGGAAAACCTTAGTTAAAGGAAAGCACTCCTACTGTGTGGACTTTTGTGAATTGTTGAAACAAATGGTGTGTGCTCCTCTTGTGATTCCTCTCGTCAGACTTGGTTTAATTTTGTTAATTTCTCTTTACAACAATTTTCATGAGTAACACCGTATCTCTCTCCCCCTCTCCTGTCTCCTCGTCTTCCCTCTCTCTGTCTATCTTTTCCTTATCTGTCTCTTTTCATCTTTGTCTCTATCTGTCTGTTTCTCTCTGTCTCCCTCTCTCTATCTTCCGTGTCCCCCCTCTCTGTCTCCCTCTCTGCCTCCCTCTCTGTCTGTCTGCCGTTCTCTCTCTCTCTCTTTCCCCTCTCCACTCAAATTTACTACCATCCCCCATTGTAAGGAGATTGTAATAAATCGACTATGACGTCATGACGTACTCCATGATGTCATAACATGACGTGGTAACTATGACACTGGGGATAGGACACGTGATTGATTTTGTCAGGTGGGAGTTTTATGAAGTCGATCCACATTGATCCTGCTTACCTGAATGTGAACAGTGTTGGCATTGGTGTTATGATAGGGGGAACAGGTATGCCTCCTGGGGTATGTTTCAGAACAGGCAACAGTTTGCCTCACATTTTGTAATTCAAACGATCAGAAATTGTACGATTGGTTGATAATCATAATGTTGCCTTTTGGACCACAATAAATCATTGAAATGCAAGGAAAATTACATCCGACTGTTAATAACTATAGTAGAAATAACCTAGGTGTAGAAACTTGTGCTAGTGCTTGGTACAATTCTGTATATACTATAATGTAAATCGTACGATTTACCCAGATTCTGTGATTGTTACTTTGGCAAAGTCACCACTCACCTCCATAATCAAGGTCTGTGCATAGCAAATAACATCACCAGAGGGCAGCACTGTTCCCTTAAGTTTCTCGTGAACCCTTTTGGGGAGAAACGGTATGATCCGAAGTGTGTCCCTGGTACCGGTGAATATGCGAAAGTTTACTGCTCATATTTTACAAGCGAAATTGGCGCCACGTTAGCGCTTCTCCTCGAAAGATGTAACCTTAGTTTCTCACCCTTCTATAGCATATATGGATAACACCTACACAGACTAAACCTGGTAACCAGTCCACGCCCGTGTACAGAGGTGAAGTGCCCTTCCCACGCAATAACCTTCATCACACTTCACTTTCTATAATTTACTTTTGCGAATGGACCTTCGAACCGCTTCTGTGGTAAGTCTATGTCAATCACAGAGTTGTGCATTGGTCCTAGTTAGTGTTCTTTATCTGTCATCTTTACCTGTTGCACTGTAAAAAAAATCGTCGACATAACTGTGGAATCCCTGTCGTAAAGTTGCAAGAGATCCGTTGATATTTTCACAGAGATTCCTTGTACATTTGTGTACCACTGTACTGCCACCTGGGGCTTCTTGAAAAAAAAATACACTGGTTCATTGCAGTACAATAATGGTTTACTGTTCAATTTTACAATGACCCCTCTTAGATTCAACAGTATTTTTGTACAGTGGTGGCTAATGGAGGGGTGTTATGGCAGGTGTCCAAAAATGTCCTTTATAAAGTTAACCCTGAATTTTCCATCATGCTTTGATGTGTTACGGTCTTTAACTCTTTAAGGAATGTAATACAAGAGTTTATGTCATGGCAGATACAATCGTTACTATAGAACAGTACTGGACATGCCATATTCAATGGGGGGATGGAATACAATGTGGCCGTATTCAATGGGTCTCCGCCATTTTGGATTTTGAACAAGCCTCTAGGCCATGACAAAAATGCAGATGTCCACTTACATGGGATTTTTTACAGCCCTCTGTGCGACTGGTCGTATCCCACTCAGCCATACAATGGCTGATCGGGATATGCCAGTCCCACCTCGAGTTGACCAGCCAAAATCTAGATGTGCTGCTAGTTCCCGAAATCCTGATTCATACGTAATGTGACATTGGTAAATTTTGCACGAGAAAATGCAAGAAGGCTTGCACATGTCTGCACGCAGAGGTCTTCCGGATTCCTCGCTATAAGGCCCTTAAAGGGGTCTCCGGTAAAACTATGACAACCTTCAAAGAATATCCAATTAAACCTTACCTCTACACGGTCCTATATATGTTACCATGGCCATAATCCAACTGTTTACCAATTAGACCCCTATTCCTTTTATCCTGGTCCCTAGTTCCTACAGATCGGTATAGAGCCCCGTGGCCTTCACCCAAAACGTGTCCTCATACACCAATTACCCTCCCTGCGTCTCTTGGCAGGATCCGGATGTCACAGACGGACGCCGTTAAAGGTCAGTGGTAGTAGGTGCCAGGGGACCATGGTGCCAGAAGCTTGGGTTTCTAGATTTTTACTAATTTTCCACATACTAGGCCCTATTCTCTGCATGAAAGGTACAGGCTAGCATGTAACCATTATTCAGACAAATCCCTATGGAAGGAATTTAACTTGATCAATCGGTTGAACCTTATATCAACGTTCAGTTTCACCTATGCTTCAGGTATGCAGAAAAGAAGATAAGAGTTAATATACCTCATCTCAACACCAGTGTACTATTCTTGGATGAGACTATAGTGACCACAGGGCTTCTTACCCTTTGTGGAAAGACTTGATCAATCACTAAGCCCACTCCCGTCCAGCCCTTCAGGAATCCGTTAGGCTAGCCAGACAATAGTTTCCATAATAATCGTGATCTGACATCCATAGGGTAACTACATTAATCATGTATACTAACCTCCTCCCAGTTGTAATTACCCAGGAGAGTCACTTCAATTAGGTTTAGAAATATTGACTTTAGACATAAAATTCCTGTGAAATCCACGAAAATATGAACAGCGCCAAATAACTATCAGTGACTATGAATACACTACTACTGCGTAAGTGTTATTTGTACAGGGACCTTTTTCTGTTTTTGCAACGATTATTCAAATTAATTGGGATTATTTGACGATCATCTGACGATTATTTTAAAATCTCACGATTTTTCTTTTAGAAGCCATTTCTAAAAGCAAAATCATGAGAATTTCTGAGAGATAGCTTGAAACACAATCTCACGATTTTCTTTTTAGAAATGGCTAGTCGTGGAGGTTTGGAGATAATCATCAGATAATCTTTAAATAATCTCAGTCAATCCGAAGACATTTCCTAGACATGTTTTACTATTGAATCAATTATTTCACGATTATTGATTATTGATTAAATTCATGTTGGGCTATTACTATCTGTCTTGAAACAGGTAGTAACTTTTTTCTAAAGATAAACCAAGTAGTTCAAAAAATGCGCCTCTTACTTTTATGTCAGAGAAAAAAGTAAGCCCCCTCCTTCAGCACTGTACAGAAAGACTTTAAAGTCGTAGAGTAGTTATCAAAGTTTATCTGGAATGCTCAGTATTATCGTGAAAACCCTTTCAGAAATACAAAAGTCGTTTACTTTGGAGACTCTCCTTAATATTGTTTTTAATCTCCTTAAAATCGTTTTTGAGATTATATATAATCCCCAAACTGTCACGATTTCCAATATAGAAACACTTCTATACGACTTCGTGAAAAAGAATCGTTCCTAAAACAGAAAAAGCCCCCAGAACCGACAGAGAGCAGTACCTTCGATCATTTACCTCATTCCTATAGTTTCAAATCGTAGTGGCTGTGTGGCATAAGGAATGGCCTGGAGACAGTGGTTTTTGGTCCTAGGGTGACGCTATATAAGGTGGACGTCAGTTTTATCTCATTGCAAAAGAGAATCAAAGTGCAAGCCGCAAGGAACATTACCTGCTTTTGACAGAAGAGTAAGTTAATTCTGTAGTATGTGTTGAGTTTTCCAGTGATGTTCATCCAGTGCGTATATTCCATGCACACTCCGTGTGCAATCCTTGGGTTGAATTTACAAATGAACACCACAATACTCGCCTAATTGTTGATGACTCAGTGTAAAACAGTACCATTAGGACCCTACCCTTGTTGTTGTGGCGGGAGTCTGAGTACAACTACATTCAGGTACCAGTGACAACATGTAGTAGGATGTGGCACGTGCTTGTCGTTACCAGCTCCAGCAGCACCCACCCAGCAGCAGGAACGCTGATCCCGCGTCTGTCGGCGTCTATCAGAGACGCTGATCTCACCTCGTAGTACACTGGTGCCCGGCACGTCTCACGCTCTGCAGCTACAGCCGCCTATTGCCGACTGGTGGTTACTGGTACAAGCGGGAGCGGATATGCAGGGGAGGGGGGGGTGTACAACCACTATCTGTGTAAAGAACCACTGTATGTTGTACAACAGTTAGAGGCTGACCATCCAACCGCTGTGTACAAGTAATGCTGTCTGTCAAAATTCAGCGTGTCGCTATCACCAGTATATTGAAGACAACTCAGATCCCCACTTTTCTCTATGTCTCAACCCAGCAAATTGTCGTGAGTCCTCGTCAACCTGTGTGAAGTGGCTCACACATGTCGCTAGATGGAACATGACGTCGTTATAGCACAAGATCACCAAGAATAGCAATTGCTATGCCATGTGAGTCTAACACACAGTGGCGAAAGATGACCGAATGAGTTATCACTCAAAAAGGAGTCACCATTGATGACCAATCATGGCGACAGATGACGACAATTTGCTGGGAACATGTTGATGGTAAATTTTTATGCAGAAAGTGGTTGAATGGCCTGCCTCTATGTGTAGCATTTCAAATATTGGTCGTTCACACATATAGTGGTTGAAATGTCAGCCTCTATGTGTAGTACTACATATAGCTGTTATTTACACAGATAGTGGTAGGATTGTCAGCCTCTATGTGTAGTACTATATATAGCTGTTATTTACACAGATAGTGGTAGGATTGTCAGCCTCTATGTGTAGTACTATATATAGCTGTTATTTACACAGATAGTGGTAGGATTGTCAGCCTCTATGTGTAGTACTGCATATAGCTGTTATTTACACAGATAGTGGTAGGATTGTCTGCCTCTATGTGTAGTACTATATATAGCTGTTATTTACACAGATAGTGGTAGGATTGTCAGCCTCTATGTGTAGTACTGCATATAGCAGTCATTTACACAGATAGTGGTAGGATTGTCAGCCTCTATGTGTAGTACTATATATAGCTGTTATTTACACAGATAGTGGTAGGATTGTCAGCCTCTATGTGTAGTACTGCATATAGCAGTCATTTACACAGATAGTGGTAGGATTGTCAGCCTCTATGTGTAGTACTATATATAGCTGTTATTTACACAGATAGTGGTAGGATTGTCAGCCTCTATGTGTAGTACTGCATATAGCAGTCATTTACACAGATAGTGGTAGGATTGTCTGCCTCTATGTGTAGTACTATATATAGCTGTTATTTACACAGATAGTGGTAGGATTGTCAGCCTCTATGTGTAGTACTATATATAGCTGTTATTTACACAGATAGTGGTAGGATTGTCAGCCTCTATGTGTAGTACTGCATATAGCAGTCATTTACACAGATAGTGGTAGGATTGTCTGCCTCTATGTGTAGTACTATATATAGCTGTTATTTACACAGATAGTGGTAGGATTGTCAGCCTCTATGTGTAGTACTGCATATAGCAGTCATTTACACAGATAGTGGTAGGATTGTCAGCCTCTATGTGTAGTACTATATATAGCTGTTATTTACACAGATAGTGGTAGGATTGTCAGCCTCTATGTGTAGTACTGCATATAGCAGTCATTTACACAGATAGTGGTAGGATTGTCTGCCTCTATGTGTAGTACTATATATAGCTGTTATTTACACAGATAGTGGTAGGATTGTCAGCCTCTATGTGTAGTACTGCATATAGCAGTCATTTACACAGATAGTGGTAGGATGGTCAGCCTCTATGTGTAGTACTATATATAGCTGTTATTTACACAGATAGTGGTTTGATGGTCTGCCTCTATGTGTAGTACTGCATATAGCTGTTATTTACACAGATAGTGGTAGGATTGTCAGCCTCTATGTGTAGTACTGCATATAGCAGTCATTTACACAGATAGTGGTAGGATTGTCAGCCTCTATGTGTAGTACTATATATAGCAGTCATTTACACAGATAGTGGTAGGATTGTCTGCCTCTATGTGTAGTACTATATATAGCTGTTATTTACACAGATAGTGGTAGGATTGTCAGCCTCTATGTGTAGTACTATATATAGCTGTTATTTACACAGATAGTGGTAGGATTGTCAGCCTCTATGTGTAGTACTATATATAGCTGTTATTTACACAGATAGTGGTAGGATTGTCAGCCTCTATGTGTAGTACTATATATAGCTGTTATTTACACAGATAGTGGTAGGATTGTCAGCCTCTATGTGTAGTACTGCATATAGCAGTCATTTACACAGATAGTGGTAGGATTGTCAGCCTCTATGTGTAGTACTATATATAGCTGTTATTTACACAGATAGTGGTAGGATTGTCAGCCTCTATGTGTAGTACTACATATAGCTGTTATTTACACAGATAGTGGTAGGATTGTCAGCCTCTATGTGTAGTACTATATATAGCTGTTATTTACACAGATAGTGGTAGGATTGTCAGCCTCTATGTGTAGTACTGCATATAGCAGTCATTTACACAGATAGTGGTAGGATTGTCAGCCTCTATGTGTAGTACTATATATAGCTGTTATTTACACAGATAGTGGTAGGATTGTCAGCCTCTATGTGTAGTACTACATATAGCTGTTATTTACACAGATAGTGGTAGTATTGTCAGCCTCTATGTGTAGTACTATATATAGCTGTTATTTACACAGATAGTGGTAGGATTGTCAGCCTCTATGTGTAGTACTACATATAACAGTCGTTTACACAGATAGTGGTTTGATGGTCTGCCTCTATGTGTAGTACTACATATAACATTCATTTACACAGAAAGTGGTTGGATTGTCAGCCTTTATGTGTAGTATGACAGATATTGATCATTACACAGGTAGTGGTTGTACAGGGGTAGAGGCGAATGGAGTGGGTAGGGGGGTGTCAGGAGGGGATTCAGACCGCCCCGCCCCGATCCCAGGCATCCTGGTGGGCCTCACGTACGGCGATTGATCCCTCGGCACCGCCCCCCCCCCCACCCTGACCTCCCCTTCCCCCTCCCTCATGCTTTCTCTACTCATCTCCCTTCATTCACTCTCCACATCCAGGTTGACACGTGGTTCCTTTGTACACTTTTGGACCGTCTTCTAACCCCTTCTTCAACCCGTTCACCACCCCCTTTTCTTTCTTATTCATGTCTCTAGACCCCTAAAATCGACAAAGCGATACGATATATTTTTTGGGTTAGTGAGATAGGACGTGGCCAGTTCCTTAAAATAAAGACAGGGACATGGTCATTTATTAAAATTGCCACAGGGACATGGCCATTTATTAAAATCGGCACAAGGACATGGCCATTAATTAAAATGGACATGGTGGCATAGCCCTTTATTGAAATGGATATGGGACCCTCAGGGACCCCCCATCAGGGGCCCCTCATATACAGTTAACTGATATAAATATATATATATATATATATATATATATATATATATATATATATATATAGAGAGAGAGAGAGAGAGAGAGAGAGAGAGAGAGAGAGAGAGACAGACAGACAGACAGACAGACAGAGAGTGAGAGAGGGAGAGAGACAGAGAGAGAGGGAGAGAGAGAGAGAGAGACAGACAGAGACAGAGACATACAGAGACAGGGACAGACAGAGACAGGGACAGACAGAGACATAAAGGGATTAAAGTAAAAAATCCAGTGGAAACTTGATCTGCTATATAAACTGCGAGATAAGCACTAATAACGGCTTGTATGAGTGAGGTGGGCAGTTGTAATTTGTGCCTCTCCTGTTCTGCCTCTCTGCCACCCCTTGCCTCCTTCTCTTCATCTTTCCTACTGCCTCTGCTGTTTCTCTGCCCCTCTTGTGTCTGCCTGTCTCTGTCTCTGTGCCTTTGTCTCTGTTTCTCTCTGTCTCCTTGTCTTTCTCTAGCTCTGTCTCTGTGTCTCTGTTTCTCTCTCTCTCTCTCTCTCTCTCTCTCTCTCTCTCTCTCTCTCTCTGGCTCAGACGTTGTGTCTATATCTCCATCTCTCTTTCCTCTTTCCTCCCATTCTCTCGGTGCATCCCTCTCGGTCTATATCTGACCCATTGAGTCTTTCAACCAGAATGTGTCTATACATATCTCCCTATATAGTATCATTGTCTCTTCCTCTATTTTTTCCTAATACTTTTCTCCTTCCTTCCATACTCCTTGTCCTACTTTCCCAGCCTTTTCCCATGGAGCTACATATGGGCAGTTTCTCCATCTTTACCTTGCTATTCATCCCATCCCCCACCCCACCTATGTCCGTTAGTTAGTCCCTATGGTGATTCGCATGCCACGTTAGAATTTCCGGCCTCTCTCCCTTTGGAATTTCTCCGGCCACCGGCCGCACCTCACACCACCTGATCCTAACGCCAAGGGGCGGAGCACGCACCCCACCCCCCTAATTTTTGTATGTCTACAGGGGGACGGGTGGCAGGAGGGGGTTGGGTAGATCTGGTGATGTTTAATTTATACAAGAGGCCGGATCAACACCACGAATACCAATACGTGTATACATAGCGGGCGGCCCCAGGGGGCTCTAGTATGAGTATGTGTGTGTGTGGGGGGGGGGGGGGGGGTAGGGATGTTAATATAAGGGAATACCATGAGGAGTTCACCTTCAGGTGCTATCAATGCATCATGCCCTTTGATCGTCATGATACATGAATGCAGCCCTGGTGAATAGCCTGTCAGGGCTGCATTCATGTGCCATGATGGTCCTACGGGTTCGATACCAGTTCCAGTGAAGTATTGATTAGCAAACTGGCCAGTATAAAAACATGCGTCATAAAGGCCAATGGACATGATGTACTCCTGCATCAGCGGCCCTTAAGGGACTTAAGGTCAGAAGAAGGAAAACATGGGGGATGTAAGCAGAGGGAACGACGCTAGTGAGGGAAAGACTAGATTAAGAGACATAAAACAGGTTACACCTTTACCATGGATATAGCATAATCCACAGAGCTACATCATGTGTTGTCTTTTCTCTGAGCATGTTGCGTGAATGCGTTATGTTTGAGATGGCTCTGACTCCATTTACTTAATGATGCCCGACTTCAGGCTTTATATATGATAAGTCATTGTAAACGGTCAACAAGACGATTGATTATGGACTGTGTGTGCATGCATTCATTCATGCTGATGACCAATGGGCATGATAATCATATCGATTAGTTCGAGTTGAAGGGTTGAAGTTCAGGAGCGGGTTGCTCCTATGGTAAAAAGAGCTGTCAGTAGGTACCCTCTTTTCAAAAGAAGTCATGCTCTGCTTCACAATTCAACTTGCACTCACCACATAAGTCTGAAAATTCACCTGCCTTGTTTAAAACAGAGAGAGCTGCACTATCAGGTACCTACTTATGTCACACACTCTATAGTTTATTATACTGACTGACTTCTCCCAACTAGGTACCTACTCAAATCCCCCTTTTTTAGCACCATACTTGAACGACCACTTGTGAGCAACAAACGAGACAAGTTATAGGTACATGAAAAGAAAGGACTGGAAACAAGGGCATTTTTAGCCAGCTCTTTCTTTTGCTGTAGGAGCAACACCCTCCAGGTGAGCAGGGAGGGGAAAAGTAGGAATTGGGAAGTAAGTGCCGTGTGGCAGCAACGAGGGGCTCAAGAGACAGATAATATTCTGATATTGGGAGGAAAGGCAGAGAGCTAAGCAAAGAAAATAAAAGAAATAGAGAGAAATTAAGAAATGAAGGAAGGCAATTTAAACATAGATTGAAGGGGACACAGATCGAGTGAACCCAAGGATACATTGGGGCCAATGTAGGCTTATATTGGGCCAATGTAGGCTTATATTGGGCCAAGCATGGACAAGCATGGCTTAATGCTCCATTACTGATTGGGAAGGTGATATAGCCAAACAGAATAGAAAATGAGCTCACTTGACCTCAAATCTATCTATAGATTTCCATGGGACTTTTATATACGTAGACTGCATCAGGTTTTAGACTTATTATCAACTTCACTGTAATAACTCTTAAATACCAGCTGCAGTCATGGGGATGTGTGGCGGCTTAAAAATATGGGAATGCACTCAACTTCAAAGTCTTAACCCACTGAGTAGTCTATTACCTAGCTAGTGCTTGGATTACACTACCTTTGTCAGAATATATGAATGCATTGACCTAGATGAGCCAGAGTGTGTTGTGTCTACCCATGCACCAGTGAAGTACCTCTCTGCATGCCAGGAGGGTGTTGCTCCTATAGTAAAAGGAAGAGCTTGCTAAAAATGCCCTCTTTACCACCCTTGAAACAAATTCACGTGAATTCACCAGTAAAATCACGTGTTGAACTGGTGCCGTTCCCGTGAATTCCCGTGAATTTTACACGTGAATTCACGGGATTCTGTGAGCAGAAATTCACGTGATATCACGGGATCACGTGAAATGACAGTAAATTCACGTGATATCACGGGAATATTGAAAATACTTTTGCAAATAACCCCCACTTCTTACCTCAATTTAAGATTTGAAATCGATAGTTTGTATTCCTATGATGAGACTTTCCTCATTGTATTTGTCTTTGATGTAAATCTAGCCTTGGAATGCCATCATTTCGATTGATAGATTCTGAGCAATATAGAGATTCACACAAAACTAGACACATTGACTTATATTTTGATTTGAGCCTTTATTTGGGTAATAAATACATCTAGAATGGGGGCAATAAATGGGGAAGGTGGATGGCGCCCATAGGCTAAAAGTAGCTAAATTTTTGCCAGATTTTTACCATGTTTGTAATTACTTTCTCTTTCTAATAGTACAAAGAAAGCAGTCTTATAAACTAGCATAGGGTCCCATGCTAGTTTATGAGATATTTATCTATGAACCTACCATAGGGTTATACAGTGTTTTGCCATAATTTGCATGGAATCTCATTAAAGAGTAGCTAATTTTTTGGCTTACTTTCCCAGAATATTTTCATCAACTTTCTGTACCCAGATAATATATTACCATCATGTGGTCCCATGCACTTTTGAATCGTTTTTCCACATTGAAAATCTGCTGAAAATAATAGAATTACATCATGCAGGCTAAATACTGCTCATAAACCCCCACACAGCCATTTTGTATAGTCGTTCACTAGCCATAGAGAAGTACACATGTGCAGAAACCTGCACAGAGAACATGATTGGCATTAGAGCCATCTACCTTAAAAAAGCCAGCATCAGCATATTGAATAGAGTAAGCTCCACCGCAATGAAAATATTCAGGTTTTTCATTGCACATATAGTCTCGAACAGGTAAACAGGATTGGTGCCTAGCCTGTGCTAGATTTATTTCCTAATTTTGCCACAAGGGAGCACAAGGGAGCACAAAGGAGCAAAAGAAAATCAAGGAACCCATTTGTGGGAAAGTTCCATGGTTTACTATGGTGAAGGCAGAAAGAACATACCATTCTTACACCAGAAGTTATAATGAAACAAATGGATGTATTTCAAGGCCAAATAGAGCTAGAACATATTGAGATTGGGGATATGGTTATAAATACTCATGGGTTCATATCTAGCAAGCTATTTCTCTCAAACTATCAGGAGTATTTTCTTATGCAATATAACACTGAAAGGTGTGATCTCAATTTGATAATTGATTTTTAACATGGAAAACCATTTACCCTTACATCTACACTGCTATTACTACCATACATTCTTACATAGAGGATTTGAAGTTCTAGTCTTGGCCACCAGGGGGCAGGAACATAGCATAAAATGCCTTTGCAATATTATACTGTAATACACCATGTATATGGCATGTCTTATATGCAAGAATTGCCATTTGATGCATCTTCTAGATGCAGCAAAACTGGGAGTACATTTTCTCTCTGGGAGTAAATTTTCCCCCAAAGTCTCTGCAATATTCCCCCATCCACAATCAGTGGTAAAGGTGGGTGAAGGAAGCACTGGGATGGCTATTGGTTCTTGAATTTTGAAGATCCATTGATTAGAATAAAATATACAACATTTACATATCCTTTTATCATATTAGAAAGGTCTGGGTGTGCCTTAAATGTGGGGTGCACCTTATAGACAGGGTATTGTAACTACATTTTCTTTTGTTTAGAATTCAAGACTGCATGTCTGAATCTTTTTATTCAAATCTACCAAAAAAGGCATGATGAATCCAGGAATCAACAATGCAAGCCTCTCAAAGTTTGGTTTCCCTAAATAGCCATACTTAATGTATCTTATTTCTGACAGAACATCTATGACAGCAATAAAAATATCATATGAGTGGCACCACTGTGCTGTTTTTCAGCCAGCCCTCTTCTCTGGAGTACCTCTCTTAATATGTGCTATCTAGCAGATTTCATCAAGCTACCTGCATAAAGAAAACAAAAGTACATGCCCGTGAGTTAAAGTGAATGTGTGGGTAGTAGTTATTTCAAGTGGAACATGAATCAGGGGCATAGGAAAAGGGGCACCAGCCTCAATTATAAAGGAAGTTTATCTGGGCCCCTCAAAATTTGCAAAGTATTCAAAATAGATTTAAATTAAACAAAAATTACTTTTCTACACAAATTCAAATGACCAATGCATGAGACCACTGATAAAAATTCCACTTATCTTAAAACAAGTCATCTAAATAATATTTTTGGGAAAGTTTAAGTTTAAATCAGTTTTATTATGGAATGATTACAAATTAATCTACTACATGAATATCAATTTGTAAATTGGGTAGAATGACTTCTATATAATTAACCTCATTAGTGTATTACAAATTATTGGATAATAGATTGTTTTTGTGTGTCTATGATACTAACAGTGAATGACAGCATTTGCTTTTCATATTGATTTTCATCCATATGTTGTTGCCTCAGTGCAACAAGGTTGTATCTGCATATTTCAAGTTTTGCAGGAGAGGGAAAAGAGGGGTTGCAATCTGTCTATATTTCAGACAAACACATTCTATGATAGTATAGCTTAATGACAGGGTTAGTAAAAACCGTTTGATAGAGAGGGGGTTTGTCCCAGAAACATCAATTGGATGATGAAAAAATGTTGACAAACATTAAAAAACGTTTTATGGTAGCCAAATTAAAAAAAAGAAAATCGAAATGTTCCCAAAATATTTGTATAGATGTGTAGAGGCAAGGAGAAAGGGTGCTCCATGCTAGAAGTCAACTTTAAAATTCAGATCACTAGCTTTACAGTGATATATTGCATGAGAAGATACTCCTGTAAGTTTTGGAGGAATGGCTTGCTAAATATGGGTAGGTATGACCATTTTGTGAGTGTCAATAAGCCATAAGTCCCATTGGTCATGAGATACATCTGTAATTAGCATAATTTATGCTAATTAGCTAAATAAGCATAAATTTTCATTCTTTTGCCCATAACTTTCGATGTAGAAATGGTATTTTCATTCTGTTTACACCATAGTGGACCTTATGAAATGTTCCTTCAAATGGGATCATCGATTTTCTTATTTTGAATGAAAATAATGTTTCCATGGCAACAGAAATCAACAAAAATGTCTATTTTGGCCCAAAAACATTCTTTTTAATGCCAAATATGGACCCTTTCCCCCAAAAATAGAATGGTTTATAAAAAAATCATTGGATTGTCCATACAAAAGTAGCCTATAGCAGTTTTAGGCATATTTTTCCTATTCAAGCCCATAGTAGTTCCCCCCTGGGGCTAAAACAGGTACTAAATCCTGCAGGAACCCTCATTTCTGCTTGCAGGCTCACAGATGTTCTTCATTCCCTGTCATAAAATAGAAACCAAGATCTCTTGATATAGAGTCAAATGTGTTACCACTTGGACTATATGTTGATACTTCATTCATTACAAAGATATGCTTTTAATCTAAGTGCTCAGGAAGTTATGAAAAAATCTGTCAACTTTTGGATATGAATATGGGGAATAATGTGACAAATTACTGCATAATCCTTTATAATATTAAAGGTTCTGTATCTCAAAAATATGAATGGGTCCCCCACCGGCTGTAAGCTACAAGCCTATCCATTCCTCCAGCACTAGCTGACCCCTCCTTCTGCCTATACATAGTCCAAGGGAAATGAATCTGTTTACATGTGTTAAGTATGGACTATATGTTGCAGTTATTATATGTACAAGTGACAAGTAATCAGGGATGGACTATAGTTTGGCATCATATAAATTTTGATGGCCATGCATTAAATGCATCAACTCACCAACCTTAACCACTACATCCCAACTCACCAACCATTACATCCCTTGAAGGACCACTAATGCATTAATGTATCATGTCCATCGGTCATCATGATGCTACATTCATGCATCATGACGACCATATGTGAGCCAGCAAGCAGAAAGGACAGTTACTGCGGGATTTAGTACCAGATTTAGCCACCAGGGGGCACCACTATGGACTAGAATAGGAAAATTATGACTAAAACTGTTATAGGGTACTTTTTTATGGAGAATTCAATGGTTTTTGATAAAACGTTCTATTTCGGGTGGAAAGGTTTCAAATTTGGCATGTAAAAAGAATGTTTTTGGGCCAAAATAGGCATTTTTGTTGATTTCTGTTGCCATGGAAACATGATTTTCATTCTAAATAGGAAAATCAATGATCCCATTTGAAGGAACATCCCACAAGGTTTACTATGGTGAAAACAGAATGAAAATACCATTTCTAGATCAAAAGTTATGGGCAAAAGAATAAAAATTTATACGAATTTAGCTAATTAGCATAAATTATACTAATTAGCTATATATCTCATGACCAATTAGACATAGAGCTTATTAACATATTTAAAATGGTCACACCTACCCATATCTAGCAATCCATTCCTCCAAAACTAACAGCTGTATCTTCTCATGCTATGTATCACTGTAAAGCTAGTGATTTGAATTTTAAAGTTGACTTTTAGCACGGAGCACCCTTTCTCCTTGCCTCTACAAATATGAGTTGATACACACACTGCAAAAGGGTCGGCATAATGCTCCAATTAAGTGTTGGAGAGCATGCAGACTCTAATCCCACCTTACCAACCACTAAAATATAGAACCAGCCTGTACATAGCAGTGTGCGATGCCTACCCCAGTACTGCTGACTGTCCAGGATCACCTTGTGCTAAAACTCTAACCCACATTAACAATTACTAAAATAAACATGTATACATATAAACCCAGCCTGTAAAATAGCAGTGTGTGACACCTACCAATGACTATCCAGGATCGCCTTGTGTTAAATACCTAGAACCCAAAACCACCAATCACTCTGTATGTACCTGAAGTGACCTGGGATGTGCAAAAATAGACACCAGTAAAGAGAACAACGGCTGTGTAGGTATTACCAGTCTGCAACATGTGTATTTGTAGCAGTAAGTGCTCCAAATATAACAATACTATGTGACTGGGCTCCTCATATGGGAAGGACTTGTTTGTTTTCCATTCTAAGACTCCAATTAACCAATGCCATGTCACTTTGTACTCCTAATATGCACTTCATACATTGGTGCATCATGATGTCCAATGGACATGATGCATTAATGCATCAGAGGCCCTTGAAGGGTTAAGAGGTGTGTGCGGCCCTACTGTGGAGGAGGGGGTATAAGAGCTGTCAAAGTCGTGACCATTAGGGTGTGTTACAGTTAGGCCTCTCTGATGTCACATGGTGGTTAGCTGCAGGCAGACATTGGCAACACATGGTTAGGTGACTACACCATGAGTAGAAGCTCCTCAATATATTAGAATATATTAGATAGGATATTGTTTGATGACTATATGGAATGCTCCTATGATTGGTATGTAAATTACATGATTTAACATGTACAACAAGAGATTAAGATCTAATTGCAATGTGTGTATAGTTTTCAGGTAAGTGCATCCTAGTCATCTTACCCAAAGGTCAACTTAATGCATTGGTTTGTTTGCCCATAAGACCCATAAATATTAACAATCAGTAACTGTAACACATCCTATGAAGGGCCAAGTGGGGGGAGGGCAGGTCCTCTGTGTGTGTCTCAGTGCTATGGTCACATGACCAGTTCTGAAGGCCAGGTGTACGAGTCAAGCTGACCTGTTCACAGTTTGTTAGATGTGCTTGATACTACGGATAGCATTATTACATAGCTGTAATGGTTAAAGGCTATGGGCCACAAAAACCAAAAGAAAATCTAGGACTTTGCCAAGCATGTTGTAGAAATTCATTGTTTCTCCATACTATCAACCATTCAGTGATCATGGTCACTGAAAAGCAATTATTCTTTGCTGGGTTTTCACTGGTGGGTGTTAGAAATGTTCATTTCCTGCTTGGGATATCAGAAAAAATCATTGGCAAATATGTGCATACACGTCAAATAACAATTTTAGAGAACCTTTGAAAATTTTGAAAAAAATCATATGGAGTAGAACGTGTTGTCCTCTTGAACCACTTAGTAGGATGTTGCCTCCAGGTCTTCATTGGTCCAACTTCATGCACCTATAAAGACAAATGGTATATCCATTACTCACTAGGTTATGCCAAACCAAACAGAAGGAGGTAGGTGTGGACATAGAGGGAGCTGGGTGTGGACATAGAGGGAGGTGAGAGTGGACACAGGGGGAGGTGGGTGTGGACACTGAGGGAGGTGGTTGTGGACATAATGGGGATGTGTAGGAAGATAGAGGGAGGTGGGTGTGGACACGGAGGGAGGTGGGTGTGGATAGAGAGGGATTTGGATGTGGACATAGAGGGATTTGGGTAGACCCAAAGGGAGGGCGGGTGTGGACATAGAGGGAGGTGGGTGTGGACCCAGAGGGAGGTGGGTGTAAACACAGAGGGAGGTGGGTGTGAACAAAGAGGGAATTGAGTGTTGACATAGAGGGAGATGGGTGTGGATAATGAGGGAGGTGGCCGTGGACATAGGGGAGGTGGGTGTGAACACAGAGTGAGGTGGGTGCTGACATAGAGGAAGCTGGATGTGGACACAGAGGGAGGTGGGTGTGGACAAAGAGGCAAATGGATGTGGACATAGAGGGAGATGAGAGTGGACACAAAGGGATGTGAGTGTGAACACAGAGGGATGTGAGGTTGGGCATAGAGGGAGGTGAGAGTGGAGAAAGAGTGAGGTGGTGTGGACACAGAGGGAGGTGGTGTGGACACAGAGGGAAATGGATGTGGACATAGAGGGAGGGGAGAGTGGAAAAACAGGGCAGTGGGTGAGGACAGAGAGGGAGGTGTATGTGAACATAGAGGGAGATGAGAGTGGACACAAAGGGATGTGAGTGTGGACATAGAGGGAGGCGGATGTGAACAAAGCGTGAGGTGGGTGTTGACATAGAGGGAATTGGATGTGGATATAAAGGGAGGGGAGAGTGGACAAAGAGGGCAGTTGGTGTGGATAGAGAGGGAAATAAATGTGGACATAGAGGGAGATGAGAGTGGACACAAAGAGATGTGTGAACACAGAGGGATGTGAGTGTGGGCATTCAGGGAGGTGAGAGTGGACACAGATGGAAGTGGTGTGGACACAGAGGGGGTGGTGTGGACACAGTGGTTGTGGACAAAGAGGTAAGTGAGTGTGGACAAAGAGGTAAGTGGGTGTGGACATAGAAGGAGGTGGGTGTGGACATAGAGGGAGGTTGGTGTGAACATAGAGGGAGGTGGGTGTGAACATAGAGGGACATGAGAGTGGATACAGAGGGAGGTGGGTGTGGACACAGAGAGCGTTGGGTGTGGACATAGTGGGATGGGTAGGAAGATAGAGGGAGGGCAGGTGTGGACACAGAGGGAGATGGGTGTGGATACAAAGGGAGGTGGGTGTAGACACAGAGGAAAATGGGTGTGGACATAGAGGGAGGTGGGTGTGGACACAGAAGGAGGTGGGTGGAGCAAGGAGTTGACTTTCACAAAAAAAGTTAAAGTCCAAAAGCAAAATCAATGTTCAAAGTCAATTTCATTTCATTGCTGTCAAGCTGTCAAGGTGTCAACTCATGAATGCAAACCCACTTGTGACAGGTATCTTTTGGCTTTGCATGGTACACTCTATGTCTTTCTATATGTCTATACCAGCAACTACTGGGTAGCTATTGGTTCCCTCACACAATAACTGATGGTTCCATACCAAGTAGCTGCTGGTTCCAGCATCCCATAACTGGTGGTTCCCACCCACTGTAACTGGTGTTTCCACACCAATCAGCTACTGATACTGGATCCCATACCAAGTAGCTGCTGCTTCCCACACCCAGCATTTGGTAGTCCCATACACATTAGTTGCTGTTTCCTGTACCCAGAACATGCTGGTTCCCACATACAGTAGCTACTGCTTCCCACATCAGGCAGCTTCTGGTTCCCATATAAACTGGTTCCTAACCCAAGTAGTTGCTGGATCCCACACCCTTGCTGGTTCTTGTACCCAATACCTGCTGGCTTTCACATAGAGTAACTGGTAGTGGTTCCCACATCCATTAGGTGCTGGTTCCTGCACTCACTACCTGCTGGTTCCCAAATAGAGTGCCTGCTGGTTCCCACATCAGGTAGCTGCTAGTTCTGAAAACAGTAGCTGTTGGTTCCCATACAGTAGCTACTTGTTTCCATATCCAGTAGCTGCTGGTTCCGATATAGAATAGCTACCGGTTCCCATTCCTAGTAGCAAAAGAGTGATCTGGATAAATTCTGGATGAAAAGGGTCATATAAGTCAAAAATGGGCAAATTGGGAAAGTAGGTCATAAGCAGTCAAGATAGTTAAAATTTGTCGAAATAGGTCAAATTGGTTCCAAGTAGGTAAAATTGAATGAAATTAGGTCAGACTAGGATAAATTATGTCAAATTGGTTGAAAATGGGTCAATCAGGTCAAATTCTATCAAATTAGGTCAACGGTGGTAAGAATAGATCACATTGGTCAAAATTAGGTCCAGTAGGTCAAAGTAGGCAAAGGTAGGTCAAATATTGCAAGTTTAAGTCAATTTGGTTAAAGGTGGGTCAAGGAGGTTAAATCAGGTCAAATATGGTAAAAGTAAGTCAAATTGGTCAAAGGTAGGTCAGTAGGTCAAATCAGGCTAAGATAGGTCAAATTAGGTCAAATAATGGTGAAAATAGGTAAAATTGTTCAAAAGAAGGTCAATTAGGTAAGGATAGTTCAAATTAGGTCAAATATCTTAAAATAGGTCAAATCAGTCAAAAGTAGCATGATTAGGTCAAAGTAGGTTAGAATGGGTCATATTAGGTTAAAATATAGTCAAAGTAGGTCAGATTGGTCAAAAATAGTCATAGTCGACCTTATTTTGACAAATTTCGACATAATTTGACATACCCTAAATCCTTACGTATAAGACGTGGCTTATGCACCCAAATTACACCCCATGCGTCCTATGGGATTTATCCCAACTCAGGGTGCGTCTTATATGTGAGGATATTACACTATATAACAATACTAAAATGACCAAGATATTACCCCAGATCTGTCCTATATGATTTTACCAAAGTCAAGGTGCGTCCTATACACGAGGGGCGTCCTATACGCGAGGATTTACAGTAAATGACCTACTTTTACCTATTTCCAGCATATTTGACCTTACTTCACCTATCATACCCTACGTTTTGACAAAATTGACCTACTTTTGACCAATTTGATCTATCTCAACCATATTTGATCTATCCTGACCGTATTGGACCTAATTGACCTACTTTTGATCAATATGACCTGTTTTCACTATATATGACCTTAATTGACCCATCCTGACCTAATTGACCTACTTTTGACCAATTCGACCTATTTTCACCATGTTTGACCTAATTTGATTTACTTTGACCTTATCGACCTATTTCTGACCAATTTGACTGGTTTTCACCATATTTGACCTAATTTGACCTATCCTACCCTTATTGACCTACTTTTTACCAATTAGACCTATTTTCACCCTATTTGACTTAATTTAAACTATCCTGACATTATTCATCTTTTTTGACCAATTTGACCTAATTTCACCATATTTACTCTAATTTGTCCTATCCTACCCTATTTGACCTGCTTTTCACCAATTTGACATATTTTTCCAGTATATTTGACCTTATTTGACCTATCCTACCCTTATCGACCTACTTTTTATCAATTAGACCTAATTTCACCCTATTTGACTTAATTTCAACTATCCTGACATTATTTATCTACTTTTGACCAATTTGACCTAATTTCACCATATTTACTCTAATTTGTCCTATCCTACCCTATTTGACCTGTTTTTTACCAATTTGACATATTTTTCCAGTATATTTGACCTAATTCGACCTATCCTACCCTTATCGACCTACTTTTTATCAATTAGACCTAATTTCACCCTATTTGACTTAATTTCACCTATCCTGACCTTATTGACCTACTTTTGACCAATTTGACCTATTTTCACCATATTTACTCTAATTTGTCCTATCCTACCCTAATTGACCTGCTTTTGACCAATTTGGCCTATTTTCACCATATTTGACATAATTTGACCTATGCTACCCGAATAGACATACTTTTGACCAATTTGACCTATTTTCACCATATTTACTCTAATTTGTCCTATCCTACCCTAATTTACCTGCTTTTGACCAATTTGGCCTATTTTCACCATATTTGACATAATTTGTGTAGAGGCAGGGAGAAAGGGTGCTCCGTGCTAAAAGTCAACTTTAAAATTCAAATCATTAGCTTTACAGTGATACATAGGATGAGAAGATACTCCTGTTAGTTTTGGAGGAATGGCTTGCTAGATATGGGTAGGTGTGACCATTTCAAGAATGTTAATAAGCTCTATATCTAATTGGTCATGAGATATATAGCTAATTAGCATAATTTATGCTAATTAGCTAAATTCGTATAAATTTTTATTCTTTTCTCCATAACTTTTGATCTAGAAATGGTATGTTCATTCTGTTTTCACCATAGTAAACCTTGTTGTATGTTCCTTCAAATGGAATCATTGATTTTCCTATTTAGAATGAAAATCATGTTTCCATGGCAACAGAAATCAACAAAAATGCCTATTTTGGCCCAAAAACATTCTTTTTACATGCCATATTTGGAACCTTTCCACCCAAAATAGAACGTTTTATCAAAAACCATTGAATTCTCCATAAAAAAGTAGCCTATAACAGTTTTAGTCATATTTTTCCTATTCTAGTCCATAGTGGTGCCCCTGGTGGCTAAATCTGGTACTAAATCCCGCAGTAACTGTCCTTTCTGCTTGCTGGCTCACATTTGACCTATGCTACCCGAAAAGACATACTTTTGACCAATATTACCTATTTTCAACATATTTGACCTAATTTGACCTATCCTGACCCAATTGACTTATTTTGACAGCTACTCTTTTAAGAACTCGCAATTACCTGATGTAGGAACCAGCAGGCACTCTATTTGGGAACCAGCAGGAAGTGGGTGCAGGAACCAGCACCTAATGGATGTGGGAACCACTACCAGTTACTCTATGTGGAAGCCAGCAGGTACTGGGTGCAAGAACCAGCAAGGGTGTGGGATCCAGCAGCTACTTGGGTTAGGAACCATTTTATATGGGAACCAGCAGCTACTGGATGTGGGAACCAGCATGTACTGGGTACAGGAAACAGCAACTAATGTGCATGGGAACCACCAAGTGCTGGGTGTGGGAACCAGCAGCTACTTGGTATGGGATCCAGTGCCAGTAGCGGATAGGTGTGGAACCGCAGTTACAGTGGGTGGGAACCACCAGTTACAGGATGCTGGAACCACCAACTACTTGGTGTGGAACCATCAGTTATTGTGTGAGGGAACCGATAGCTACCCGGTAGTTGCTGGTATAAACTTTGTTCATATAGAAAGATAGAGTGCACCATGCAATGCTAAAAGATACCTGTCACAAGTTGGTTTTCATGAGTTGACACCTTGACAGTTTGACAGCAATGAAATGAAATTGACTTTGAACATTAATATTGGTTTTGGACTCTAACTTTTTTTGTGAAAGTCAACTCTTTAATTCAACTTCAATTTGACCCTTGTGGGCCACTGTAGGAGGTGTGTGTGGACACAGAGGTAGATGGGTGTGGACATATAGGGAGTTAAGTGTGGACACAGAGAGAGAGGGATGTGGACATAGAGGGAGGTTGGTGTGGACACAGAGGGAGGTGGGTGTGTATATAGAGGGAGGTGTGTGTGCACTTAGAGGGGATGTGGACATAGAGAGGATGTGGATGTGTGAGGGGGTGCATGTGGACATGAGGCATGTGAGTGTATGTGGATAAAAGGGAATGTATGTACATAGATGGATGTGAGTGTGGACACATATACAGACATGTAAATATACTGGGACAGAAGGGGAATCTGACCATGAGTGTTGCAATCTACAACAACCCTGCATATAAGTAAAGTCACCTTCTGCTAGGTGCTTGTGTGAGTTACCCAAATTAGGCTGGCTGGGAATGGGTACACTGTATAAGAGGTAAGGTAATCAGCACACAAGGTGGGCCCACTATGACCTGGATTGGGAAAGGGTCTGACTGCCTCTCACACTTAGTTGTATAGTAGTAGTATGCAGCTGCAATAAGGAGGGCTATTTCTGAACACAGCCAGTGGCCACACAATTACATGTATAGGTTTGCAATCATGCCTTCAGATGTACAATATCACATATTATTGCAAATAAAGATCCAGTCAAGTACTTAGGATTTCTTTTATGGATCATTGCAAATGCTGGTAAAGTGCTTGAATTAGCATTCATGAATATTGCACACAACAAGGTACAATGGCATTGGTAATATTGAGATACTAGTGCCATTTCCTATTTAGGATTGTAAGTGCCCTTATGAATAGAGCAGCAAGAAAATGGTGACCTTTGCATGTCATAATGAATAGAAAATGGTGAAAAATGACAAATTTATGCTTACCCACTGTTACCCTCAGCTTTTGGAGACAGGTCTTGTGTGTAGGTGAGCCAGGTGGAAATGACAGCTGAGGTGGGGCAGTGTAGCCCAAACTGGTTGGTCCTGTTGGTGTTTGGGAGTGCTCAGTAGGTATCAGCAGGGGGTGAGGGGGCACAGGGGTGGTTCTATTTCCATCTGATATGTCATGTTCATTTTTCAAATCATACTCAAATATGTTCTCGACGGACACATGTCATAACATGGTATTTATGTGTTAATAGTCCATTAAATATCACATAGTTATAGTCCATTAAATATCACATAGTTCATAGTGAGTCTATACATGAGGTGTGATGGACCTAGGCATAAACCTGTTACAGTGTATTTTCAATGGATGGAACTATGGCATGCATCCCATATGAAGGAAGTCTGGTGTAAATTTGAGATTTCCCCAAATATTTTCCCCCAAAAATGACACAAAAGAGAGTCAGAAAAGTTTTCCATGTGAGTATCTTGATGCTCATTTTTGAGAAGATTAATTCTTGACACTCAGCAATGATTGCTGGTCTCATATAAGTACCAGTGGTTAGTGGGGGTGGGAAGGTGTTAAAATAACTCCTCAGCACTAAAATTTCATAAGTACCTGTCTTGGATATGGACCAGGGGTAAAGACCAAACCAAATGTCTGGGTATTTATTTAGTACAGTGAATAAGGCACAGTGGGATTTTGGGCGCTTTTACACGGTTAAGTAGACAGCACAGACAGTGTTAAATGATGCCAGTATATTTTTCATGGGAGGCTGAGTTTAGATATGCTTTTACATTCACCCATTTATGCCCCAGAAATCCCCCTCCCCATCTGACTAAAATGACCTGTTCTGTAAGTGTGTACCACAGGTGGTTTGCCTGCACCCTACAACCTTGACAGTCTAAATTTAGCTGACTCTTTACTTAGTGCCCCTAAACAACTTAGCATGCCCTATAATCATTAAGTGCCTATTTGCCAGGCCTCTGAATGCAACTCTTTAAGGTCTGCTGATGCAGTAGTGTAACATGCCCATTGGCTGGCATGTTTTACCAATGAAGACTTGGGGAGTCTGCTTGCCAGCACTTCATTGGGGCATCATGCTGATCTTCCCAAAGCGTAAGCATGATGCTTGAATGTAGCCCTGGCTGCATTAATGCATCATGACAACCAAAATGCATTAATGCATTAGGGTTAGCCCTTAAAGGGTTTAACTCTGTTCAAGACATGTCTAGCAGACATGCACATTTAGTGAGATATCAATAAGGGTCATAATTATTAGAATGGGAGAGTGAGTGAGTAATAAATGTTTAACACCATTTCGACAACTGAGGTCATATTCATGGTGAGAACTACATTACAGATCTTCACAGATGAATGTGTCAGTGCCCATGCATATGTGCACCACACACATATTAGAATGGGACACATAATATTATGATTCAATCAACTTTATGTATCAATTTTGTCAGTAGCTTAAGTCAATCAATTTTCCTTTTTTTTGGGGGGGCAAGGCTCTCCCTCTTTTTTTTCTGCCTCGCTCTCTTTCTATTTTGCTCTCTTTCTCTCTCTTCCCTCCCTCTATTGCCTTCCTCTCTTTCTCCCGTTTCCCTCTCCCTTTCTCTCTCTCTCTCCTTTCCCTCTCCCTCTGTCTCTCTCTGTCTCTCTCTGTCTTTCTCTCTTTATATCTATCTCTCTTGCTCTCTCTGTGCCTCTCTTGCCCTCTCATTTCTTTCCATCTCACTCCCTCTCTCTGTTCTTTGGACCAAACCAGGATTCCATGCTCACACAGAGGCCCCTGGTGGACTCTGGCATCTTCACTTTATGCTGAAGAATCAGACTTATGTGTATAAATCTCACTAGAGGGCCCTGTTAAAAACTGGGGAATATCAGGGTAATTCACGGGATTGTAGGTACTATTCCCAGGATCTTCCCGAGAATATGTGCTCACAGAATCACCAGTCGTTCACGGGATTTTCCCGTGTCTTGTTTCGAGGGCAGTCCTTTCTTTTAATGTAGCTATAACTTGTCACTTTTGTTGCTCACAAGTGGTCATTCAAGTATGGTGGAAAAAAGGGGGATTTGAGTAGGTACCTATTTGGGAGAAGTCAGTCAGTATATACTATAGAGCGTGTGACATGAATAGGTACCTAGTAGTGCAGCTCTCTCTGTTTTAAACAAGGCAGATGACTTTTCAGACTAATGTGTTAAGTGCAAGTACTTAGGTGAAGCAGTGCACAACTTGCTTAGAAAAGAGGGCACATACTCACAGCTCTCTCTGTTCTAAACAAGGCAGATGGCTTCTGAGACTGATGTGGTGAGTGCAAGTACTTTGGTGAGGCAGTGCACAACTTGCTTAGAAAAGAGGGCACATACTCACAGCTCTCTCTGTTCTAAACAAGGCAGGTGGCTTTTGAGACTGATGTGGTGAGTGCAAGTACTTTGGTGAGGCAGTGCACGACTTGTTTAGAAAAGAGGGCACATACTCACAGCTCTTTTTACAATAGGAGCAACACCCTCCAGTACTACACTGGGGCATGATGCACCCTAGGGAATGTATCAATGCTGTAGGGTCGGCACGATGCATCAATGCAGCCCTGGTGAGTGACTTGCCAGGGCTGCATTCATGCATCATGACAACCGATAGGCATAAAGGACTAATGCATTAGCGGTCCTTATATGGTTAATGTTTAAATCAGTGTTAAAATAGCTCTGGTAGCTTATAACAGGGTAATACATCATATTTATGGGTGAAGAAGTCCGCCGATGGCACAGGAGGGGTATTATCGTCTTAAATATAATACATAGGGAATTAATGTAACGGTTTAAATACTAATTTAGTATGATGAAATGACATGAGGTAGAAAAATGGGCATGAGCACCCATACACTAGGCGTCTTAAATCTACTGGTGGTGGGTAGAAAAAGGTCGTGAGGCTTATAGCCACAATAGAGGACTAGTAGTAGGAAGAAAAATGGGGATAACCTGTGAAACCGCCTGAACTTAATATCCATGCTCTTTTCAAAGCAACGATATCTATTTCATGTTGAGAACGGTTCTAACTATGGATTTGTATGGAGACAAAAAATCCTGACAGGACCGTGAAGAAACTGAATCTCATTCTCCATGGCCCCATTCTCCATTGTGGTGCATCAAAATAGCCTCAAACACAATGTCAAAAAGAAATTTTTGAGGACATTAGGACAAAGGCAACATGAAATAAATACAGAGATCCACTCGATTTACTCCAAACTAAATATTTCTTCACTCGATAGCCTCTAAGCAGTATTCCTCTTGGCTCAGCCTCATGGCTATACTGGGGACAACACACTTGGTGCAATTGCATTCTGCCAAGTTGGATCAAGTCTCTGGAGGGTGTTGCTCCTATAGTAAAAGGAAGAGCTGGCTAAAAATTCATGTAGCTATAACTTGTCCCTTTTGTTGCTCACAAGTGGTCATTCAAGTATGGTGCTAAAAAAGGGGGATTTGAGTAGGTACCTAGTTGGGTGAAGTCAGTCAGTATAATAAACTATGGAACGTGTGACATGAGTAGGTACCTAGAAGTGCAACTCTCTCTGTTTTAAACAAGGCAGATGACTTTTCAGACTAATGTGTTGAGTGCAAGTACTTTGGTGAAGCAGTGCACAACTTGTTTAGAAAAGAGGGCACACACTCACAGCTCTTTTTACAATAGGAGCAACACGCTCCAGGTGGTATATGATAGTGGCCCGTTTAAATGCCCAGACGTTCATGATTATAAATACCCCTGTACCCTGTCCTTATTCCAGACCGGCGCTTAGTTGATTGCTGCTGTCAGTTATAAATACAGATTGGTTACAAAAACTTCCTAGCCAGGTGCTTATTCAAGATTCCTGATATATATTTTGCCTTTTTCCATGTGTGAAGTTCGAATTAAAGAATGCATACTATTGCTTTGCCATGGTTATACTTCCTAATATTGCTTAATTTTCTGAGTACACTCAAACATGAGTTGTTGTTATTATGCGGCTATGACTAGTTAAATATATATTAAGGACTGCCGCCCAAAACCAGTTTATCTTTGTATAAACTGACTGCAACCCTCTTTATACAAAAATATGTCAAATGTATACAAGCACAACAGTACTGGCTTTTTATATTATATAACTATCTGTAATAAAGTTAATTTGTTAAAAAAAAGGTGTTTGTAATCATGTGCAAATTATTGCTGCAGTGTAAATGACATAGACATAGCAGCTTTACATGGGTAGTAGATAACCGTCTGTAGATAGCTAGGGATGAGGAAGCCATCTGAGTGGTTCCAGCAAAATGTCAGTTTTAACCCCAATGCCTGATAGTAAGGGTGACAGAGGGATGCAGGGACAATCTAGCTCCAAGAGAGGGTGAGGGTAGGGGGTGTGAAAAAGGAGGTACAAATCCTCGTGTCTTGCCGTGCCTTAAGGGGATTAGAGACTAGAGGCCTTTTACACCAGGACTTAGAGTCACTCAGCAGCAAACACTGAAGGACTTTATGTTATACAAGGGGATGATGGACCCTTCAAGGGCTGCAGATGGAGGAATGTTCATCTGCTCATTGGTGGCTTGATACACCAGTGAGATGTTGGTGAGCCACGACTTCTTTGGAGCACCATGATGACCCTCTGGGACTGCATGAACCCTGCGGGGAACAAATGTGGGGCACTTAAACATTTTTACTGATTAATGGTCATTTTGTACTCATTGTACCATTCTTGACGTATAGTGTATTAATGTATAAAATCAGCGTCTTCGAAATTTAAGTATTTTATAAGGAAAACTGTTTGTAACTCTGTTTGTAAATCTTATTCAAAACACGTCTGGACTGCATTTATGTACACACGATTAAAATAATGGCCACAGGACATTAAAGCGTTTTCTGTTCTTAAAGGGTTAAGAGGGGATTTATTGTAACACGGGGGAGATGTTACAAAATGGAGGAGGGAGGGAGGGGAGAGTTAGATCAATGTAACTATAGCTTTAACATTGTGACACTTCTTCCACAGCTAGGAAAGGGTCCTGATACTGTACATAGTAGGGAGGTTTAGTAACAATGATGTATGGTACCCATTCCTACGGTACCCAATTTACGCAGATGTAGCAATGCTGTATAGGTATGCTGCATGTCTGCGTTGTATTTCCTACCAAGTGGTTGCTAAACCTCCCTAGTGTCTTTGGGATACCGTAGGGGTTTACATGCTGGGCGCTCATTAATTTCAGTACCCCAGTGCCTCTGGCCCTTATTTGAGACAGGGGTCTATTTGAATACAGCACCTAAAATTTGATTTCAATAGCCCTGTTGCCATGGCGTTTATTCAAGATTGATGCTTATATAAGACCCCCATGCACAAGACACTATGGTATCAGATGCCAGGTATACATGCATCTGTCTATCTATTACCCAGTCTATGTCCATATCAATCTGTCTATCTATATATCTAATCAGATTGGGGAAGAATGGCTCTTTTATTGGTAAAAGCTGAAATATGGCTCCTTATAAGTTCTGCCTTTGAATACCAGCAGTAGAGCATGACTCATGAATTAGCACATAGACTCGACTATAGTCCGGAAGTAAGCGGTAGGTGCTGGGTGCTCGAGATAGGACAGAGTCAGCTTTAACACGTTATAGCCTGATGACGCATTAGTGTAGCATGACCACAGGTTGGCATCAAGCAGTGGGTGTGAGTCTGCAGAACGGCATTTCATCGAAGCAACATGCCCACTCTGTACTGGAATGATGTTTGAATGAAGCATCATCATACATGCATCATGACGCCCAATGGGCATGATGCATTAATGCATTAGCTGCCCTTATAGGGTCAATGCATTGGCTGCCCTTATAGGGTTAATACATTATGTGCCCTTATAGGGTCAATGCATTAGCTGCCCTTATAGGGTTAATGCATTATGTGCCCTTATAGGGTCAATGCATTAGCTGCCGTTATAGGGTTAATGCACTAGCTGCCCTTATAGGGTCAATGCATTGGCTGCCCTTATAGAGTTAATGCATTATGTGCCCTTATAGGGTTAATGCATTATGTGCCCTTATAGAGTTAATGCATTATGTGCCCTTATGGGGTTAATGCATTATGTGCCCTTATAGGGTTAATGCATAAGGTGCCCTTATAGGGTTAATGCATTAGCTGCCCTTATACGGTTAATGCATTATGTGCCCTTATAGGGTCAATGTATTATGTGCCCT
Source organism: Acholoe squamosa (assembly GCA_949317995.1). Taxonomy (NCBI): domain Eukaryota; kingdom Metazoa; phylum Annelida; class Polychaeta; order Phyllodocida; family Polynoidae; genus Acholoe; species Acholoe squamosa. The sequence goes on along the minus strand of OX439036.1, from coordinate 4,805,241 downwards.
TATAGGGTCAATGTATTATGTGCCCTTATAGGGTCAATGTATTATGTGCCCTTATAGGGTCAATGCATTAGCTGCCCTTATAGGTCAATGCATTGGCTGCCCTTATAGGGTTAATGCATTTGCTGCCCTTATAGGGTCAATGCATTGGCTGCCCTTATAGGGTCAATGCATTAGCTGCCCTTATAGGGTCAATGCATTGTGTGCCCTTATAGTGTTAATGCATAAGGTGCCCTTATAGGGTTAATACATTATGTGCCCTTATAGGGTCAATGCATTAGCTGCCCTTATAGGGTTAATGCATTATGTGCCCTTATAGGGTTAATGCATTAGCTGCCCTTATACGGTTAATGCATTATGTGCGCTTATAGTGTTAATGCATTAGCTGCCCTTATAAGGTTAATGCATTATGTGCCCTTGTAGTGTTAATGCATAAGGTGCCCTTATAGGGTCAATGCATTATGTGCCCTTATAGTGTTAATGCATAAGGTGCCCTTATAGGGTTAATACATTATGTGCCCTCATAGGGTCAATGCATTAGCTGCCCTTATAGGGTCAATGCATAAGGTGTCCTTATAGGGTTAATGCATTATGTGCCCTTATAGGGTTAATGCATTAGCTGCCCTTATAGGGTTAATGCATTATGTGCCCTTATAGGGTCAATGCATTAGCTGCCCTTATAGTGTTAATGCATTAGCTGCCCTTATAAGGTTAATGCATTATGTGCCCTTGTAGTGTTAATGGATAAGGTGCCCTTATAGGGTCAATGCATTATGTGCCCTTATAGTGTTAATGCATAAGGTGCCCTCATAGGGTTAATACATTATGTGCCCTCATAGGGTCAATGCATTAGCTGCCCTTATAGGGTCAATGCATAAGGTGTCCTTATAGGGTTAATGCATTATGTGCCCTTATAGGGTTAATGCATTAGCTGCCCTTATATGGTTAATGCATTATGTGCCCTTATAGGGTCAATGCATTAGCTGCCCTTATAGGGTTAATGCATTGGCTGCCCTTATACGGTTAATGCATTATGTGCACTTATAGTGTTAATGCATAAGGTGCCCTTATAGGGTCAATGCATTATGTGCACTTATAGTGTTAATGCATAAGGTGCCCTTATAAGGTTAATACATTAGGTGTTCTTATAGGGTCAATGCATTAGCTGCATTATGTGCCCTTATAGGGTTAATGCATTATGTGCCCTTATAGGGTTAATGCATTAGCTGCCCTTATAGGGTCAATGCATTATGTACCCTTATAGGGTTAATGCATTTACTGCCCTTATAGGGTTAATGCATTGGGTGCCCTCATAGGGTCAATGCATTGGCTGCTCTTAAATGGTTAAGTTAAACCCTGGAGTAAGCAGACAAAGACCCCTTCACACTGCTGGTGCCTATTGTTGTGAGTGTTTGGTGCCTGATCTAACAAAGGGCTCTCTCTATGGACAACTACAGGACAAGTACAACAGATGGAGCTTTACCCTTTACAGGCTGCTAATGTTAATGCACCAATGCATCTTACCCATTGGTTGTCATGATGCATGAATGTAGCCCTGGTGAGTTACTCACCAGGGCTACATTATAGCATCATGCCGACACTATTAGGTTGATACACTGCTGAAGGATTTCCATGATGCTTCAATACAAATCTTGCAAGCAGACTCATCTGCACTTCATTGCACTGTAAAAATTAAAAAAAAAGAATCTACCAGGGATCCTCGTGGTACTGAACAGTGTAGTTTTTACAAGAAACCCCAGGTGGCAGTATAGCAAAGGAACAAGGAATCGCTGTGAAAATAATGAGAGATCTCTGGCAACTTTGGGACGAGGAATGTGCCATCATGTCGACGCCATTTGCAGTGTGCGGCATTCCTGTATCAGCGGCCTTAAAGGGTTTAAGGCAGCTTAGTGCAGGCTTCTACTACTAACAGCCACTGGGTACTTAGGGAACGGAACCATTCTCAAACTGCTGATTCTTGAACTACTCTGGGTCAATTCCTGCGTTTCACTTTTGTCTGCTTCTCATACATAAATCTGCCACCATGTCTGTATGGAACTCTCTCTATCAATTTTTTAATCATATTTTCTGTGTCTTTCTGTCAATCTAGCATTTCACCCTTTCCCTGTCTATACTCATTTTAATGTCTTAAATGTCTCCCTTGCTGTCCCTCTTCTTTGGCATATCTACCCGAGTGGATGTTCGTAATGTAGTGTCTTAAAGGCAGTTGCTGCCGAGCGTATGTTTTGAAAAAAAGAAGAAATTTTACATAGAGATCGATCAATAAATACACATTGTAATACCTCTTAAAATATGTCAAGTGACAGAGTGTTTCACTAATTCCTACAGTTTAAAAATGATTTGTCTCTTTGATTTAGGGCGGCGCTTTACTTCAGCCCTGACGTGCTATAAGGATTAGAACGCCGGACCCCGTTAGGTTTAGCGCTTTCTATTCAAATCCCCCTCTACCTCCCTGCTACAACAACGATGGAATATGACAAAAGGCTTGACTAATTAATCACAAGTCTTATCCTGATTAATCCGTTCTTTATTTCTGTTAATTTTTTCTGCAGTGGAGAGTTATTAGGCCTGTTGTGTGAATAGATGGGTTGGTTGGTGTGTTGGTTCTTTTAGTCCTAATCTGTACGCTAATTAATTGCACCAAGATATAGAACAGGACAATAGGGCCAGTTACAGGGATATAATGAATCATGTTTTCAGAATTTTCATTTTGTCTTAAATATTGATTTAATTGTACTTAATGACTGCTGTCGAAGGGAATTAAAGCTACATATATCATCGGTCCTGCAGGGCGATGCATAGCTATCAGATTTCAGGCTGTTGTCCACACAATAAAGCATAGTTGCCACACTACAAATCAAGGTTGGACCCCTCACTATGGTGCTAATTTAAGACCTTATTTATTGGCCATTAACCTTGGAATTCCATATAATAACTCAATAAATTACAACCATACAGAATATATCTAAGTCAAAACTGGAAATTAAGTTGTATGAGGGTGTCAAATAGTAGCCATAGCATCTTATGGCATGACCTCCAGAGAAATAGCTCAGGCGCTGTGAAAGACAATGCAGCCTGCTATGCTTCTATAGAGCTACCCTACCCTTTTGTCCCTCTTTCTGCCTAGTTGTTCCCCATGATTTAATTAGTAAGTGTTTGTGAATGGCGGCACCACATAGCGATGTTATCATGATATAGGGCAGGGAATGGAGAGCAGTAACTGCACTGTAAAAAAAATGTCGTTAGCTTAATAGTGGGGTGTGTGCAGATTTTACACAACGTTCTCACCGCTTTTTTTATGACAGATATCCCTTGTACCACAGTGCTGTACTGCCATCTGGGGGCTTCCTGGTGCATGGATGCAACACTGCTTGACTGCATTACAATAACAGTGGTTCATTGTTCCATTTTACAAGGCTTCCTTGTAGATTCAACAGTATATTTTTATACTACAACTGTATAGACCTATAAAGAGCCTACTAAAGGCACAGTCACATTACCCTATAGGGTCCAATAGCAGTGGTGCACGTATAATGGTGAAAGTGATTGGCTGCAGCAAGGAGCAGGGATCGGCAATATATGGCAGAACACAATGTAAATACAGTGCTCCATTGGGTACACGTCTATAGTATGACTAAAGTCGCAAAAGGAAAGCCTGCACAAAGATTGTTAGTATGGCGGAAGCCGTCAAGCTACATTTACACTGGGAAGTCAGAAACTATCAGTCAACTCCCATTTATCGACATTCATTATGAGGAACGTAATCTCTAAGTTTCTTCAATAATAGAAGGAAAATAAATGATACTGCAGTGTCCCATTGGACTAGGGATAAGAAGGGCACATAACCAATTAGAGAGATGTTTACATAGTTTCTATTTCCTGTATTCACTAGATAAACTTGTCCCTTTCTTCCTGTTTTTAACTCTATTAGTGAACAACTCAATGTCTCTCATACTCCCCCCTCTCACTCTCTCTTCATCCTACTCTAGTTCTCTATTGATGTTTCTTCCTCTCCCTTCTTCTTTCTGTATATCTACCCCTGCCTCAGCGTCCACAATCTCAGGATACGATGCTGTTAAACACTGAAGGGAGGGTCATCAATGCAGGTCAATGCGTGAAACGGTACTGCCAAAACATGGTGATTATATCTTATTAGTGAGTGAGTGAGTGAAATTCGTTTATTTAGACTGTACAAGATTAGGACCCCTCCAGGGTCGCTGATGCATTAATGCATCAAGCCCATCGGTTGTCATTGGTCGTCAATAAAGTGCTGGTGAGACTGCTCCCCAGCACTTCATTAGATCTATTACATGCCGACCCTTTGGGGTTAGTCTGAGAGTTTTTGATGGATGACCACACATTTACATCTTTATAATAGCCCTAGGTGTCCTCTATCAAATAAGTCTATGTAAGGCAAGATTAGTTTACAACTTCTTTCTCTAGAGACACAAGAGTCCAAAATGACCCAACCAAAGCCCACAAAATCTACTGCTTTCTGGCGACCTGACCCACAGTTGTTGTATACACTCCCGGAGCACTTCATTGGTGCATCATGACAACCAAAGGGCATGATGCATTAATGCATCAGCGGCTCTTAAAGGGTTAACATCACTCTGTGGGTGTTAACCACTGACAGCTGCGCTCCATCATGGACTTAACCATTTAAAGGCGGCTAATGTATTATTGCATCATGCCCATTTGGTTGTCATGATGCAAAAATGAAGCCCTCGCAGCTAACTCAATAGGGCTTCATTCAAGCATCATGCGGACCCTACAGAATTGAGACTCTCCCGGAGGGTCGGCATGATGCTCTAATAAAGTTCTGGAAAGCAGACTTGCCAGCAATTCATGGGTGCTTCATCAGAGCCTATGGGTACGATACACTCATGCAATAGTGGTTCTGAAAGGTTTAAGCAAGGACAGCTGTGCATGCCCTCCATCATGGACTTGACATGAACAGCAATCAGAGTACAAAAAATGTACTTGGAGGTGTAAGCAGGCATAAGGTGCTTGCACACCATCCAGGCACATGCTGGGGTGGGCCATGGAGGTGTGCGAAGGAGGCAGGCGGTGAAGTTCAATAAAAGACACTTACAGGGGTGTCTATTAAGAGATGGAGAGACAGCGGGAGAAAGAGAAAAGAGAGAGAAGGAGACAAACAGAGAGTCAGACATAGAGACAGAGAGAGAGAGACCAAGACAGGGACAGACAGAGACAGACGGAGACAGAAACAGAGAGAGGCATCCAGAGATACAGAGAGAAACAAAGACAGACAGGCAGAAACATACAGAGAGAGAGAGAGGAATTGTCAGAAACAGAGACAGAGACAGTGAAACAGATACAGAGGCAGAGAAACAGAGACAGAAAGAGAGAGAAAGAAATACAGACAGATAGAATAAGAGACAGAGACAGAGCTAGAGTCGAAATGAAAGGATGGGTAATTACCACCAAACAATCTTTATCAAGTGATTGCAGGAATTAGATTCTGCAGAAACATCTGCAGCTTATCTCTGTAATTGGGCGTCATGTTAATTGGAAATGTCCGAATCTCCGAGCTGATAGTTCTACTGAGACACTCTTCGTAGTATAATTCATTGATATCGCAATTCTATGATTGAACCAAGCCTCATGATTAGCTCTTAATAAACGCTAATAAAGATTTGATTGATGGAGGCGCCCATTATCTCTGTTGATACACTATGCACTGGTAAAAGAAATCTACATTGAAGTAATGCAAAAATATTTTATATTTCATTCTGATTTGAACTGACCTGATCTGTCTAAAGATAATTTCAAATGCCCCATAGATGTAGAAAATGCCCACATTGTGGGTTAAAATAACTATACCATTATCATATCCCGTCTACTTCACCTGAACTCATCCAAATATCTCACTGTCTGGATAGCATCAGCAGTGCACCCTTTTATCCTTATCCTACCAACGTCCTTCTCCTACTGTCCTATATTATTTGAATTCTACACTGCAAAAATGGTGTTTAGATTTTAAACATGTTTAGGTCTAAACACGTTTAAAACCTAAACATATAGGTCAGTTAGGTGTCTCATCGACTACACATTTAGGAAATGAACACTTTTATTCTAACTACATAAACATTTATGCTAAACATGTTTAGAAGTTTAAAGTTGAGACAGTTGAATAATAGGTGTTTAGATTTAAACATCAATATGTTTAGATACTTGGATGTTGAATCCACACCAGGTAGCAGCACTACCTTTGACTGGACTATCTGCACACAGTTATAATCAATTGTTGTGACAAATGTCCCCAAATCCCATGTTTATCATGGTTTCATTTCATAGAATGACATGTGAATAGATAGGGCAATAGAAAATTGACTAGATTCACCTCAAGCTACCATCATTACCATAAAATAATCAATAAAATCCATGACTGACACCTATTTGATGTTATTCTTGAATAGATAAGGCAATATCCTTCCTGCCAAGCTGTTGTACTTTCTCAAGTCTCTCATTCTGATGCAGTGTGTACTACATGTACACATATATAACTGTGGCTGACATCTTTGGAGACTTTGACAAGTAAATACCTGCTGATCTCCCCCCAGTAAATGAGAAAAAAATATATATCTCTGTTTTTAATGCATACATGTCTGCAAACCTTAAATCTCCATCAAATCATTTAAACATCTAAACACAAAAATTCATAAACACCTAAACACAAAAATTTATATATCTAAACACAAAGGTTTTAACCTAAACACCTACATTTCTAAACACTTAAGCTAAGCACATTGTTTGGCTAAACATGTTTAGCAAATTAATAAGATTACAAAAACGTTGCAAGAATATGTTTAGAATTGTGTTTAGGATCTAAACACCATTTTTGCAGTGTATCTGCATGACAAATTATATATCATATGTAAACTCCAGGAATATATTGAGTCAAGATTTAATTGAGGAAATAAAGGTTCAGCAGCGACGTAAAATCATGAAAATGATGTAGTGAAACTGGAACAAAAAAAAGAATAGTTTGTGACTTCCACAATTCTACAGATATATCACCATTTGGACAGTAATTCTACATTTCCAAGTATTCTTCTCATCTTCAAGGCTTTCTTATGGGAGTTTCTTTCCTTATATTTTGTTGTTTTAGCAACATCCAATTTGAACAAGGTGATACAAACATGCAACAAAAGTTCTGAATTAAGCATTATCAATTTTTGTTGCATTTGCGATATATGGACTTGCTGTGGCCAAGCGATGTAGACATACACTGCTATGGGTGCCCATGGGGGATTTTGATTGAACCAATAGCAGGTGCATGAACTGTGATAGCAGTTACTACCCTGCACTCCCTGCCTATATCAACATCGGATCGGTAACGGGCAACTTATCTTTACTAACTATCATTAATTGCATCACACAAAACAGGATACAAGAAAAAAAAAAAAACACAAAAGGGATGGATATATAGTTCTGTAAGGTGTAGCCGGTTAAATATGATTAATCAGTTTCCCTGCACTTACTCTATCTTTTTATGTGAGACTATTGAACTACCAGGTTGGGCTGAAAAGGTGACAAAAACATTGTTTCAATATGGCATCATTACAAGAGTTTGACACTAGCAGGAAGAGCACTGAAAATAGAGGAGTTTGACAAAATGGCATTATCCAAACTATGACTCATTTTATCCCTATGCTGCCCCATCGTCCTGTTCTATATCTTGGTGCAATTAATTAGCTCACAGATTAGGACAAAAAGAACCAACACACCACCAACCTGTCCATTAACGCAGCAGGCCTAATGACTCTCAACTGCAAAAAAATTAACAGAAATAAAGAAAGGATTAATCAGGATAAAACATGTGATTAATTAGTGAGGCCTTTTGTTATATTTATTCTGTTTCTTTTGTTAAAATTTGGTGAGTTTTAGGGAGAGTGTCATATTCAGGCATTCAAAGGAGTTCTTTAATCAAGAATGTATTTTTTTAATCTTCATGCATATTGCTGACCCTAAATGACTGTCACTCTACTATAGCACATTCCAATTGATGACAAAAAAAAATAGGGAAATAGCTGTTCAAAATTGTAAGACAGTAAGTTTTGTGTGGAAAATATTCTGATTTAATATTGAGCACCATCATTATATAGAATATTTCATGCTCTATATATCATACAATAGCACAATGGTGCGCCAATCAAGAAATACAAAGTATACTTCTTTAGTTACACATGGGTGCCATAGCAAGGTTTTTCACATGGACTAAGTTGATACATTATTTGATATGTCAGTGTGAAACAGTACCTGATTTAGTGATTAATAATTTATCTACAGTTTTTTGCTATAGGATACTGCCTAGCCTTTGCATCATCTGCATGGCTCTATACCCAAGGCCACATTTTGAGTCTATAGATATCTGCAACCAGTGGTAGAGGACACACAAAGGGTGTGAAGTATTGTGTTGTGTGTCTGGGGTATTGACATTTAAAGTGCCCCCTGGTGGGATCTAACAGAATCGTCTCCTCCTCAACTCTGTAAACACTCAGGCCTCAAGAGTGAGGTTCGTGGTGGGGAAAGGGGTGTGGTACCATGGGGAGGTAGTGAGGGGGGGGCAGTGAAAATAGCTCACATCAGACAGAAACCATGATTTGCCATCATTATTCCACATTGTATAATACTTCATTCTCCCCAAGACTTAAGTATATACTTGGATATTGCCAAGTTCAGGGCCTTCCTGGCTGTTAGTGGTGCCTTTCTACTGGTACAAGCATAATCCCCTACAGCTTCCTCAGTCCCAAATCCCCGTCACTTGAGGCCGAGTGTTTACAGTGTGAAGGAGAAGGAGCCGCCACTCACCAGGGGCCACTTTAATTGTCACTATCCACCCTACTATATCCCATATACACAACACAATACTTCACACACCCAGTGTTTATTCTACTATAGGATTGTCAAACCATTGACTTGAAATAGGCCTTTTGGGTATGAAAACACCCTACACAATATCCCATATGTCTTGTATGTATCCTATCATTGGCTTGAAATGATAATTATGAAGTTTAGAAGTATTACAAAAGGATTTCTTACAAATACAAAGCTGACCACCTGTCTCTATGAATCAAGAATAATCATTGAAACATAATTTTACAAAATAGTTTTTCTGCAAAAGGTACTTTTTTACAACTTGGAAAAATTACTTTACTGATTATTAAAGGAAAAAAAAAAAAAATAACCATATTAGCCCAAAACAAATGGGTGATATGGCTAATTACCAGGGTTTGTTCATTTACATAACTGTAATATTAGTTATTCATGCTTTATGGGTAATCTCTAATTACAAATACAAGAGAGCTGACCATCCCATGCTTACTAAAGCTACCATTGTAGAGGGTAATGGATAGATAATATGAGGACAATGTCCATTGAGGAACTTCTCCTCTATTCAAGTCAAACATAAGCCCCTCTGTGCTTCTAGTTTTCTTTCATGTCCCTCAAGTTAGCACAAATGTTGGCAAATCCCTCCCATTTTCATTTCTTTTCATTATTTGTGACATAAGTTTTTTTTAACTAATTACTTCTCGGGTCTTGATGGGGAAATAATGGAAGATTTTAACTCAGTTCAAGAGTGCACTTCATGTTTATTTTAATGATTTTTCCTTCATAGAAGAGAAGTCAAGTTTAAATAGGGCAGTATTTCTTTTAACGGACATTAGAGGGAGTTAAAGGAATGAATCTGTCATTGCAGGAAATTGGATCCTGGTTGAGGACTTAATGTATTAATTTTATAACACTCACCATCCCAGCACTCAAAACATGGAAGAGCACCGCATGCCCTTTGACCTTTTAAGGGCTGCCAATGCAACAACCTTTGATAGTCAAGATGCATCAATGAGGATCTTGTGAGACACTCTGCCAGCACTCCACTGGTACATAGTGCTGACCCTCTGGGACTGCATTTACTTCATCAGTTAGGGCTGATGCATCTCTGTACCCCTGGGAGGGTACTCACCAAGGCTTTGTTCATGCATAATATCCACACTAAATAAGGCATTTTATTTCTAGTGCCCTGCCACAGCCTGTTTCTTCATCCATTAATGACTTTGGCAGAATAGAATTCTTTTCAGTAGGGCCTACCAAGTCAGCCACTCAGGGTGAAGCTCATACTGTTCTGCTTTGGCTAAGGTATAGCTTATACACTAGTATATATGTCAACACCTAGCCTATCATTTTCTTAGCATTCTCGACTTGCACATTGCCGTATGTGTTGTACTCTTAATCTCACTAATATCTCCTGACCAAAAAAGGTAATTCGTCACATTAGCCTTTGACATTTGGACGATCACAGTTGAAAAGGTCTGATGCCTTAAAAGGACTGCCCATGAATATATGCTGACTTTGAGAATTATCAACTTTACTTTACGCCATTGTCCGGTAAAGACCTTTTCCTAAATAAGGTCGGTAAGTTCTCACATGCCTGTATCATGTTCATGTAATATGCATTATTTAGAAAGGTCAGAGAACTAATTAATCAAGACCTTTACAGAAGCAGCTATTACTTTAATCTAGTTATCCAACATTATGAATCTAAACTCAAACTTTATAAAAGATCGGCTCATTTCATCAAAATGTCTTCTACGCCTTTGTCCTCAAGTGAATTCAAACTCAACGCCTGCGATTGTTCAGCATTTACAGTTCCTCTATCTGCAGAACAATCATAATGTAAATTATTAAATTGCCCCTTTTCATTTTAAGTGGTTTAATATTCTAACCACTAATTTCCAATACTACAATTCACACCAGCATTGCCGTTTTGTGTCGTCAGAGACAGCTGAAGAACTAGACGGGAGAATCCTTTACTAATTTCATCCTGACATTTTCTTATCCTACTTCATAAATGGATTCTGTCCCTGAAGCTAATTTAATTTTGCCATAGTTTAGACTGCCTCTACAGTGATTGTGAAGGACGGAGTAGGGTTTGAATCTGAACTCTATCTCAATCATTTTCTACAGCAAGTGGATGCTTCTAAAGTTATCTCAAACCTTTCGTTTACACTCTAAGAAATACTGTTGAATCTATGAGGCATCCTCAGAATACTGACGATCTGAGGTAATCCATGATTGTAATGCAGTAAAATAGTGTAGTTTCTACAATGAAGCCCAAGTTGGCAGTGAAGTAAAGCACTATGATACATGAAATCTCAGTGAAAATAGCTATCCCAAAGTTGCTAAAGATCCATCATCATTTTGAGGACAATATCTTTACACTGTACTGCATTTCATCTTAACTATTTTAGCTGTGCTGAAACTTGGGTCTATTACAGAGGATAGGACAGATCAAAAACTCTACTGTTTCAGTGTGCAGAGATATAACCCTGTTCAAGTAACACCATGCATTAAAACAAACAGACCTTTGTTATAATGATACATCAATTCAAGGCTGGTGAGTAACTCGCCTATGCCATTTTTAGGTATCATGACTTGATGCACCTACAAAATGTCATCATGATGCGCTGAAGAATTATTAGTAAGTTTTAACACTGTTTCATCGAATCAAAACAACAAATGTAAACAAATCGTTTGTGGATGAAGGATTATAAAGGTTTAAGTGATAACAGACCGTCATGAAGCCATAACTGTACCAAATACCACCAGCTCTAAACAGGTCATGAGGAATGCTGATAAGATGAAGCACAAGAGGAGCACCCCTTCAGGGTCATTCATTATAATGTGAGGGGTATTAAGGGGGGCAAATTTAAAAGAATGAAGGTGTGAGCTATAAAGTATGTAGGAAGTGAAGCGGGACTGAATTTGCTATTCTAGAACAAGACTCAAGTAATGGAGTTATTCATGATTTCATGGACCTACCCACCACCTCTCTCACACGTGTACACACCTTACACTGAACATATTTTTTGTAATTGCTGTGTCACTTATCAACACTTCCAACATAATAAATCTACTTTAGATTTTTCCAATTCAGTGTCCTTTTCCTTCAAACCCATATAGTTAGGTAAAGTTATAGAGACAAAAGGAATTTTCAATGATAAAGGTCAGTTTCCCCATACCCATCCATCACCAATTTCAAACAAAGTGTAGACTTGCTTCTTCTTCAGTATGCCCCAATCTCCTATCCCCCCAGACATATTCTTATTTAAGACCAAATGAACAGTCTTGTTTTACAAAATACTCCACTCCCTAATTCAGTGTGAAAAATATCAGAAAGAGTGGCTCACACAGACCTCTTCTGCTCCTGACTGCACAGAGAGAAGAACACTGATTGCTTTGATGCATACTGCACAGGTCACAATTTGTCTCCCATATGACATGTATGAAGGCATGACAAATAAGGTTGACACTCTCATATTTGGTTCGTCAACTCCATTTGACATGCGTAATAAAGACACTTCACATATTTCTGATCCATTCACCTGAGTGCTAGGTAAAAACTGTGAGACGATTATGTAAGAGTCAAGAGCAGTCAATAGCTATGTACCAATGGTTCAATCAAGGCAGGCCCATAATAGAAGGCAGGGGATATCATAGTCCCGCAGGCCTGCAACACTAAGGCACTTTTTCCTATCTACAGACCTTCTACTTGACTGAGTACCTCTATGCAGTCCATATGACAAGGGCATGGAGGTGCATGTCAATGCCATATGTCTCCCTGTACTGTAGTTACTGAGATTATAGATTGTGGGTTAGAATACAGTCCTTTGGTATTTTCACTGACCCACACATAAGGTGTCTAACTTCTCCAGTTGAAGTATTCAGGATGGTGCTAATGGTGTCTATTTTGATATTCAATTACAAATGTAAATTTAACAATGAAATAGAATTTACTACCATTCATTGATAGTATTTACAAACCTGAGTGATCTATTCTTCTTGAAAACAAAATGACACCGATACATCAAATGCCTCAAGTGTTCATAGTACCTCTTGGTAGTGGTTTATCCTGGTACCAAAATGGTTGTTTGCCCCATCTAGTGGAATATCTTAGAACAATTATGTATGTCAAACCATCACACATCAAGTGCCTTCGATGTCGCCGTGTCCCTAGTCAACTCACAGATGACAGGGCATTTTAAGGCATGTCAAATCATATGAGGATTACTGTGTGCTTCAGTTGTCATGGTGACATATGTGTACATCCCAATGATGTGTGCTCACTGTGTCAAATCAAGTTGACATGGGTATACATGTCACTTTGCCAGGAAGACCTTTTCAATGTGCTCGACTAAGTGGCTTAATGGCTGCAGTACAGAAAGTGTAACTCACTCAATGAATGGAAGGCCCTTGCTGTTATTTTGTCTGTTACCCTACAGGAACATGCAGTAGCAAATGTATTTGTACTTTCCAATCGCTGTAAACCAGTTTCATAAAATTCAGAGATGCCAGGAAAATTCAGCACAAGAAAAAACTAAGTTCAAGTATTTCTATGGCGAGATATCTAGATGGCTGTGGTGCATTCCAATCGTAAACTAGTACATTACCGACTATAGAAACCCAATGTGTCGAACTGGTATTTGCAATTCTTTGCACAGAAGGCTTTTCTGCAACAGTTTACTGGCCACATACAGCAGTTTTACTAATTGCCTGTTTGTAACTAAAATGTAATTTTCATACACAAGACTGTATTCATGTCTCATGACAAACTTTTAGGAGTATATAAACCTTGTGCAACCATCAGAACGCAGATGATGTTAGTAGACGTTCCAGAGATATAGCGGTGTATCATTCAATGCTGAATTAAACCTTCAAGGACTGCTGGTCCATTCACCCTCATGATGCAGTGGTGAAATGCCGGCACACAGGGTGGTCCTGATGCAAGGATGTAGCAATGTGATGTTATCACGGCTGTATTTGTGCATCATGATTGGACCAATCCACATGATGCATTGATGCACTATCAGTCTCTACCATTAAAAAGGGCTAATGGTACCGGGATAAGTGAGTGGCGGCACCTAGTGTCAGCCAAGTCGTCTTTATAGACTGCTTCAGAATGGTGTCCTACTGGTAAAAAGGTGGCCAAAGACACTGTAGTGTCTGGGTGGAGGGGGGCACATAGGGATCTATAAACGTCCTGGTATTGAGACAGAATGTGGTTAGATTCTAATAGGCCGAGGCCAGGGACTGTAATAAGGCACCAGGGGTGAAGCATACCTATATACCAGTAGAAAGGCTCAAGTCTCAATTGATATGTTGGAGCCAATATTTCTCTAGACAGATGCAGCAGACTGTCCTACACACTTTAGAGATATTCAGAGATATGGTATTTAGATCAGTACGTAGTTAACACAATAGCCAAGAACACATAATGGGTGAAAGAGACCTTGGGAACATCCAGTGTCAATCCTTTCATAGCTGTTCCATACACATACTGAAATAGGTTTAGTCTGTGGGGTTACTTTGGCAAAGTCACCACTCACCTCTGTAATCAAGGTAAGTGCATAGCAAATAAAGGCAACAGAGGGCAGCACTGTTCCCTTTAGTTTCTCACCCTTCTATAGCATATGGATAACACCTACACAGACTAAACCTGGTAACCAGTCCATGCCCGTGAAAATAGAGAATTGGCTGTAGCCTGACATTCCATTGAGATCGAATTCTACATGCCTAAACACGGTGCGAAAGATTCCCATTTACAGGTCAGTGCTACATACACTGCATGTAAAATGTCCATACAGAATAAGAACATCCTCCCAGGCAGACTGCGCAGTCCTATGTAGGTCGTTTAAAAATATGTTTCATCCTGGTTCAAACTGGAATTGTCAAATTCATCAAGGAAAAAACCTATTCTCCTTATTCAGAACACATCTGTTCACTCCTGTTCTGTTAGTTCATGAATGACCTTGATAATAACCTGACTCACCATCCTCTCCACTAAGATCCCTTTGTGGATCACTACTACATTAATTGTTAAGCTTATGTGGCTACATTTATGCATCTTAAGCATTATATGGGAGTGGTTCCCTCAACATCATAGTAGACACTGGCATGATACATTCTAAAACATGCTGTTGAATCTAGCATGGATCCTCACAAAACTAAACAGTGAGCCAACATTATTGTGTGGTAGTGAACCCATGTGGTGTCTACAATGAAGCCCTAGTTAGCAGTACAAGATGGCAGGCAGTACTTGGAATCTCCTTGAAAATAAGGACATGTCTGTAGCAATTTTAGGACAAGCATATCATGATTATTTCAAAGGAATTGCAAGACAGGGCCTGGTTCTATTCTTATATATAAATAAATGCAGTATAAATAAAAGAAATTCAATCAGTTGATCAAGACACCAAATCAACTGAATAGTCTACCTTGTTATGCCGTATTTAAAGGGTAAATCAGAAAAAAAGGAAACCATACAAGAAGGTCAGTGTTTTTTGGTATGTGGCACATAGCGTTCCTGGGCATGGCTTCAGTGAATTGAGCCAGAATCCCCTGTAATTACAAACATTGGGCCAAGCTTTAGAACAAATCAATTGTGCAATATCTTTTGAATGTAGAAAGATGTTCTTCAGATAAAGTGTCTCATACAGAACACGCTGAATGAAATTACCCACTGAGTTAGCTTAGCCAAAAATTCTGTTTCTAAAGAAAGGTGAATTCACCGATTTCATATCTTTCTACACGTTTGCCATTTACTACTGCCATAATAGCATGTTAAGGCTTGGACACTGCCATAAAATGTAATTAAATATAACATACTCTTTAGGGTTGATTTATGATCATTTCCCGATATAGGGTTGTAAAATCGGCCCATCAAGAATGGTACAGCAACCTAAAATACACCTCCCCCTATTGTACACCTACCACATACCCATATTTAGGCCCAGTGCATGGTTGATGAGACCAAACATCCCTGGGCACAGAAAAGAGTTTCTAATGCAGGCCATAACACCCTAATTGATTTGCATGCTTAGGCACCATGATGACCGAGTACAGGATCAGGGACGGCTTCGACCAGCAGGGGCACTGATTAATCATGGCCTTTACAGCCCCTATTATCACCCGCTCCTAATATCTCACACGCTTTATGTTTGATCAACTGATTTGTGTCACACCCAGCTACAAGAAGTAGATAGAGATGTTGGCTTTACAACGGAATGATACGAAGGGACTATACTAAGCTATCATGTTAGGTGTAGCACTGAGGCATTTTGAGGAGGTATCTTTAGGTATGATAAGAATATGCTAGAACCATGGTTTTCAACTGATGCAACATTCAAAATAGGGTTTTTCTAGCTGCGATATCAAGGTTACGTAGCAAATTAAAAAGGAAAAAGATTTGGGAAAACCTTGTTGCAAATATAAAAAGGCTAAGAAGGTCTTTATTTTAGACAACCATGTAATCACTCTTTTTGATTTTTCTGTTGTGCTTAAATCAACATTTTGCAATAATAGTCTGGTGTGCTGTGACCATTATCTTCAACTTCTTCCCCAGTTGAACAATAGATCTAGTATACATGTTTTTTAATGTTATTATTTTTTTTGTACCAGTGTAGACAACCTGGATTATAGGGTGAAGAGTGTCTTCACCCTATCATTATAATGTCACTCTGCTGACAGTGCCAAGATAATGACTAAATAACCTGGCCCGGCCAAGGCAGACTACTGCTTATAACGGTGTGCCATTCAGGCATCATAAGGGAGTTCCCTCTGTCAGTAAGCCTGCGCAACGCAAGATCTTTTGTATCATGGGCATGGAAAGCAGGGGGGACATGTCACCCCCCCCCCACTTTTGGCCAACTCCTCAAAACTTCAAAACTGAAAGGTCAAGCAAAGGGAGGTCAAAAATTGCAGAAACACCCCCTGGTCCCACCCACTCTGAAACTGCTTCCCACGCCCCTGTGTATGCAAGAATGCTAAGGAGGCTGTTTCGCCACATCTGTATTAATTAAATGACATGCTTGAAGGCAGGGGGAGGTTGTAACCAGTAGCAAAGACAAAGTAGAAATTGGCTGTTAGTTTGATTCCTTTGTAAAGTTGAAATTGTTGGTCAATTATAGATTCTATTATGCCAGTCTCACTTGACACATTTTCAGGACTTTTTTCCCTGATCAATCAATGTGTGAAATATTTATTTAAGCGTCCCAAAATCCACATCATCTTTTTCCAGACTTTTATTCATTTAAACTGCAGCATAGATTTTATTTTGTCCTACACCTTCAGGGCATTCACCTCTTAGTAAAAGAGAAACAAGCTGGTACATGGCAGAGACAAGTCAGCTCAAGTTGCTGTTGCAGACCTTCCAATTATTTACAACTGTCAGTATATGTAAATAATCACTAGTAATTACATACCTTCTGACTTTCATATTCCCAGAATCAATTATATGTCCCTACTAGTACTATTTGGAGAGTCGCCTATTTCCCTCCAGCCTGCAGCCCTTACGGCAGTTGATATGGGTTTTCTAATGATGGAGCATAGTCTGTTGGTCTGTGGTAATAGTTAGGCCTGTCAGGTTTGATATAATACTCTATGAGACATTTGTCAAATACATGGACTATGAGAGTTGAAGTGTGTAGGATTTGTATGTCAAAAGGAAACCAATTTCATCTGTCACTTGTCATTAGCTATGTCATTGAAATACAAGATAATTATTGGCAGGGACATTCTCAAAATCATAATATTATATCATGCACCATTCCTTCTGTGTAACAGAGTTTGGATTGTCATTGAGGTCACTGACTGTTGAGGTGTTTCTGTCTTGACTAGCACCTATCACTTATGCTTTACTTTTTACACATTAAAAACGGTGAAAGTCCCTTTCCCGTTCATACAAAGTGCATTGGAAGAGAGCTCAGTGTTTTCTACACAGGAAGTATTTTGATTGACATTCTGCAAAGTCTGTGTGTGTCAAAAGAGGCAGTCTCACTGTCTGGTTATGGCAGGTGACTTACAGTTATTGGCCGACTATTGCTACAAATCAGCATGTCTAAGCCTTAAGGGTCACATCTAATTTCATGTCGTTGCTCATTTGTTGTTGTTTGCATTCATTCTTTTCTTTTGTCATGATGAATTATAAATGAAGTGGAACAATACTGTGGCAGTGCATTGGCACATACATCAAAACCTTCTGAAATGTTTTAAATGAGCAGTGATAAGATGCCTATTAGAATTTCATTGCACATGTTGGAGGGTTATGGTGTAGGCAGAATCTGTAATTTGCGACCAATAACTAAGGTGTGAATACAGCGATACACAAACACAAGGCCTCGTAAAACCTTCCCTTACGTAATGACATAGGCAGAGCTCTGCTAATTAATGCTTTAAGGGGCGCCGATACATCAATGCATCATGCCCATTGGTCATCATGATGCGCCGCTGATACATCAATGCATCATGCCCATTGGTCATCATGATGCATCAATGCAGCCCTGGTGAGTGACTCATCAGGGCTGCATTCAAGCATCATGTTTACCCTATGCGTTTGATACGCTCCTGATGCACCAGTTAAGCACTGACGATCAGACATGATGCACTCCTGCATCAGCGGCCCTTAAATATTTAGAAAATATATGTGTAGCATTGTTTTGTGTGATCAGATTGCACCAAAATATTGCACCCAAGATGAAATGATGTCTTTCTCAAGGTAGCTTGTAAATTGATATCAATAAAAGTAAGCATGTTGTCTAAAAACATGTATAAAAAATGATACCACCATTACAAGAAAACATAAAAGGAGTTGCGCTTCTCTGTAGGATATAGATCAATCGATTCATTATACATTGTAAAAAAGTTATTTCTGAATGCATTTTGAAGGTTTAGTTACACAGTACCATACTTTCACTGATATTTAATAAGTTCAGCATCATCTATACCTTACTCAACAAGCGGCAAAGAGTAGAATGACTTTGTACTAAATTGCTGTGGTTGCAATAGGGTAGATAGGGAAGATGACACGATTGATCGAGAGTACAATATTGTCATTTATCTGATATCATATACATCACATATTACAAACAGATGTTCTGTGATCGAGCACAATCATGACTCTTCAACCTATAAGGGCTTGGGCATTTACAGGGCTTTTATGTACTAAAGTTGCTTCCTACATAAATATTAGATATAGTCGTTACTCCTGATTTCCACCATTAAAATAATAATCGTCAATCAAACCTTCACTCTGTCTTAAATCACTATGATTAGGGGAATCTTTAGCTAGCATCAAGTCGTACAGCCATGTCTAAGTCCCACAGCCCATTTGGGATAGAAGACACGAATAGGTAACTCATCTCCAAGGGTTTATATTGACATCTACCCTCAATTTCCGATCTCCAGTGGGTCAATAGTCATTCGATGGTTTTCATGTCAACATATTCCAGTGCTTAATCACAATTCCATTAAATTTCAAAAATAACATCATCACTCCAATAAACATGATCAACAAACTCCATAACTGGTGACAAATCAACCAATTCCTCACTGAGGTTTAACATTCATGTATCCAATCCGCACACTGTTTTTTCTTTATTTAAAAGCAAAATAACCCCCTAGGCCATGACAAGTGGGACTGGTTGAATCCCATTCAGCCTCATAATGGCTTCGTGGGATATGCCAGTCCCACCTCGGGAAATATGATGTAAAAATATCCCATGGTCGTGGACATTTGCTTATACCTTTGATATGTAACAAAATGTAAAGGGCAGATGAACTAGTATCTAACCCTTTAAGGATGGTTGCAACCCTCCTAGAGCCTTGGTAAAATGTATTCATACGCTATGAAGAAGAAAACCTGACATGCTCATAGATATGAAAACTGGTTCAATGAATAACTCCTGCAACATATATTTGTACATGGCCCAATTTAACATGTGATATGCGCTATATTACCTACCATTACAATAAATCAATATGGATTTAGAAAGAAGAAACACAATGGCAAGAAATTTTTCAAAGAGCACAACACTTAGACAACAGCTAATAACCATTTAACCTATAAAGGTCTAGTTGAATCATAAATTGGGTGTCCCTTTTGTGTCATTATAGGCTGTGCCATTGGTCCCAAGAGCGATATTGCCTCTTATCAGATATCAGTTGCATCCCAAGTGACAAAAACATTTAATGTCATGAGGAAGACACTTTACTGTAACATCTGTAAAAATACAACTAATGGAAGCAGGTTATTCTTATCATTTTTTTTTATCTCTGTTTGTCAGTCTTCTACAAAGAAAGTAGGGTAGGGGCCAGCTCTGGCTGTGAGTCCATGGCGGTATGCCATCTGTCCCCGTTCCGGTTGCACCAGCCCTCAGGGGCTGGTCAGCCGGTATAAGCTACCCCCCGTAGGTAGGGAGGAGTGTAGGGGCCAGCTCTGCCGTAAGGCCAGCAGCCCCGTTTCTGGAGATCCCAGCCCCCAGGGGCTGGCATCCGGTGGTAGCTCCCCCTACATGTGTTTTATACCGATCCAGATGTAGATGGAAGGTAGAGAATGTCAGACAAGGAAGTAGCTCAGCGGTAGAGCTCTTGCCTGCAGGTTGGAGGGTCACGGGTTCGACTCCGGGTTTCTCCAGGACGTTTTCCGCCGACCTCTACAGTCGCAAGGACAAAAAAGATATGTTTATTTATAGAAATTGATCTGTTATACGATCTATAGGTTCAGAATAATCCATACCTTAGTAAACTAAAGATCTAGTATTGATGAACATGGTTCAAAATTGGCTGAAATGATAGTGAGGGGGATTCAGTGGTAATCAATGCAAACCACGTGCATGCTTCTATCAAAGGGTATTAATGACGGGAGTTCCATATAACTAGGAATCACATATGATAAAGATGATATTTCTAAAATGATAAATAGTGACTTTGAATTGTAGGTACCTCTGCTGAGACAGCAACGCGCTGCTTGATCACTTAAAAGGTGATCATCACCCAAAACTGAAAAGATTATCCGAGGTAGACTGTGTTGGTAGAAGTGTTTGCTTCCATACACTGTTCAAAAACAGATGAAAAGCCAATGATCTTTTTTTTTTTTATTCTCCTGTACTGCAGCAAGTTTTTAACTTCTAGCCAGGAGACATTATTGCCATGATTGAAACAACAAGAGATTTCCAAGAGGTATTGCAATAGGACAAAAAATAATATATACTTGAGGGTGCTACTGTCTTGTACCAGTTGATTTGTGTTCAATACAAAACAACATAGAGAGATAGGGGAGGAACTGGAGGGTTACAGACGTTACCATGACAGCCAGCTGTAGTCACATGTCAACAACTACCAATCACTCACACTGCCTATATCGTAAATTTGCCAGTGATCCGAATATTGAGC
The DNA here is from genome assembly GCA_949317995.1 of Acholoe squamosa. Lineage (NCBI taxonomy): Eukaryota > Metazoa > Annelida > Polychaeta > Phyllodocida > Polynoidae > Acholoe > Acholoe squamosa. Next base: position 4,783,971 of record OX439036.1, on the reverse strand, counting down.
ACCTAAAGGCACATTTATTTTATAAATGACATATATATCTGTAGAATACTCCAGGCCTACCTGCATATGTATGCGTAGATGGAGGACCACACTCTTAGCTCCCTCACCTGTAACTAAGCAGAACAAGAAGGGCGTTTTTATCAATGGAGATTGACGTACAAAAGTAATAATTCTATACTTCATTACTAACAAGGAGGAATTATATCATGTTCCATGGACAAAATTCTGTGTAAAACTAAAAAAAATACATAGGAATCATTAGAATATGAAGAGATTTAATTCATCAAAATTTGATGTTGTTCCACCATTTCTTATCAATCATAATTCAAAATGTCTATAAATTTTAGAGTTTACTAAATACCCAGGCTGTAAGATGGCATGTACAATGGGTAATCCTTCACCAAAACATTTGTTATTTTGATGATTATGGTTGAAAACATCTAGAGCCATTAAAAGGGTCTAGAAAAATGATAAGTTCTCCTTCATGCAGAAACACTGTTGTCCCGTATAAACCTCTACTGATCTATGGTTAGTACATTCCCACATTGCTACGCAAGATCTTTTGTATCATGGGCATGGAAAGCAGGGGGGACAGGGGGGACATGTCACCCCCCCCTCCCCACTTTTGGCCAACTCCTCAAAACTTCAAAACTGAAAGGTCAAGCAAAGGAAGGTCAAAAATTGCAGAAACCCCCCCTGGTCCCACCCACTCTGAAACTGCTTCCCACGCCCCTGTGTATGCAAGAATGCTAAGGAGGCTGTTTCGCCACATCTGTATTAATTAAATGACATGCTTGAAGGCAGAGGGAGGTTGTAACCAGTAGCAAAGACAAAGTAGAAATTGGCTGTTAGTTTGATTCCTTTGTAAAGTTGAAATTGTTGGTCAATTATAGATTCTATTATGCCAGTCTCACTTGACACATTTTCAGGACTTTTTTCCCTGATCAATCAATGTGTGAAATATTTATTTAAGCGTCCCAAAATCCACATCATCTTTTTCCAGACTTTTATTCATTTATACTGCAGCATAGATTTTATTTTGTCCTACACCTTCAGGGCATTCACCTCTTAGTAAAAGAGAAACAAGCTGGTACATGGCAGAGACAAGTCAGCTCAAGTTGCTGTTGCAGACCTTCCAATTATTTACAACTGTCAGTATATGTAAATAATCACTAGTAATTACATACCTTCTGACTTTCATATTCCCAGAATCAATTATATGTCCCTACTAGTACTATTTGGAGAGTCGCCTATTTCCCTCCAGCCTGCAGCCCTTACGGCAGATGATATGGGCTTTCTAATGATGGAACATAGTATGTTGGTCTGTGGTAATAGTTAGGCCTGTCAGGTTTGATATAATACTCTATGAGACATTTGTCAAATACATGGACTATGAGAGTTGAAGTGTGTAGGATTTGTATGTCAAAAGGAAACCAATTTCATCTGTCACTTGTCATTAGCTATGTCATTGAAATACAAGATAATTATTGCCAGGGACATTCTCAAAATCATAATTTTATATCATGCACCATTCCTTCTGTGTAACAGAGTTTGGATTGTCATTGAGGTCACTGACTGTTGAGGTGTTTCTGTCTTGACTAGCACCTATCACTTATGCTTTACTTTTTACACATTAAAAACGGTGAAAGTCCCTTTCCCGTTCATACAAAGTGCATTGGAAGAGAGCTCAGTGTTTTCTACACAGGAAGTGTTTTGATTGACATTCTGCAAAGTCTGTGTGTGTCAAAAGAGGCAGTCTCACTGTCTGGTTATGGCAGGTGACTTACAGTTATTGGCCGACTATTGCTACAAATCAGCATGTCTATGCCTTAAGGGTCACATCTAATTTCATGTCGTTGCTCATTTGTTGTTGTTTGCATTCATTCTTTTCTTTTGTCATGATGAATTATAAATGAAGTGGAACAATACTGTGGCAGTGCATTGGCACATACATCAAAACCTTCTGAAATGTTTTAAATGAGCAGTGATAAGATGCCTATTAGAATTTCATTGCACATGTTGGAGGGTTATGGTGTAGGCAGAATCTGTAATTTGCGACCAATAACTAAGGTGTGAATACAGCGATACACAAACACAAGGCCTCGTAAAACCTTCCCTTACGTAATGACATAGGCAGAGCTCTGCTAATTAATGCTTTAAGGGGCGCCGATACATCAATGCATCATGCCCATTGGTCATCATGATGCGCCGCTGATACATCAATGCATCATGCCCATTGGTCATCATGATGCATCAATGCAGCCCTGGTGAGTGACTCATCAGGGCTGCATTCAAGCATCATGTTTACCCTATGCGTTTGATACGCTCCTGATGCACCAGTTAAGCACTGACGATCAGACATGATGCACTCCTGCATCAGCGGCCCTTAAATATTTAGAAAATATATGTGTAGCATTGTTTTGTGTGATCAGATTGCACCAAAATGTTGCACCCAAGATGAAATGATGTCTTTCTCAAGGTAGCTTGTAAATTGATATCAATAAAAGTAAGCATGTTGTCTAAAAACATGTATAAAAAATGATACCACCATTACAAGAAAACATAAAAGGAGTTGCGCTTCTCTGTAGGATATAGATCAATCGATTCATTGTACATTGTAAAAAAGTTATTTCTGAATGCATTTTGAAGGTTTAGTTACACAGTACCATACTTTCACTGATATTTAATAAGTTCAGCATCATGTATACCTTACTCAACAAGCGGCAAAGAGTAGAATGACTTTGTACTAAATTGCTGTGGTTGCAATAGGGTAGATAGGGAAGATGACACGATTGATCGAGAGTACAATATTGTTATTTATCTGATATCATATACATCACATATCACAAACAGATGTTCTGTGATCGAGCACAATCATGACTCCTCAACCTATAAGGGTTTGGGCATTTACAGGGCTTTTATGTACTAAAGTTGCTTCCTACATAAATATTAGACATAGTCGTTACTCCTGATTTCCACCATTAAAATAATAATCGTCGTTCAAACCTCCACTCTGTCTTAAATCGCTATGATTAGGGCAATCTTTAGCTAGCATCAAGTGGTACAGCCATGTCTAAGTCCCACAGCCCATTTGGGATAGAAGACACGAATAGGTAACTCATCTCCAAGGGTTTTATTGACATCTACCCTCAATTTCCATTAAATTTCAAAAATAACATCATCACTCCAATAAACATGATCAACAAACTTCATAACTGGTGACAAATCAACCAATTCCTCACTGAGGTTCAACATTCATGTATCCAATCCGCACACTGTTTTTTCTTTATTTAAAAGCAAAATAACCCCCTAGGCCATGACAAGTGGGACTGGTTGCATCCCATTCAGCCACATAATGGCTTCGTGGGATATGCCAGTCCCACCTCGGGAAATATGATGTAAAAATATCCCATGGTTGTGGACATTTGCTTATACCTTTGATATGTAACAGAATGTAAAGGACAGATGAACTAGTATCTAACCCTTTAAGGATGGTTGCAACCCTTCTAGAGCCTTGGTAAAATGTATTCATACGCTATGAAGAAGAAAACCTGACATGCTCATAGATATGAAAACTGGTTCAATGAATAACTCCTGCAACATATATTTGTACATGGCCCAATTTAACATGTGATATGCGCTATATTACCTACCATTACAACAAATCAATATGGATTTAGAAAGAAGAAAAAAAATGGCATATAATTTTTCAAAGAGCAGAACACTTAGACAACAGCTAATAACCATTTAACCTATAAAGGTCTAGTTGAATCATAAATTGGGTGTCCCCTTTGTGTCATTATAGGCTGTGCCATTGGTCCCAAGAGCGATATTGCCTCTTTTCATATATCAGTTGCATCCCATGTGACAAAAACATTTAATGTCATTAGGAAGACACTTTACTGTAACATCGGTAAAAATACAACTATTGGAAGCAGGTTATTCTTATCATTTTTTTTATCTCTGTTTGTCAGTATTCTATGAGGAAAGTAGCAAGGACAAAAAAGATATGTTTATTTATAGAAATTGATCTGTTATACGATCTATAGGTTCAGAATAATCCATACCTTAGTAAACAAAAGATCTAGTATTGATGAACATGGTTCAAAATTGGCTGCAATGATAGTGAGGGGGATTCAGTGGTAATCAATGCAAACCACGTGCATGCTTCTATCAAAGGGTATTAATGATGGGAGTTCCATATAACTAGGAATTACATATGATAAAGATAATATTTCTAAAATGATAAATAGTGACTTTGAATTCTAGGTACCTCTGCTGAGACAGCAATGCGCTGCTTGATCACTTAAAAGGTGATCATCACCCAAAACTGAAAAGATTATCCGAGGTAGACTGTGTTGGTAGAAGTGTTTGCTTCCATACACTGTTCAAAAACAGATGAAAAGCCAATGATCTTTTTTTATTCTCCAGTACTGCAGCAAGTTTTAACTTCTAGCCAGGAGACATTATTGCCATGATTGAAACAACAAGAGATTTCCAGGAGGTGTTGCAATAGGACAGAAAAGAATATATACTCGAGGGTGCTACTGTCTTGTACCAGTTGATTTGTGTACAATACAAGACAACATAGAGAGATAGGGGAGGAATTGGAGGGTTACAGACGTTATCATGACAGCCAGCTGTAGTCACATGTCAACAACTACCAATCACTCACACTGCCTATGTCGTAAATTTGCCAGCCATCCGAATATTGAGCACCTAAAGGCACATTTATTTTATAAATGACATATATATATCTGTAGAATACTCCAGGCCTACCTGCATATGTTTGCGTAGATGGATGATTGCACTCCTAGCTCCCTCACCTGTAACTAAGCAGAACACAATATAAGGGCGTTTTTATCAAGAGGTTAATGTACATAAGTAATAATCCTATACCTCATTACTAACAAGGAGGAATAATATCATGTTCTATGGACAAAATACTGTGTAAAACTAAAAAAAATACATAGGAATCATTAGAATATGAAGAGATTTAATTCATCAAAATTTGATGTTGTTCCACCATATCTTATCAATCATAATTCAAAATGTCTATAAATTTTAGAGTTTACTAAATACCCAGGCTGTTCTGCTAGAATTATCCCTCAGATGGCATGTACAATGGGTAATCCTTCACCAAAAACATTTGTTATTTTGATGATTATGGTTGAAAACATCTAGAGCCATTAAAAGGGTCACCTATCAATCTGTGCCTACTAGAAAAATGATAAATTCTCCTTTATGCAGAAACACTGTTGTCCCGTATAAACCTCTACTGATCTAAGGTTAGTACATTTCCACATTGCTAAATCATGTTCACATAATCTATGCAATGTTGGGAAAGGTCATAAAACTAATTAATTAAAACCCTCACAGAAACAGCTATCAATTTCATCTAGTCAAACCTTTGGCTCTGTCTACAGTGTGAATTCGGCCTCAATGCCTTTGATTGTTTAGCATTTACAGCTTCTCTATCTGCAGAACAATCATAATGTGACATAATGTCATAATTCTGCCTTTTCATTTTAAGTGGTTTAATATTCTCACCACTAATTTCCAATACTACAGTTCACGACAGCTTGCTTTGTAAAATCCTGAATCAAACCTCCTTGGTGTATTTTGTCGTCAGAGACAGCTGAAGAAGTAGATAGGAGAATCCTTTACTAATTTCATCCTGACATTTTCTTATCCTACTAAATGGATTCTGTCCCTGAAGCTAATTTAATTTTGCCATAGTTTAGACTGCCTCTAAAGTGATTGCGAAGGACTGAGTAGGGTTTGAATCTGAACTCTATCTCAATCATTTTCTACAGCAAGTGGATGCATCTAAAGTTATCTCAAACCTTTTGTTTACACTCTAAGAAATACTGTTGAATCTATGAGGCATCCTCAGAATACTGACGATCTGAGGTAATCCATGATTGTAATGCAGTAAAATAGTGTACAATGAAGTTCGCAGTGAAGTAAAGCACTATGATACATGAAATCTCAGTGAAAATAACTGTCCCAAAGTTGCTAAAGATCCATCATCATTTTGAGGACAATATCTTTACACTGTACTGCATTTCATCTTAACTATTTTAGCTGTGCTGAAACTTGGGTCTATTACAGAAGATAGGACAGATCAAAAACTCTACTGTTTCAGTGTGCAGAGATATAACCCTGGTCAAGTAACACCATGCATTAATACAAACAGACCTTTGTTATAATGATACATCAATTCAAGGCTGGTTAGTAACTCGCCTATGCCATTTTTAGATATCATGACTTGATGCACCTACAAAATGTCATCATGATGCGCTGAAGAATTATTAGTAAGCTTTAACACTGTGTCATCGAATCAAAACAACAAATGCAAACAAATCGTTTGTGGATTAAGGTTATAAAGGTTTAAGTGATAACAGACCATCATGAAGCCATAACTGTACCAAATACCACCGGCTCTAAACAGATCATGAGGAATGCTGATAAGATGAAGCACAAGAGGAGCACCCCTTCAGGGTCATTCATTATAATGTAAGGGATGTTAAGGGGGGAAAATTTAAAAGAATGAAGGTGTGAGCTATAAAGTATGTAGGAAGTGAAGCGGGACTGAATTTGCTATTCTAGAACAAGACTCAAGTAATGGAGTTATTCATGATTTCATGGACCTACCCCCCACCTCTCTCACACGTGTACACACCTTACACTGAACATATTTTTTGTAATTGCTGTGTCACTTATCAACACTTCCAACATAATAAATCTACTTTAAATTTTTCCAATTCAGTGTCCTTTTCCCTCAAACCCATATAGTTAGGTAAAGTTATAGAGACAAAAGGAATTTTCAATGATAAAGGTCAGTTTCCCCATACCCATCCATCACCAATTTCAAACAAAGTGTAGACTTGCTTCTTCTTCAGTATGCCCCAATCTCCTATCCCCCCAGACATATTCTTATTTAAGACCAAATGAACAGTCTTGTTTTACAAAATACTCCACTCCCTAATTCAGTGTGAAAAATATCAGAAAGAGTGGCTCACACAGAGACCTCTTCTGCTCCTGACTGCACAGAGAGAAGAACACTGATCGCTTTGATGCATACTGCACAGGTCGATTTGTCTCCCATATGACATGTATGAGGGCATGACAAATAAGGTTGACACTCTCATATTTGGTTCGTCAACTCCACTTGACATGCGTAATAAAGACACTTCACATATTTCTGATCCATTCACCTGAGTGCTAGGTAAAAACTGTGAGACGATTATGTAAGAGTCAAGAGCAGTCAATAGCTATGTACCAATGGTTCAATCAAGGCAGGCCCATAATAGAAGGCAGGGGATATCATAGTCCCGCAGGCCTGCAACACTAAGGCACTTTTTCCTATCTACAGACCTTCTACTTGACTGAGTACCTCTATGCAGTCCATATGACAAGGGCATGGAGGTGCATGGCAATGCCATATGTCTCCCTGTACTGTAGTTACTGAGATTATAGATTGTGGGTTAGAATACAGTCCTTTGGTATTTTCACTGACCCACACATAAGGTGTCTAACTTCTCCAGTTAAAGAATTCAGGATGGTGCTAATGGTGTCTATTTTGATATTCAATTACAAATGCAAATTTAACAATGAAATAGAATTTACTACCATTCATTGATAGTATTTACAAACCTGAGTGATCTATTCTTCTTGAAAACAAAATGACACCGATACATCAAATGCCTCAAGTGTTCATAGTACCTCTTGGTAGTGGTTTATCCTGGTACCAAAATGGTTGTTTGCCCCATCTAGTGGAATATCTTAGAACAATTATGTATGTCAAACCATCACACATCAAGTGCCTTGGATGTGGCCGTGTCCCTAGTCAACTCACAGATGAGAGGGCATTTTAAGGCATGTCAAATCATATGAGGATTACTGTGTGCTTCAGTTGTCATGGTGACATATGTGTACATCCCAATGATGAGTGCTCACTGTGTCAAATCAAGTTGACATGGGTATACATGTCACTTTGCCAGGAAGACCTTTTTCAATGTGCTCGACTAAGTGGCTTAATGGCTGCAGTACAGAAAGTGTAACTCACTCAATGAATGGAAGGCCCTTGCTGTTATTTTGTCTGTTACCCTACAGGAACATGCAGTAGCAAATGTATTTGTACTTTCCAATCGCTGTAAACCAGTTTCATAAAATTCAGAGATGCCAGGAAAATTCAGCACAAGAAAAAACTAAGTTCAAGTATTTCTATGGCGAGATATCTAAATGGCTGTGGTGCATTCCAATTGTAAACTAGTACATTACCGACTATAGAAACCCAATGTGTCGAACTGGTATTTGCAATTCTTTGCACAGAAGGCTTTTCTGCAACAGTTTACTGGCCACATACAGCAGTTTTACTAATTGCCTGTTTGTAACTAAAATGCAATTTTCATACACAAGACTGTATTCATGTCTCATGACAAACTTTTAGGAGTATATAAACCTTGTGCAACCATCAGAACGCAGATGATGTTAGTAGACGTTCCAGAGATATAGCGGTGTATCATTCAATGCTGAATTAAACCTTCAAGGACTGCTGGTCCATTCACCCTCATGATGCAGTGGTGAAATGCCGGCACACAGGGTGGTCCTGATGCAAGGATGTAGCAATGTGTTATCACGGCTGTATTTGTGCATCATGATTGGACCAATCCACATGATGCATTGATGCACTATCAGTCTCTACCATTAAAAAGGGCTAATGGTACCGGGATAAGTGAGTGGTGGCACCTAGTGTCAGCCAAGTCGTCTTTATAGACTGCTTCAGAATGGTGTCCTACTGGTAAAAAGGTGGCCAAAGACACTGTAGTGTGAAGGCCTGGGTGGAGGGGGGCACATAGGGATCAATAAACGTCCTGGTATTGAGACAGAATGTGGCTAGATTCTAATAGGCCGAGGCCAGGGACTGTAATAAGGCACCAGGGGTGAAGCATACCTATATACCAGTAGAAAGGCTCAAGTCTCAATTGATATGTTGGAGCCAATATTTCTCTAGACAGATGCAGCAGACTGTCCTACACACTTTAGAGATATTTAGAGATATGGTATTTAGATCAGTACGTAGTTAACACAATAGCCAAGAACACATAATGGGTGAAAGAGACCTTGGGAACATCCAGTGTCAATCCTTTCATAGCTGTTCCATACACATACTGAAATAGGTTTAGTCTGTGGGGTTACTTTGGCAAAGTCACCACTCACCTCTGTAATCAAGGTAAGTGCATAGCAAATAAAGGCAACAGAGGGCAGCACTGTTCCCTTTAGTTTCTCACCCTTCTATAGCATATGGATAACACCTACACAGACTAAACCTGGTAACCAGTCCATGCCCGTGAAAATAGAGAATTGGCTGTAGCCTGACATTCCATTGAGATCGAATTCTACATGCCTAAACACGGTGCGAAAGATTCCCATTTGCAGGTCAGTGCTACATACACTGCATGTAAAATCTCCATACAGAATAAGAACATCCTCCCAGGCAGACTGTGCAGTCCTATGTAGGTCGTTTAAAAATATGTTTCATCCTGGTTCAAACTGGAATTGTCAAATTCATCAAGGAAAAAACCTATTCTCCTTATTCAGAACACATCTGCTCACTCCTGTTCTGTTAGTTCATGAATGACCTTGATAATAACCTGACTCACCATCCTCTCCACTAAGATCCCTTTGTGGATCACTACTACATTAATTGTTAAGCTTATGTGGCTACATTTATGCATCTTAAGCATTATATGGGAGTGGTTCCCTCAACATCATAGTAGACACTGGCATGATACATTCTAAAACATGCTGTTGAATCTAGCATGGATCCTCACAAAACTAAACAGTGAGCCAACATTATTGTGTGGTAGTGAACCCATGTGGTGTCTACAATGAAGCCCTAGTTAGCAGTACAAGATGGCAGGCAGTACTTGGAATCTCCTTGAAAATAAGGACATGTCTGTAGCAATTTTAGGACAAGCATATCATGATTATTTCAAAGGAATTGCAAGACAGGGCCTGGTTCTATTCTTATATATAAATAAATGCAGTATAAATAAAAGAAATTCAATCAGTTGATCAAGACACCAAATCAACTGAATTGTCTACCTTGTTATGCCGTATTTAAAGGGTAAATCAGAAAAAAAGGAAACCATACAAGAAGGTCAGTGTTTTTTGGTATGTGGCACATAGCGTTCCTGGGCATGGCTTCAGTGAATTGAGCCAGAATCCCCTGTAATTACAAACATTGGGCCAAGCTTTAGAACAAATCAATTGTGCAATATCTTTTGAATGTAGAAAGATGTTCTTCAGATAAAGTGTCTCATACAGAACACGCTGAATGAAATTACCCACTGAGTTAGCTTAGCCAAAAATTCTGTTTCTAAAGAAAGGTGAATTCACCGATTTCATATCTTTCTACACGTTTGCCATTTACTACTGCCATAATAGCATGTTAAGGCTTGGACACTGCCATAAAATGTAATTAAATATAACATACTCTTTAGGGTTGATTTATGATCATTTCCCGATATAGGGTTGTAAAATCGGCCCATCAAGAATGGTACAGCAACCTAAAATACACCTCCCCCTATTGTACACCTACCACATACCCATATTTAGGCCCAGTGCATGGTTGATGAGACCAAACATCCCTGGGCACAGAAAAGAGTTTCTAATGCAGGCCATAACACCCTAATTGATTTGCATGCTTAGGCACCATGATGACCGAGTACAGGATCAGGGACGGCTTCGACCAGCAGGGGCACTGATTAATCATGGCCTTTACAGCCCCTATTATCACCCGCTCCTAATATCTCACACGCTTTATGTTTGATCAACTGATTTGTGTCACACCCAGCTACAAGAAGTATATAGAGATGTTGGCTTTACAACGGAATGATACGAAGGGACTCTACTAAGCTATCATGTTAGGTGTAGCACTGACGCATTTTGAGGAGGTATCTTTAGGTATGATAAGAATATGCTAGAACCATGGTTTTCAACTGATGCAACATTCAAAATAGGGTTTTTCTAGCTGCGATATCAAGGTTACGTAGCAAATTAAAAAGGAAAACGATTTGGGAAAACCTTGTTGCAAATATAAAAAGGCTAAGAAGGTCTTTATTTTAGACAACCATGTAATCACTCTTTTTGATTTTTCTGTTGTGCTTAAATCAACATTTTGCAATAAAAGTCTGGTGTGCTGTGACCATTATCTTCAACTTCTTCCCCAGTTGAACAATAGATCTAGTTTACATGTTTTTTAATGTTATTATTTTTTTTGTACCAGTGTAGACAACCTGGATTATAGGGTGAAGAGTGTCTTCACCTCATCATTATAATGTCACTCTGCTGACAGTGCCAAGATAATGACTAAATAAGCTTGCCCGGCCAAGGCGGACTACTGCTTATAACGGTGTGCCATGCAGGCATCATAAGGGAGTTCCCTCTGTCAGTAAGCCTGCGCAACGCAAGATCTTTTGTATCATGGGCATAGAAAGCAGGGGGGACAGGGGGGACATGTCACCCCCCCCCCCACTTTTGGCCAACTCCTCAAAACGTCAAAACTAAAAGGTCAAGCAAAGGGAGGTAAAAAATTGCAGAAACCCCCCCTGGTCCCACCCACTCTGAAATTGCTTCCCACGCCCCTGTGTATGCAAGAATCATAAGGAGGCTGTTTCGCCACATCTGTATTAATCAAATGACATGCTTGAAGGCAGGGGGAGGTTGTTGTTGTTTTTTTTAAGGAAAACCAGTAGCAAAGACAAAGTAGAAATTGGCTGTTAGTTTGATTCCTTTGTAAAGTAGAAATTGTTGGTCAATTATAGATTCTATTATGCCAGTCTCACTTGACACATTTTCAGGACTTTTTTCCCTAATCAATCATTGTGTGAAATATTTATTTAAGCGTCCAAAAATCCACATCATCTTTTTCCAGACTTTTATTCATTTATACTGCAGCATAGAATTTTATTTTGTCCTACACCTTCAGGGCATTCACCTCTTAGTAAAAGAGGAACAAGCTGGTACATGGCAGAGACAAGTCAGCTCAAGTTGCTGTTGCAGACCTTCCAATTATTTACAACTGTCAGTATATGTAAATAATCACTAGTAATTACATACCTTCTAACTTTCATATTCCCAGAATCAATTACATGTCCCTACTAGTACTATTTGGAAAGTCGCCTCTTTCCCTCCAGCCTGCAGCCCTTATGGCAGTTGATATGGGTTTTCTAATGACGGCACATAGTCTGTTGGCTTGTGGTAATAGTTAGGCCTGTCAGGTTTGAATACTCTATGAGCCATTTGTCAAATACATAGATTGTGCGAGTTGAAGTGTGTAGGGTTTGTATGACAAAAGAAAACCAATTTCATCTTTCACTTGTCATTAGCTATGTCAATGAAATACAAGATAGTTATTGCCAGGGACATTTTCAAAATCATAATATTATATCATGCACCATTCCTACTGTGTAACAGAGCTTGGATTGTCATTGAGGTCACTGACAGTTGAGGTGTTTCTGTCTTGACTAGCACCTATTACTTATGCTTTACTTTTTACACATTAAAAACGGTGAAAGTCCCTTTCCCGATCATACAAAGTGCATTGGAAGAGAGCTCAGTATTTTCTACACAGGAAGTGTTTTGATTGACATTCTGCAAACTCTGTGTGTGTCAAAAGAGGCAGTCTCACTGTCTGGTTATGGCAGGTGACTTACAGTTATTGGCCGACAATTGCTACAAATCAGCATGTCTAAGCCTTAAGGGTCACATCTAATTTCATGTTGTTGCTCATTTGTTGTTGTTTGCATTCATTCTTTTCTTTTGCCATGATGATTTATAAATGAGGTGGAACAATATTGTGGTAGTGCATTAGCACATACATCAAAACCTTCTGAAATGTTTTAAATGAGCAGTGATAAGATGCCTATTAGAATTTCATTGCACATGTTGGAGGGTTATGGTGTTGGCAGAATCTGTAATTTGTGACCAATAACTAAGGTGTGAATACAGCGATACACAAGGCCTCGTAAAACCTTCCCGTACATAATGACATAGGCAGAGTTCTGCTAATTAATGCTTAAAGGGCCGCTGATACATCAATGCATCATGCCCATTGGTCATCATGATGCATCAATGCAGCCCTGGTGAGTGACTCATCAGGGCTGCATTCAAGCATCATGTTGACCCTATGTGTTTGATACGCTCCTGATGCACTAGTTAAGCACTGACAATCAGACACGATGCACTCCTGCATCAGCGGCCCTTAAATAAAAATAAGCATGTTGTCTATTTATAAGCATGTATGAAAAATGATACCACCATTACAAGAAAAAATAAAAGGAGTTGCGCTTCTCTGTAGGATATAGATCAATTGATTCGTTATACATTGTAAAAAGGTTATATCTGAATGCATTTTGAAGGTTTAGTTACACAGTACCATACTTTCACTGATATTTAATAAGTTCAGCATCATCTATACCTTACTCATCAAGCAGCAAAGAGTAGAATGACTTTGTACTAAATAGCTGTGGTTGCAATAGGGTAGATAGGGAAGATGACACGATTGATCGAGAGTACAATATTGTCGTTTATCCGATATCATATACATCACATATTACAAACAGATGTTCTGTGATCGAGCACAATCATGACTCCTCAACCTATAAGGGCTTGGGCATTTACAGGGTTTTTTTGATTTCCACCATTAAAATAATAATCGTCGTTCAAACCTCCACTCTGACTTAAATCGCTATGATTAGGGGAATCTTTAGCTAGCATCCAGTGGTACAACCAGGTCTTAGTCCCACAGCCCATTTGGGATAGAAAACACGAATAGGTAACTCATCTCCAAGGGTTTATATTGACATCTACCCTCAATTTCCGATCTCCAGTGAGTCAGTAGTCATTCGATGGTTTTCATGTCAACATATTCCAGTGCTTAATCACAATTCCATCAAATTTCAAAAATAACATCATCACTCCAATAAACATGATCAACAAACTCCATAACTGGTGACAAATCAACCAATTCCTCACTGAGGTTTAACATTAATGTATCCAATCGGCACACTGTTTTTTCTTTATTTAAAAGCAAAATAACCCCCTAGGCCATGACAAGTGGGACTGGTTGCATCCCATTCAGCCACATAATGGCTTCGTGGGATATGCCAGTCCCACCTCGGGAAATATGATGTAAAAATATCCCATGGTCGTGGACATTTGCTTATACCTTTGATATGTAACAAAATGTAAAGGACAGATGAACTAGTATCTAACCCTTTAAGGATGGTTGCAACCCTTGTAGAGCCTTGGTAAAATGTATTCATACGCTATGAAGAAGAAAAACCTGACATGCTCATAGATATGAAAACTGGTTCAATGAATAACTCCTGCAACATATATTTGTACATGGCCCAATTTAACATGTGATATGCGCTATATTACCTACCATTACAACAAATCAATTTGGATTTAGAAAGCAGAAAAAAATGGGAAGTAATTTTTCAAAGAGCACAACACTTAGACAACAGATAATAACCATTTAACCTATAAAGGTCTAATTGAATCATAAATTGGGTGTCCCCTTTGTGTCATTATAGGCTCTGCCATTGGTCCAAAGAGCGATATTGCCTCTTATCAGATATCAGTTGCATCCCGTGTGACAAAAACATTTAATGTCATGAGGAAGACACCTTACTGTAACATCTGTAAAAAATACAACTAATGGAAGCAGGTTATTCTTATCATTTTTTTTATCTCTGTTTGTCAGGATTCTAAGAGGAAAGTAGCAAGGACAAAAAAGATATGTTTATTTATAGAAATTGATCTGTTATACGATCTATAGGTTAAAAATAATCCATACCTTACTAAACAAAAGATCTAGTATTGATGAACATGGTTCAAAATTCGCTGCAATGATAGTGAGGGGGATTCAGTGGTAATCAATGCAAACCACGTGCATGCTTCTATCAAAGGGTATTAATGACGGCAGTTCCATATAACTTGGAATTACATATGATAAAGATGATTTTTCTAAAATGATAAATAGTGACTTTGAATTGTAGGTACCTCTGCTGAGACAGCAACGCGCTGTTTGATCACTTAAAAGGTGATCATCACCCAAAACAGAAAAGATTATCCGAGGTAGACTGTGTTGGTAGAAGTGTTTGCTTCCATACACTGTTCAAAAACAGATGAAAAGCCAATGATCTTTTTTTATTCTCCAGTACTGCAGTAAGTTTTAACTTCTAGCCAGGAGACATTATTGCCATGATTGAAACAACAAGAGATTTCCAGGAGGTATTGCAATAGGACAGAAAAGATTATATACTCGAGGGTGCTACTGTCTTGTACCAGTTGATTTGTGTTTAATACAAGACAACATAGAGAGATAGGGGAGGAATTGGAGGGTTACAGACGTTATCATGACGGCCAGCTGTACTCACATGTCAACAACTACCAATCACTCACACTGCCTATGTCGTAAATTTGCCAGCGATCCGAATATTGAGCACCTAAAGGCACATTTATTTTATAAATGACATATATGTCATATATATATATATATATATATATATATATATATATATATATACATATATATATATATATATATAATATATCTGTAGAATACTGCAGGCCTACCTGCATATGTTTGCGTAGATGGATGATCACACTCCTAGCTCCCTCACCTGTAACTAAGCAGAACACAATATAAGAAGGGCGTTTTTATCAAGAGGTTGATGTACATAAGTAATAATTCTATACAAAATACTGTGTCAAACTAAAAAAAATACATAGGAATCATTAGAACATGAAGAGATTTAGTTCATCAAAATTTGATGTTGTTCCACCATTTCTTATCAATCATAATTCAAAATGTCTATAAATTTTAGAGTTTACTAAATACCCAGGCTGTTCTGCTAGAATTATCCCTAAGATGGCATGTACAATGAGTAATCCTTCACCAAAACATTTGTTATTTTGATGATTATGGTTGAAAACATCTAGAGCCATAAAAGGGTAACCTATCAATCCGTGCCTACTAGTAAAATGATAAATTCTACTTCATGCAGAAACACTGTTGACCCGTATATATCTCTACTGATCTAAGGTCAGTACATTTCCACATTGCTAAATCATGTTCACATAATCTATGCAATGTTGGGAAAGGTCATAAAACTAATTAATCAAAACCCTCACAGAAGCAGCTATCAATTTCATCTAGTCAAACCTTTGCCTCTGTCTACAGTGTGAATTCGGCCTCGATGCCTGTGATTGTTTAGCATTTACAGCTTCTCTATCTGCAGAACAATCATAAAGTGAAATATCAAATTCTGCCTTTTCATTTTATGTGGTTTAATATTCTCACCACTAATTTCCAATACTACAATTCACGACAGCTTGCTTTACCAAATCCTGAATCAAACCTCGTTGGTGTATTGTGTCGTCAGACACAGCTGAAGAAGTAGATAGGAGAATCCCTTACTAATTTCATCCCAACATTTTCTTATCCTACTAAATGGATTCTGTCCCTGAAGCAAATTTTATTTTGCCATAGTTTAGACTGCCTCTACAGCGATTGCGAAGGATGGAGTAGGGTTTGAATCTGACCTCTATCTCAATCATTTTCTACAGCAAGTGGATGCATGTAAAATTATCTCAAACCTTTTGTTTACACTCCAAGAAATAATGTCGAATTTATGGGGCATCCTCAGAATACTGAATGGTGACCCGCCATGATTGTAATGCAGTAAAAATAGTGTAGTTTCTAATATGAAGGTGGCAGTGAAGTAAAGCACTGTGGTACATGAAATCTTAGTGAAAATAACCGTCCCAATCTTGCTAAAGATCCATTGTTATTTTTAGGACAATATACCCTGTTCAGCGTTCCATCTTAAATATTGTAGCAGTGCTGAGACTTTAGACCTTATAAAAATACAGAAGATAGGACAGGTCATAAAGAGTACCCTCTTACTGCATAGAGCTATAACCCTGTATAAGGAACACGAAGCTTTGATACAAATATACCTTTGTCTAAATAAGGCATCAATTATGGACTGGTGCTTACGGGTGTTATTTATGCCTCATGAATTGATGCTCTCATACAAGGTCAACATGAAGCACCAAAGCATTGTTTATGTAGGTTCATTGCATCGAAACAACAAATTGAAATTGCAAATGTAGGGTTTGCAGATTAAGGATTATAAAGGTTTAAGTGATAACAGACTGTCATGAAGCCATAACTGTACCTAACACCAGCAGGTTTAAACAGGTGATGGAGAACGCTGATAAGATGGCGCACAAGATGGGCGCCCCCTCAGGGTCATTTATTTGTGAGTCGTGTTAAGGGGAACACATTTAAAAGAATGAAGGTGGAATCTATGAAGTATGCAGAAAATGAAGTGGGACTCGACTGTGCTATTCTAGAACTAGACTGAAGTTATAGAGTAACATATGTGACAGGATCTGCGAAAAGGGCTCTTAGTGCAGGATGTATTAAGGTCCCTATTCCCAGTTTATGTCACTTATGATAAGCACTTTCATGGACCCCCTTCCCTCTCTGACACACATGCAAATCTGGCGCCCTAAATGTATAATATATTGTATTGTTCCAAATTTGCTGCACCAGTTATCCACACTTCTAACATGGCAACTATATACACTGTTCCTTTTCTAATTCAGTGCCCCCTCCCCATCCATAAGAGCATAAAAATATGTCACAAAATAAATTTTTGAGGATAGAATTCAGTTCCTCTATGCTTAACGATCTCCAAATTCAAAAAAGGTTTACAGTTTAAGAAATAAAGGTTGAATCTACCTGGGACTCTAGTAAACCTGAAAACTGAACCACCATGAATGCATTGTATTGAAGCAGCTTAGTTTCTACAATGGAGCAGTACAATACACAGAGAAGGTAGAGAAGGTTACGTCTTTCGAGGAGAAGCGCTAACGCGGCGCCATTTTCGCTTGTAAAATATGAGCAGTAGACTTTCGCATATTCACCACCGGAACCATGGACACACTTCCGATCATACCGTTTCTCCCCGAAAGGGATCACGGGTAGGGAATGGTGTCCTAGAGGTAAAAAGATGACCAAAGACACTGCAGTGTGAAGAGAGGGGTAAAGGAGCATACAGGGATCAATAAGTGTCCTGGTATTGAGGCAGAATATGGCTTTATTCCAATAGGCCGCAGCAGGGCATTCATATACCAGTTTGAAATAGAAAGGTTCTAGTCTAACTTTCTATGATATTGCCAGAATCTCTCTAGAAGGATGCTGCTCTGGAGCTTAATTCAAAACATCCTGGGATTGCAACCCCAGCGATCTTAGTGTAGGCACATATCATAAGACCTGGCTGGTCTACCCTATCTAATGCAGTGGTTGCAGGCCTGTCAAGAATAGCAAGTCCTGGGATCACTTCACTATTCCTTTTCCAGCACTAAGATCACTGCGATCTTAGTGAAAGAATTGCATAGTGGTTTCACCTGAGTACAAGAGCACTTACAGGGAACACTCCTGATCGAAAGAGTGAATAGCCTGCTGCATACATATAGAAGGGCGGGAGGATGTTTGCTGAGTGTCCTTGAGGGCTCTTAGGGCTACTCATGCGCTAAGTGCACTGTAAGGTAATTCTTCCCTTCTCTCTCTTTGTCCTGGGGGAAGGGCAAAATGCTTCTAATAGGCAAGCATAAATCATACAACTCTTGAATACTGTACCTGGGTCAACTGCACACTGTGTTCTTTTGTTAGCCCATATGGGGATGGGGAACGATGGTATAAACACTGTTGTGAAGAAGAGTGGCTCCGCAGCTATTCCTTTATTTTGGGACTCTTACCCCTGTGCCCAGTCAGTACTTCTTGGAATAGTGTAGGAGGGCTGAGGCTAAGATCGATGTGAACGCAGTCTAATCTTAAGATTGCTTAATAGGATAAGGTAGAATAATTCCTAAGATCGCTGAGGTTGCGATCCCAGGATGTTTTGAATTAACCTCTAGAGTCAAGAACAATTCAGAAATTGAATCTTTAGAGGTAAAAAAAATATTTTATATCACTGTAATCATTTTGATCACTGAGGCTCATCATTATAATGCGGTCATATGCATTTCTGATCTTATCATAGCTTTATAATGTCATGAAAGAACCTTAATTTCATTAAATTGTCATTGTAATTCCTCTTTAAACCAGGAGATGAATGCAAAAGACCATTCATGTATAGGTCTTTCATAGGGTTAGCACTTTAATTGCTATTGCTGCATCACAATCCACCCTTTGGACATACTGACATACAGCACTCTCATTATGTGGGCAAATGTTTGCCTATCACCTCCAAGGTTAATCAATTGATGAATAATGATTTCACACTTACAGATTATTTTTGTGATCAAACTCAGTAAAGACAAACAAAGGTCTTTACATTTTTGACCAGCCGGTATGAATATATATACTAAGAAAATCACACAATGAACTAGACTACATAATAGGTGCTAGACAAAATCTTGTGTAAAGCTGTTCTGTATGCATACTGTAACATTTAATGGTTTGTAGCCTGCCATTCCGTTGTGACCAGGTTTTACACACCTGGCGCATAAGATTGGTATTTAAAGGTCAGTGCCACATTTATAAAGTATATCTAAAAGGTCCACACAGAATATTAACATCCTTCACAGGCAGACTGCCCTGCAGATATGTAGTCCTAGAAGTCATGTATAAACATTTGAACATGTGAGCAACTAATTGAGTAAAAACTGATTGCCTCATTCAAAGCACATCTGCTCATTCCCATTGAGATGGTTTATGGATAACCATGAATCACCATCTTGTCTTTTAAGCCGTTAAAACCTGCTAATGCTGTATTTTTCTTTTGATCGGTAGTGATAATTTTGGGGGTCTGTTCATCGTAATTGTCCTCAAATACATGGTCACTATCTTTCGAACATATATGCTGAATAGGGTTTGAACAGCGTTCACACATTCCTGAAAGATCAACATTGTGTACCAACATTGTGTTACCATTAAGGGCTTAAAGGAAACCCTACAAAATAGCGAATGTCAATTGATGTCTGAAACATCAAGTTCCTGGGTGTGGCTTCCATAAACTAAGCTGCATTTCCCTATGAGAACAGACATTTGGCTATGCTTTAAAAATAATAACTTTTTAAATTCTCACAAATAATCTTACCCCTCAAATTCAGAAATATTGTTCAGATGAATTGTTTCTGACAACACAGTGAAAATCACATTCACTGATTTCATATTAACCTCCAAGTTCGCCGTTTACTACTGCCATAATAACATTTAAAAGTCTGGACATACAAAGCCATATAGGGTTGATTTATGATTATGGGGGTGTAATATTGACCCATCCAGAATGGTACAGAAATCTAAAATACATATCCCCTTCTCTGCACCTACCGGGTAACTCCATTTACAACCAGTACATGCTTGATGAGTCCAAACACCCTTGGGCACAGGAAAGAGTTTTTAATGTGGGCCATAACACCCTAATTGATTCGTATGTTTAGACACCATGATGGCTGAGTACAGGATCAGCAACGGCTTCCACCAGCAGGGGGCACTGATTAACCATGGCTGTTACAGCCCCAATTATCACCCACTGCCAATATCTCACACGCTTTATGTTTGATCAACGGATTCTTGTCACAGCCGGGTACAGGAAGTAGATAGAAATGCCAGCTTTACTACGGAATGATGAGAAGGTAGTCTACTGAGGACTCATGGGTGTAACACTGAGGCATTTTTGGAAGGCATCATACTGAAGTATGATAGGTCTCACCAAGGTGTGGCAGGTCCAGACCGAGCAGACGCGGGACCGACATTGACCTTTGGGCTTCTCTGTCTGGTACCCTATTGTTATATCAGTATAGAGTCTTAGAGTAAGCACTGTCCCATGGTTTTCAACTAATACATCATTCAAAATACATTCGATTTTATGGAATGCTGTATTGAATTATGAGGTGATTTGAAACAAGAAATGCGGTTGTGACCGCGTAAAAAAATGCCTCCCGCCGTTAATGTGGGTATACCAGTGTTTGATGACATGTCTCATAAAGCAGACATAAAGAAGATTTCACAATTATCAATTTCTCTATTCAGTAATTTTGTATTGTGAGACCTCATCACATGTGGCAAATGCAATCATCATAGCGCACTCCCGTACCGCTTCGCGGTACTGCCGCTACGTGGCGTGGGAGGCGCTAAAAAAAGGGAGACTTAAAAACCTTATAAATATAAAAGGGCTGTGAGATTTGTTGTATCAAACAGGCTCCTGATTATATTCTTTGATCATAGCTTTGGTACTATAAATCTACATTTTGAGAACATTGGGCTACATTGTGGCCTTTATCTTCAACATTTTCTCCAGTCAAACAATAGATCTGAAACAGGGCTGACAGCGCCAATATAATGTCTTAATAATTACATTTGAATATCACCAGATATCCTACCCATATTTAAAATAGAGACCTCAAATGTAAAATTTGAAGTCCAATAGGGAAATCTCTATCACTCAAACAAATATGGTAAAATGACATGCTTGAAGGCAGGGTGAGGTTGTTTATATTAAGGGAAAACGAGTTTCAGAGACAAAGTAGAAATTGACTGTTAGTTTAATGACTCTGTAAAGTGCATTTCTAGGAGTTTTTTCCCCATGATAAGTCCATCTGTGAAATACTTATTTCGACGTTTTCCAGACTTTTGTTGAGTTGGTTTATGTGGGCCAAGGCAGTTACCTGTCTACATTGTGAAAAGATGATGAAAACCCCAAAATGAAATACCGTAGTATAGAGTTTATTTTAACCTACATCTTCGGGGCCTTTACCTGTTAGTAGAAGAGGACTAAGCTGGTATTTGGCAGAGACAAGTCAGTTCAAGTTGCTATTCCAGACCTTCCAGTTATATGCGGCACCGCATGTCAGTAATTACAAGTAATTACATGTCTTCTTACTTTCATATTCCCAGAATCTATTGCATATCCCTACTACTACTATTTGGAGAGACCCCTCCTTCCCCTGCAGGCCTTACGGCAGTTGATATGGGTTTTCTAATGTCGGCACATTGTCTGTTGGTCT
This sequence comes from Acholoe squamosa, assembly GCA_949317995.1. Classification (NCBI taxonomy): domain Eukaryota; kingdom Metazoa; phylum Annelida; class Polychaeta; order Phyllodocida; family Polynoidae; genus Acholoe; species Acholoe squamosa. Next base: position 4,761,870 of record OX439036.1, on the reverse strand, counting down.
TCAGTAATAGTTAGGCCTGTCAGGTTCAATATAATACTTCGAGAAATTTTTCAAATACATGGATTGTGAGAGTTGAAGTGTGTAGCGTTTGTATGTCAGGAGAACACCAAATTTACCTTTCTAATTTACCTTTCTAATTTCTCATTAGTTATTTCCTTAAAATTATGTGATCATTATCACAAGGGACATTATGATGTACTATCATCAAGCTCTACTTCTATGTACAGATTATTATAGATGTCACTGAGAATTGATGTGTACATGATTATTATGGATATAAATGTCATGTCAGCAAACCAGAACTGACACCTGCAAGACATCTTTGTATATTTTACTCTAATAGTTACAAATGTATAGTTCATCCACACAGACACAATAGGAACTTCTTTCACATCCCTGGCCTGCCTTTCTGGTTTTACTAGTGCTTTTCACTTTTACTCTATTTCTCACACATTAAAACAACTAGAATAACCATTTCCATTCATACTAAGTACAGTATTTTTAAACTACACAGGATGTGTATTGATTGACACTCTGCCAACTTTGTCTGTGTGTGAAGGGAGGAGTTTTACTGTCTGGTATGGCAGTTGACTTACAGTTATTGTCAGACAATGTCTACACACCAGTGTACCTAAGAGTCTCATCTAATTTCATGTAATTGCTCATTTGTTGCTGTTTTTATTTCTTCTTATTTTCATCATAATGATTCAACAAGAAATGCGGTTGTGATCGCGTAAAAAAAACGCGATCAGTAATTTTGTATTGTGAGACCTCATCACATGGGGCAAATGCAATCATCATAGCGCACTCCCGTACCGCTTTGCGGTACTGCCGCTATGCGGCGTGGGAGGCGCTAAAAAAAAGAATTTCAACAATGTGGCTGCACTACATTAGCATGAGTTCTAGACCTTCTGAAGTATATCAATCAAACAGGAGTAAGATGGTTGTGTAGCACCTATTGAATATCTTTTGCACATATTCGAGTGTTATGATTTTGGCAGAAAATGTAAATGTTGGCACGAGCAATAGCTAAGGTGTGAATACTGCATGTGATACACCAGTACAAGGCCTTGTAAAGCCAAGCTGTTAATAATAACATAAGCAGACTTGTGCCAATTAATGCTTTAAGGGCCAGTCATGCATATCATGCCCATTTGTCGTCATGGTGCATGAATGCTGTCCTGGCGGGTTACTCACAAGGGCAGCATTCATGCATCATGCACTCCTGGAGGGACTGCATAATGTACCGATGAAGTGGTGATAACCAGACTCACCAGAACTTCATGGTGCATCTATTGGGCTCAGATGAACTCCTGCATCAGCAGCCCCAAAAGGGTTCAGGTCTGTAAAATACTACTGCATGTGTAAAGTTGTTTTTGAATGAATACACCATATTGACCCTAAGATTATATGATATCTTATTCAAGGTAGGCTATGCATCTCTTTCAATTGCAGTCAGCAAATTGCCTAGAAGCTTATATATAAAAGACGATACCACCAAAACACAAAGCATTCTAACCCTTATAGGTTGAATGAAAGAGGATACATACATGTTATTTGGTTTCTGTTCAATGCATCTCTGTGTCATGTCTAGCAACGAATCCTCCTTTATAAATATCATTTTATTGAATGTTAATCCTGCACAAAACTCTTTATAACACTTACATATATAGAATTTCTTATGATGGCATAGAGTCAGTGTGAGACTTCTGAGATACATTGGTACTGAGAGTTGAAGTATAACTGGTCTTTATATCAAATAAGTTACAAGTATCATCACTCAGCTTTCCTTCTACAATCTATAATTCCATACATTTTAACGACAGTAGTCATGTAAATGTCCGATTATGAAGGATATAAATGTAGTGCAGAACTGTAGAGACACTTCCTTGTAGAGCCACTTTCTGTTATGCCCTTGTCTGCCTTTCTGTCTAGCATCTACTACTATATTTCTCACATATTAGAGCTGCTAACATAATCTTTTCCATTCATACAAACTACATCTAAATAGTGACAGCTACACAGACTGTGTATTGTGAATACAACGCAGAGTGTGTACTGATTCTTATACTCCACCTGGCTCTGCACCCTATTGTTCCTACTGTAGGTTTATGTCCATATTCTACAGTTTGGGTGCCAACAGGAGGTTTTATGAATTAGGTCAGTTCTAGCAGGAGGTTTTGTGAATTGGGTCAGGTCTGGGAGGAGGTTCTGTGAAATAGGCCAAGTGTAAAAGGAGGTTTTATGAATAAGGTCACTTTTGAACAGCAGATGTAATTCTTGGGAAAATTCTGTCCCATATGGGATTCATACCCACACACCAGACATCGCTGGGATCCTGAGTGCTAACCATTACACCATGAGTCCTCAGCTGATACTGTAGGTGTTAGAACATCTACTGAAGGGCAATATACTACTTCTATGACTGAGTGATCAATTATAGATAAACAGGGTGATTTCACTTTGAAAGTTTCACTGGTCAATCTAGTGTAGTGGTTAAGGCCTGGGACTAGAAATCTAGACCACACAGGTTCAAACCCCTGGTGTGATTTTGTTTTATTCTAGGTTGACCACTGTCATTTTTGCAACAAATTCTAAAAATAATGTATTATAATGAACATCCTCTGATTGCCAATATGATAAATGGGGGCTTCAGGGGGCCTTTTACGAAGACTCCTTTTATCTTGAATGTGTATGTTAAAAACACTTTCCCCCTGCAGTCTTGGTCCCACATTCTGTGATTCAAAGTCAGACTTGATAACCATTATACTATTGAGACTGCTGGTGATTATAGACTAGAACACAATATATTTATCATAGCTTTGTATCACAGCCAGTGTAGAAGCTTCAAATCCTCTTCTAGACCTCTACAGTTTATGTCAAAATATGCTTATATTTATGGTTTTACTGTTACATAAACTTCAGTGGATGGAGTATAAGTCAGAAAACCTCATTAGAGCTGGAGGTTTTGCCGACGAGGTTTTATGGCAAAACCTCCAGCTCTGCAGAGGTTTTCCATTACATACTGTGCCCATGGTGTCTGTATGTCTGTGTGAACCCTTTAAGAGCCGCTAATGTATTAGTGCATCATGCCCATTGCTCGTCACGATGCATGAATGCAGCCCTGTCGAGTAACACACCAAGGCTACATTCATGCATCGTGCCGGCCCTACAGGACTTGTGCTCCCCTGGAGGGTGTGCATTGTGTGCAGTATCACTGTCTGTGGTAACACTGTCTGGTTATGGCAGGAGACTTACAGTTATTGGCCAATAAACTGTCGACCTCGCCCTTGAACTGTCTACTTAACTCTTTAACTATCACAATTATCCATGTTTTGTGTTATTATGATGGACAAATGCAATGCAATAATGCAGCAGCAGGCTCTCATAATAGCCCTACTGTAATGTATTAAGTAAGCAGTGACAAGATTTCTGTCTAAAAATTTTGTTGCACATATTAGAGGGTCACGGTGTCTGGAGAGGATGTGAATGTTGGCACAACCATCAACTAAGTTATAAATATTGCATGCAACAGACCGGTGCATGGACTCATTGACATGTTAATAAATAAATGTCTAGGCCTATTCGTATCCCTCTAAGGACACTGGTGCAGGAGTGCATAATGCCTATTGGTCATCCTGATGAACCAATGAAGTGCTGGCGAGACATTTCCTGTGATGGAGTATATGATCATAACTCCTTTTGTGAATTGTAAGTTGACCTTATTCTTCAGTCTCAGTAACTAAGTTTGAGATTCTGTGCAGGAGACATCATGCTTGTGATGGTAACAACAGCAGAATTGCTGGAGTTCTTGAATTGCCAGTGTTCTATTGTCTTGTACTAGATCTGTGTTTGATACTAGAGGAAACAGGGAGGCAAGGTACAGTATGGGGACAGACGTTAACATGACAGCCAGCTGTAGTCATGTGTCAACTCCCGTTATAACACTGCTGGGTGAAGTCAACGTGCATTATCCTGAATGCTGCATTCTGATTGGCTGATTGACCTTGCATTATCTAGATGGATAATGCACTCCTGGCAAAGGAGGTTAACTCCATCTCACCTTTAGACTTCACAATTGATATGCATGTGTTGTCAGGTGGCTGATGGGTGATTTTTCTGTGTTATAAAGGGAATAATGTACTTGGTCATGGCTGTGGGAGTGCTCTAGACTGTATTGAGACATCAATACAGTCTAGAGCACTCCCACAGCCATGCCCCGTGCATTATTCCCTAATTCACTCCCTGTACCACTGCTTCTAACAAGGAACAACTTGTATAGGACAGCCATCACAACACATGCTTGTTACTGTTTAATTACACATGAGAGTCTTTTCTTGATAGGGGAGCAGTTTTATGTTAATGTAAATTCTGGGTGTTGTTGTGCACAAGCTTACTGTCTATGCCTTGCTCGATCGTTAACTTGGCCTTAATTTCACTCACTGTGATACGCTGCTCACCACGATAGAAACCCCATAGGACCTGGTTATATAGCACAGGATTCATTTTTCCTCTAGGTTTCCCAGTTATTAGAAGCAAATGAGATATACCCTGTACTCTGCTACCAGCCTTAGAGTGAAACATGGTAAAATAGTTGTCTTGATATCAATACTAAGGGTGCTCCTGATAACACCTTCTTTACACAGTGGAGCACCCCGATAGGCTTTCTCCATTTCAAATGTGCACTGTCATATGAGACATCGCCAATACACAGAGAAAAGAAGACTGATCGCCGAAGCATACTGCACAGGTCACGATTGTCTCCCACATGACATGCGTGAAAGGCATGTTAAATGAGGTTGACACTCTCACATTTGGTTTGTCGACTCCACTTGAAATGCACTTGACAGTTGTCATGGTGACATAAGTGCCATGTCCCAATGACATGTGCTCTCTGTGTCAAATCAAGTTGACATGGATATACATGTCATTTTGTCAGGAAGACTTTTTTCAGTGTACATTCATCATAACTGAGTGACATTTCGTCCTTTCTTAAGCGTGACAGCTTGCAAATATTGAGCACCTATGTAAAGGCACATATATGTTGCATATCTAAAGACTAGGCCTACCAGTTTGTCTGGATTTGGGTTATAACGTTACCTTACGCACCTGCAACAAAGCAAAACACAACATTGAAAAGGCATTATTATCAATATGCATTGATACACATGTCAAATAGTGGAGGACTGTCTTTTAGGGTCAATTATATGCATGCCAGCCAATGATGTAGAGATTGCCTTCAAATACAGCTTCTTTTCACAACAGTAGCAGCAGAATAGGTAATATGAGAAAATGCTTGAATAATTAATCACAAGTCTTATCGTGATTAATCCTTTCTTTATTTCTGTCAATTTTTCTGCAGTGGAGAGACGGGTGCTTGAATGGGCGTGTCGGCTGGCGTGTTCTTCCTTTTTGTCCTAATCTGTATGCTGTAACTAATTGCACCAAGATGTAGAACAGAACAGTCATGAGCCATAGGGACAAAATGAGTCATTTTTTTGGATCATGCCATTTTGTCCAGCTCATCTATTTTCAGTCCTCTTCCTTCTCACGTCAAACTGTCATAATTATACCCTATTGAAGTAAAATCACCTTTTCAGCAGAAACTGATAGTTTGTGGGTCTCACCAAAAAAAAAAAAAGAAAAAAAGATATGAGAGACTGGGGAAAAAGTTGCTCATTACTGATGGGATCATGATATATGGTAGGGGGTGCAGAGCAGTAACTGTTACTACTGTTACAGCAACGGGTGTAGGTACAGTTATACTCAAATATGAAGAATGCCTATTTGGCTGGGCCATGGTCCTGAGGAAGGAACAGACCATACATGGAAAATGCAACAAAAATGCATGATAGTACAACAGAAATGTCCTTGTGTATTTGGAGCACATGGATAAAGTTGTATGATTGAAACAACAGACAAAAATCAAAGTACATGGTAAGTAAAAAAGGTGAAGCACCCTCATGTTTATTCTTGTCAGAATAAATGAGAAAGATATATGAAAAAAAGAAACTCTCTGAAAGCCTTAAAGGTAGAATTACACACAAATCATGATATCTGTTATTGTGGTAGTCAGAAACTTTTAATCAAAGCTTTATTTGCTTTTATTAAGGGCTAACTGTGGGGCTTGGCTCAATTTCAGAAGTGTGATATTAATTAACCATGCTACATACAGTGTCTTATTGGAACTATCAGCTAAGAGAACCAAACATTTCCAGTTAACACTTAGCCAAGTTATAGAGATCAGCAGTAGATGTTTGCACAAATTCTAATTCCTGCATTCGTGGGATAAGGGTTGTTTGGTGGTACTTAGTTACTCACTCATTTCCATTCTAACTCCTTCTATGTCTTTCTGTTTCTCTATCTGCCAGTCTGTCCCTCCATCTATATAACTCTCTCTCTACAAATGGTAAATGCAACGCAACATGTTGTGAAGAAAATAAGGACAATTATGAGTTTTCTTCCTGACCAGCCTGGTCATTGAACGTCCCTCATTGTGAAGGTGCTCTCCATCACAAATATAAGATAAAGACCAATCAGAGGCTCTGTATAAAGCTGTTAGGTGCTTGCATACCAGCACAGGGTGTCAGAGGTGTGGAAAAGAGATGATTAACACTATATATATCAAAGGGCAGGGAGAAAGAGAGTGAGAAAGAAGCAAAGAGGTAAAGGGACCAAGAGACAGAGACAGACAAAGAGAGAAACAGACAGACAGACAGATAGAGACAGAGAAAGAGATAGACATAGACATAGACATAAACATAGACAGACAGACAGACAGACAGACAGTGGAAGGGGGAAGCAAAGCATAGGGGTCTTAGACTGTGTACAAATCCCATTATGCCCCTCTTCCAGTCACCTAGTAAGGATATGTGACAGGGAATACTGTACACTCTACAAGCATAGGTTGCAATTTAACAGTCTGAAGTATATGGGCCCTACTTGGATAGCACCAAGTTCAGGGCCTATCTGGTTATTACTGGTACCTTTATAGTGGTACAAGCATAATCCCCTACAGCATCTTCAGTCCCAAACCCTTGTCACTTGAGGTTGAGTGTTTACAGTGTTGAGGAGGAGGAGTCGGTTCTGCCGCCACTCATCAGGGGCCACTTTAAATGTCAATATCCCAGACACACAACACAATACTTCACACACCCAGTGTTTCTTCTACCATAGGTTTGTCAAAACCATTGACTTAAAATAAGCCTTTTGCATATGCAAACACTCTTCACGATATCCCATATGTCTTGTATGTATCCTTCCATTGGTGTGTGACTACCATTGACTTGAAATGATATGAAGTTTAGAAGTACCTCAAAGGGACTTCTTGCAAATTTATAAAGCTGACTGCCTGTCTCTATGAATCGTAGAATAAGCATTGAAGCAGTTACAAAGTTCTGCAAAAGGTACTTTTTTACAACTTGTGATCACTAAAGGAACAAACACATGGGTAATATGGCTAGTTACAAGGGTTTGTTCAATTATAAAACCATGATACTAGTTATTAATGCAATGGGTAATCTCTCATTACAAATACATATTTACTAAAGCTGCCTGCCATTGTTTCTTTTTCAATAATTTTACATTCATAGAAGAAGAATCTATAGGTTTAAATAGGGCAGTATTTATTTTACCCAACATTAGTCCCTTTAACAAATTACAGGCAGTTGCAACAGAGAATCTGTCATTGCAGGAAATTGGATTGGTTGAGGACCTAATGTAGCTATTTCAAAACTTCCACAGCCTCTGTTTGCACGTTGACCTTTTAAGGCCTGCCAACTCACTGATGCACCAAACCCTTGGTCGTCATGATGCAACAATGAAGATCTTGCAAGAACCCTAGCAAGCACTTCAGCTATGCATCATGGCGAATCTCTAGGGTGACATTTACGTTTTGGCATTTCTGGAGGCTATTTCTGCACCCTCCTAGTCGTACCTACATACCCATAGAAATAATTTTGGCTTTCTGCAGTTGTAGTGCTATATGCCTTAAGAAATGGCCCACTCTACCACTAGGAAAATACTAACTAATGCTGGATGCTCTCGATGTGCACATTGCCGAGTACATTGTTATCTTAACCTCACTAATATAGGCCTTCATAGGGCTAATCAAAACAGGTAATTCTTCACTTTAACTTTTATCATTTCAGTGACCACAGTTAAACAAAATGTCTTAAAAGGATTGCCCATGAATCTATACCAACTTTGAGAATTATCAACTTTACTTTAAGCCATTGTCCTTTATAGACCTCTACCCAAATAAGGTCGGTAAGTTTTCACATTGCTGTATCATTTTCACACAATATGCAATGTTTAGAAAGGTCATAGAACTAATTAATCAAGACCTACACAGAAAGGGCTATTAATTTCATCTAGTTATCCAACATGATGAATTTAATACTCAAACCTTCTAAAATGTCCGCTTATATCATCAAATATCTTCTCCTCCTTTGTCTTTATGCTGAATTCCACCTTGCTGAGTCTGATTGTTCAGCATTAACAGTTCCTCTATCTGCAGAACAATCATAATGTAAATTATCAAATTTGGCCTTTTCATTTTAAGCCGTTTAATATTCCGACCACTAATTTCCAATAATACAATTCACAACAGCACATCTTTGCCAAATCCTGAATCGAGTCCCTTTGCCATATTGCATCATCAAAGACACCTGAAGAAGTAGACGATGGAATCCTTTACTAATTTCATCTTGACATTTTCTTATCCTACCTCATAAATGGATTCTGTCTCTGAGGCTGATTTAATTTTACTGTAGTTTAGACTGGCTCTGCAGTGATTGTGAAGGATGGAGTAGGGTTTGAATCTGAACTCTATCTCAATCAAACTCTGTAGCAAGTGGATGCTTCTAAAGTGCATCCAAACCTTTTGTTTTTCACTCTTCCGAAAAAATTTAAATCTACCAGCCATTCTCAGAAAACTGAAGAGCGGAACAGCATAATTGTAATGCAGTGAAGCAGTGAGGTTTCTACAATGAAGCTCCAGATAGCAGTATTGTAAAGCTTTGTGGTACAAGGAATCTCCATGAAAATGTCAGTGAAATCCTAGTCCCAAAGATACCAGAGATATTATTGCAACAACATTTCATTTACAGTCCACCATTTTATCTTAACTATTGAGGCTGTGCTGAGACATTGCATCTAATACAGAAGATAGGACAGACCAAAAAGTCTACTGTCTCAGTGCACAGAGATATAACCCTGTACAGTACCACAATGCTTTGATTGATTTGTGTTTTACAGCACTTTAGCGGCACTAAGTGGCTATCCCGTGCTTCACAGGTTGATAATTTAACAGAGGAATGTGTCAGTGCCCGCGCATATGTGCACCACACACATCCTGATGGGATAGGAAAGAGGAGATATAGACCCTTTTAAGTGGGCTAGGGAAGCCCGCCACAATGCTTTGATAAAGATAGACCTTTGTCAAAATGAAGCATCAATTCTCAACTGATGAGGAACTCGCTGGTGCCATTTTCAGGCATCATGAGTTGATGCGCTCATAGAAGGTCAACATGAAAAGCTAAAGCATTGTTAATGCAGTTTCATTGCATCAAGACAACAAATTGAAATTGCAAATGAAGCATTTGCAGATTAAGGATTATAAAGGTTTAAGTGCTAACAGACTGTCGAGAAGCCATAACTCTACCTAACACCAGTGGCTCTAAACAGGTCATGGGGAACGCTGATAAGATGGCTCAGCAGATGAGCCCCCCTTCAGGGTCATTTATTATGAAGTGACTGGTGTTAAGGTGACAAAATTAAAAGAATGAGGGTGAGAGCTATAAAGTATGTGGTAAGTGAAGTTAGATTGAATGCTATTCTAGCTATTGCTATTCATAATAAGTGATTTCATGGACTGTTCTTATTTGCCCCGCAACCTATCCACACTTCTAACATTTCATCTCCTGTACCTATTCAAATCAGTGCCCTGTCCCCCTTGAACATTGTGTTCATATGTGAAAAAATGAACTTTTCCGTAATAGAATTCAGTTCATCCATGTTTTATCCATGTCTCTGATTTTGAACTGAGATTTACAGTCTAAGAAATAACATGAATCTACCAGCGATACTCATTAAACTGAAAAATTAACCACTCTTATTGCTTTGCAGTGAAGCAGTGTAGTTTCTACAATTGAGCAATACAGTACACTCAATGGTACAAGGAAACCCCATGAAAATAATCACAGCTCTCTGGCAAAATTTAGACAAGGATTTCACAATTATTTTGACAACATTTTCTTTTACAGTGTGCGTCTTATTCAGTATGCCCAATCCCCGACACATATTCTTATTTAAGACCAAATGTTTAGTCCTGTTTTACAAAACACTCCACCCCTAATTCAGTGTGAGAAATGTCGGAAGGAGCGGCTCACACAGAGACCTCTTCTGCTCCCAACTGTCTGACTAAGGGGCTTAATGGCCGCTGTACAGAAAGTGCATCTCGTTCAAAGAGGTGAGTGTTCTTGCTGTTATTTTGTCTGTTACCTTACAGGAACATGAAGTTGCAAGTTCTAACCTTCACTTTACAATCACTATAAACCATCTCATTTCGGAGACTATAATAGCCAAAGTAATAATAATAATAATAACAACAACAACAACAACAATAATAATAATAATAATAATAATAATAATAATAATAATAATAATAATAATAATAATAATAATAATAATAATAATAATAATAATAATAATAATAATTCACCAATTGAATGAACCATGTCTAACAGCATTATTGCAATCTTGCTAGAACAATATATGACTCCTGATTGGGCAAATAGCGTTCTCTTACCAGGAATCAGGTACTTCTGCTTCAGCAGATCATCAAAGTCACTAATGCACTGGTTAACAACAGGAAAATTGATTTGAAGTATGTCCATTTCATATTATAACACGGTTATCGAGTTTAGGCACTGATTTCGATTCCTAAAATGGATAATATGAGTTCAAATATCTCGCGATAAAGCACCCAAAATTCACGGCGAGCAGACAGCGGGGCGGACATGTTGAAACCTACCGCAAGACGAAAGTAAATTCTCCATTTTTGAAGCTTATAGACCAAATATAGCAAAATCCTTTGGACATAACATAGTTGAAACCTCATTCTAACTCCCTGTCGGGTAGATTACTTGATATTTTGGCTGAATTTAACATACAAAATTATTAAAATTTCGAATCGAGCGACTTGCCGTGCGTCTTTGCCATTCTGTTTACACTACAGGTGCCGCCGCCTGGTGTGTACAGAATGGATTATATTTTAGACTGGCGCAGCTCTGTCTCGACGTGTTCGCAGTAGTAGGTCTATGAGAGTTGGAGTTGCAGGAGGTCGCCAGCTTAACCAAAAGTCAACATGAAACCAAGATGGCGGAGGGCCGTCTTGTCGACTCGCATAAGAAATGAATGGATTATATCATTTTTTAAGGTAAATACTTAGAATTAATGGTGGAAACCGTGTTATAAATGCAATATCTAATGATTAGACTTGAACTCATGCCTTTCAGTGCTTATATAGGCACTCCGCTGCGCGTCGTGCCTATATCAAGCCCTGAAAGGCATTCGTTCAAGTCTAATCATTATATATTACATTCATATTTAAATGGATATGGTGGATTCCAAGCATCGACAAACACAGTGCAGATTCCGGTAACACTAGGCGTTGAACTGGTATTCACAATTCTTTGCACAGAGGGGTTTTCTGCAACTCTTTACCAGCCACATACTGCAATTTTACTCATTGTCTGTTTAATACTAAAATGCAATCTTCATACATAAGACAATTTCCATGCCTCATGACAAACCTTCATAAGAATATAAAACCTGTGTGACCATCAGAATGCATGACTGTAGATGTTGTTAGTAGAATTAACATTTCAAGGACTGCTTAATAATGCAATGCAGGAGTACCCGCTGCATCACCGTCATGATGCAGCAATGAAGTGCCATGATGCATGAATGTAACCATCGTGTGTTACTTGCCACGGCTGCATTCATGCATCATGCCGACCCATTCACATGATGTATAAATACATTATGTCAAGGTGAATATCGATGCTCCATTGACAATGCACTGAGACCGCATATTGTACCCCTGCGTTAAATAACCGGCGCCAAATCCGCACGATGATGTCATAGGTCCATCGCGCATGCGCAGCCCTTTTGAAACGTAAACATCCAATATGGCGGCGGTCAGGATTTCGCGATGAAGATGGGTAAATAAGAGTTAATTATGGATTATATTGATGAAATATCGATTAATTATCAACCCAAACACCTTGACATAAATGTAAAGATGAACTCTGATCAGTTTGAGCTTCCTGTTTCTTCACTCGGGTGACCTGCCCACTCCACACTCGGCCTAACGGCCTGATGCGGAACGGGCAGGTCACCCTCGTGAAGAAACGGTCAGCTCAAACTGCTCATCGTTCACCTTTACCATTTTATGCGTCTATACTGGGTTAGGTATTAAGCTAACCTTAAAGAACTAATGGGGCAGAGATTAGTACGTAGCGGCACCTAGTGTCAGCCAGGTGTCTGTACAGAATGGTACAGAATGGTGTCCTACTGGTAAAAAGGTGACCAAAGACATTGCAGTGTGAAGGGACGGGTAGAAGGGGCATACGGGAATCAATAAATGTCCTGGTATCGAGGCAGAATGTGGTTTTATTCTAATAGGCCATGGCCTGGCACTGTAATAAGGCACCATGGGTGAAGTATACATACATACCGGTATAAAAAATACATCGCTAGAAATAAGGAAGGAACTAGACTTACTTTATATAATGTAAGTAAAATCTCTCGGACAGTCCCACAGACCTTAAAGATTGGATCTCATATCATGGTTTACAAATATGTCGGAACGCTAAGTGTCTGTCATGTTTCAAGGCACCCATGAAATACCTAGGTCAATGACTTTTTGATGACATCATAGTTTCAAAATAGCATTAAAGAAGGTTTATTTCATTAAATGTCATTGTTATTCATCTTTTAGCGATGGCAAAGGAACACTCAATCAGGTCCCTTGTGGGGTTATTGCACTAAAAGTGTTGCATTACAATCCACTTCTCAGGCATCATAATTGCTGCATGTGCGACAACCCTAACGGAGACCCATATTTTATGAACTTTTGCCTGGGTAAAGGCACCCTAAGTCGGACAGATACCTAAAGTCGGACACCTTTTGAGGAGGATTTCAGGTATCATATGAAGTACACATGAAAACAAAGCTATCATATTCTCTAACAAATACAGCATAACAAATATAAGTCCCTTTCTACATAGTTTTACATCTGTGCCAACACAGGGTGTTTCTGTTATATTTTGATGATAAGGAATGGTGAGAAAATGGGAAACCTGGTTTGATTAATTAATCTGGTGTGTCTTCACTGGAATGATTACATGATCTATCAATATATCAATGGAAACATGTACATTTTTGCTGATAATTTAACTTGGCAAACCTGAAAGCATCCCTTGTGTTACATTGTTTGTGTCATTCTTATATTGTCTCCAGATTACACCTACAGTTTGACACCAATTACACACTGTCTGGGACACAATTATATCATAATTCATATACTTTTACAATGGACTTCATCACGATGACTATCTTTTGTGATACACCTTTACTCTCAGATATGGATATTTAATCTGTATTTGGATTTCCTGACACCTAATCTAACACCTAAATCCAATCACTTCTCCATCTGCCCATGGAAGTCATGTGCAATTGGGCCTGCAGATAGCCCTGTTAAAGGTATGCAAAATTACACATCTGAGAGTTTTCTGGAGACGAGTATTGCATTAGCAAGTATTCCCTATACTATTCTGCTACATGTCCTTCTAGAATAATCTGCATACAGTGGCACATTGTGTCTGTTTCAACTAGACAACATAGTGTCTGACTCTTCATAGATATTGGTGGCTAAGTATTATGTATCAATTGGTACAATGGACAGCAGAATTCACTACAGTTGAAGGTACAGGATTTGAGTATCAAATATGGTCACCTCTTGTGTGGCTAGGAGCGTCCGAAATGAGTGCCTCTACCCTATTTCCTTCATTTAAAAAGTTAGTATTAATCAATCATTGAATAGTGCTTTTTACACCTAATGTAGAACACAGTTTTATCTGTAATCAAACTCATTCAAGAGAAACAAAGGTCTTTAAATTTAAACTTTTGATCAGCCAGAGTAATATCCATACTGAGAGAATAACACAATGAATTGAAATACATAATAGGTGGTAGAGAATTCGTGAAAATCTAGTGTCAACCCTTTCATACTGAAACAATGAATGGTATGTAGCCTGCTATTCCATTGTGATCAGATTCTACATGCCTATACATGACCCATAAGATCGGCATTTAAATGGTTGTGCCACATGCATAGTATATAAAATGTTCATGCAGAATGAGAACATCCTTCAAAGGCAGACTGTACAGCCACATAATCATATAGGTCATGAAAAAACATGCTACAACCTGGTTTAAATTGAAATTGTGAATGAGTTTATCAAGGAAAAAACAATTGCCTCATTCTGGGCACATCTGCTTGCTCCATTCAGATGGTTTATGGATGAGCTTGAAAATAATCTGAATCGCCATATTTTCCATTATGCTTTGTGGACCACTACTGCTTAAATTTTCATGCTCATGTAACTACATCCATGCATTATGATGACTCTGGAAGTGATTTGTGTAACACCACAACATTTGCATGAGACATGAATATTGAACGAGGATTTCGCCTTTATTTTGACGCGTGTATTCATACAGCCCTTGTGTAGAAAGTTTCATTTGTGGTACTTTTTTATGCATTAAACTGCTATCAGTTATTACTGTGATGCATTAATGCATTCCTGGTGAATAACCTGAGCTTGATTCCTGCATACATTTCTGAAGAATTGACATGATGCACCAATAGTGCCTTAACTCTGGTCAGGAAGAAAAGGAACACATCAATTAAATGCTTTACCTGTTATGCAGGGATGAAAGGGTAAAGGGGGAGAAAGAAACCTCACAGGAAGGTCAGTGTTATTTGAGGTGTGAGACATTGAGTTCCTCAGCATGGCTTCAGTGAATTTAGCAAGAATCCCCTGTAATTACAAATATAAGGCCAAGCTTTAGAAACATTATTAGTGGAAATCTTTTTTTTTCCATCTGAAATTCAGAAATGATGTTCAGATAAAGTGTCTCCTTCAAAATCAAATGATCTGCCGAGGTAGCCTAGCAAAAAACATGGGAAGTAAATTGCCATCTCCTGAAATAACATGAAATTTACCAATTTAATATTTACCTCCAAGTTCACTTTTTACTACTGCCATAATAGCATTTTAAGGCTTGGACACTGTCATAAAATGTGATCAATTATAAAAGTTCTTTAGGGCTAATTTTTGATTATTTCCTAATATAGGGCTGTCATATTGACCCATCCACAGTGGTACGGTTCCCTAAAATACACATCCTGCCTATTCTACACCTAACATGCACCCATATTTAGACCCAGTGCATGGTTGATGAGACCAAACACCCCTCTGCACAGGAGTTTCTAATGCGGGGCATAACACCCTAATTGATTCGCATGCTTAGGCACCATGATGGTTGAGTACAGGATAAGGACGGCTTCCACCAACAGGGGTGCTGATTAATCATGGTTGTTAAAGCCTCTATTATCTCACATGCTTTATGTTTGATCAAGGAGTCCTGCCACAGCTAGGTACAGGATGCAGATAGAGATGTACGCTTTACTAAGGAATGATGGGAAGGTACTCTACTGAGGCATCATGGTATGGTATAACATTGATGCATGATGGGAAGGTATCATACTGTATGATAGGAATATGTTAGAGCAAGGCAACATACCATGGCCTTCAACTAATGCATCATTCAAAATTGATTTGGTTTTTCTAGCTTATGTATTGACGCTGCTCCAAGACATGAAATATAAAGACTTCGGTTTGAACTAATTACCTAATTCAGTTTACATTCCAACCAATGCAGTGAACATTGTGATTTTCACTGTATATATTATCATCCACTCCTTACTAGATCAATTACCATGAAGTCAATTGAAAAGTCTTCTAAGATAGAAATAAGAAAAATGCATAGTACGTCTTGTAGCAGCGTTAAGCTATGAGACCATTTGAGAAAGAAGGAGATTTGGGAATCCTTATTGTAGATATAAAAGCGATAAGAATATCTTTATTTTAGACAGGTATCTAATTATACTCTTTTTAGCCTTTACTGTTGTACTTTAAATCTACATTTTAAGAACATAGAAGAATATTGTGACCTCTAGTGTACCTATAACCACTTTTCAAATTGAACAATATATCTAGCTTCTGTTTTATTACAGTCTGTCTGGCAGTATTTTTATGCTTTTTTGTTCTAAATACCAGTGTGCCCAACACCAAGGGTTATTAAATAGGATAATGGGTGTCTTCACCCATCATTATAATGTCGATCTGCTGACAGTGCCAAGATAATGACTTAATAACCCAAAACGCCCAAGGCAGAATACAGCTTATAATGGTGTGCTATTCAGCCACCAGGGGCCAGGACCCTCTGTCACAAGGGTGGTAAGCATGAGCTGTGCAAGATGTTTTGTATGCAAGATCCCCATGGCTGCAGTTTCATCACATTTATTCAATAAAAACAAGGAAACAGGTATCAAAAAACAAGTAGAAATTTACTATAAACTATAAAATGTAAACCACAGGCTCTAATAGAAAGCCTCATATAACCGTAATACTCAGTACATTTTCCAAGTATGGTTTCGGTGCCAAAATAATACTAATTTGAACATTCCAATATGCTCAGAACCTTTTCCAGACTCATGCTCATTTCCTATATATAGGCCAATGCAGTAACCAGTCCACATTACATCTGATCAAAAAGGAAAAAGGAAATATTGCAGCACAGATAATATTTTATCCTACACCTTTAGGGCTTTTACCTATTGGTTAAAGAGGAGCATGCTGGTACATAGAAGAGGGCCAAAGGATCATCTTAGGTTGCTATTTCAGACCTACCAGTTATAAACAGCCCCATATGTCAGTAATTACTAGTAATTACATACCTTCTAACTTTATATTCCCAGAATCTATTACATGTCCCTACTAGTACTCTCGGGAGAGACCCCTCCTTCCGTCCTGCCTTCAGCACTTACTGCAGTCATATGGATTTTCTAATGACGGCACATAGTGTGTCGGTCTTCAGTAATAGTTAGGCCTGTCAGGTTCGATATAATACTCTGTGGGAGATTTGTCAAATACTTGGATAGTAAAAGGGAGACTATGAATGGTTTATATGTCAAAAGGGGACTTAAGTCATGTTTCAATCATCAAATAACCTGACCCGCCAAAGGCAGAATAAGGCTCATAATAGTGTGCCATTTGGGCACCAGGGGGCAGCAACCTGTCACAAGGGTGGTAAGCTTCTGCAGCAAAAGATGTTTTGTATGCAAGATTCCTCTGGAGGCTGTTTCGCAGCATTTATTCAAGAAATATAGAAGGATGTTTGTAAATCAAATTCATATCTTCATTTTAATATGTAGGCAAATGTCCATGACCAGGGACTAATTGTGCATCGTATTCACTAAGCTGAGTAGTATCAAAGACAAAGTAGAAATTGACTGTTAGTTTAATGACTCTGTAAAGTTCAAATTGCCAGTCAGTTATAGATTCCAATGCCAGTCTTGCTAAGCAAAGTCCCAAATTCCCAGCATTTTCAGACTCATGCTCATTTGATTTATATGTGCCAATGCAGTAACCAGTCTAAATTAGAAATGTGATGACAAAAAAAAAGAAAGGAAATATTACAGAACAGATAATGTTTTATCCTACATCTTCAGGGCTTCTACCGATTATTGAAATAAGACTATGCTGGTACAGTGATAAGTTATATCAAGTTGCTATATCAGACCATCAAGTTATATACAGCTCCCCATGTCAGTAATTACTAGTAATTACTGACCTTCTAACTTTCATATTCCCAGAATCAATTACATGTCCCTACCAGTCCTATATCGAGAGACCCCTCCTTTCTGCCTGCCTGCAGCCATTACAGCAGTTGGTATGGATTTTCTAATGACAGCTCATAGTCTGTTCGTTATCAGTAATTGTTAGGGCGGTACAATATAATACTCTGTGAGAGTTGAAGTGTGCATGGTTTGTAAGTCAGGAGGACACTAAATGTACCTTTCATTTGCCATTAGTTATTCAATTAAAATTACAAAATGACTTTCACAAGGGACATCCCCAAAACACTATGATTTGTTATCACCCAGCCGTCCATCCATATATCACAATATATGGCTTGTCATAGATGTCACTGACAGTTCATATGTATATGGCAGAATATTAAGGATTTCAATACCATATCTGCAGCCCGGAACTTCCACCTGTTTGAGGTTTTTGTATATTTACCTTAACTACTGTCTGTACCAGTCTCTTATCACCTTTACTTCTCACACATTAAAGCGAGTAAAATAACCTTTTCCATTAATACAAAGTGGATCTAAAGAGTTCTTTGTATTCTCAAACTACACAGCATGTGTATTGATTGGCACTCTGCAAACTGTGTCTGGGTCTGTGTGTGTGTGAAGGGAGACTTTTACTATCTGGCTGTTGGAGGTGACTTACGGTTATTACCAGACTGCAGCAATAAACCAGTGTACCGAACCCTTTAAGGATGGTGGCTAGACAAGATGGCGGCACAGGGTTGAGCGGTTGAAAATAGGGCTGCAGAATTTTTGCAAATATACTAGGATATACATATAGGAACGGTGTCAAACTTGACATATTGCTTCATAAAGGTTCCAGGAAACTACGGACATAATGTCCAACACTAGAGAAAGGTCACAAACCAGGAGAAGAGGAAAAGAAATTGAAATGTTATCGCCGGAAGCCACCTTGAAGGATGTTATTGCCGCTGTCAACTCGATTGACAAATGAGTCAAAACAGTGGAGGAACTGCAACTTGAGATGAAAACTAGTCTCGATGGGTTCGAAGACTCTATAGATTATGCTACTCTTGATGGTATAAGATCTAGGCTTACCTCCACAGAAGGAACACTAGATACAGTGATATACCATTTTATTATTCCATAAATTCTAACATATTATTGTATTAATCAAAGAATATCTATGAAATTAATACATAGGTTGGTTCTAAGAGCTATAAGAGTGCTCAAACTTTGTATAAGAGCGTTCATGCCCCACTGCACACCAGCCACAGTCAGTTAGACAGAGTTTGTGACATCAAAGGCTCCGACCTAATGGTTCACTGCACAATATAATAAGAATAAGGGTCTCAGTGTGCGACCTCATGGTCCAATGCACAAATTTATAACTTGTAAGTGAATGCAACCGGCCGTCACGGGTGCCTGAGCACCGCTGACGCCGTCATGAGTGTCTAAGCACCCTAATGACTGAACAATGGGTTACATAAGCACGACGCCATAACTTTCCGGTCGCTCTAGCGTCGCTCCTGAGCGACCTAGGTCAAATATCAAAGCATTTATGGAAAGCCCATAATTAGACGGTTAGAATGAGCCCAAGATCAAGGCGGAACTCCCATTATTAAGGAAGTTACGTCATAGAGACTGAATCGACCTCTGAATGCACTACAGACAAACCAGCGCGAGTTACGCGCCTATCCAGCTGGCATTATAAACTTGGCACATTCAACTCCGCGCATGCGCAAAATGGCGGTTATAAACGCATAAACGACCGAGTTATGAGGGTCTGAAGATGCAGAAGCGACCAAGACAAAGGGGGACACAGCGGCGTCCATGGGGGTCCTTTGTCCCCCTGTGACACATGAAAGACTCCCCTCAAACAATTGTAGAGTTAGGCAAATGCTACTGGCTCCAGTCAGTCTGGAGGTGCTTTTCCAAGATTTGCTACAAATAGCCTGGCTGCACCTCCTAGACAGTCAGATCACCAAGAACCGCTCTAGAGGTAACATCTCCAGTCATCTCCTGCTACCTGCTATACCACTGCACTATGGTGAAACTATGCTAGACAGGCACTGGTTTCTATCATTAGTGGCCAGGGGCTATCTTCCTCAAGACTTCCACCAGAGGGTAAAGTTATTCATTATTACATTATTCCTCTAAGCAGCAGGTCAGGAGCTAGGTGTGGGAACCCACCTAGAAACATGCTGGACACTGTATTATTAATACCTCACAGGTGGAGTGGAACAGAACATTGTACTTTATAAATTACTGTATGTTTACTGTATGTACAAATTACCTACATACTAACAACTGTATGATTGATATTTCTTACATGTTGCCTAAAGCTGAATAAACCAGTGACAACTGGAAATAACACTATTTTCTATGAGCTTGATGTATTTACTCCATACACCACTAGTCATATGATATTTCTCATATGAAAACTTGATCATGCCAATAACTAGTATGACAAAGTGGTGGAGAACATCCTACTAAGATCCCATTTCTCACAGGCTCATAAAAATTAAAGCTGGTAACACAACTAAAAACAATCATACACACAGTAAAACCCACTCCACCCACCCAGTGACCTTGACCTTGACACCATGCCCACCAAGGTCACCAGTGAGAGCTCCCACATACCAGTGAGGTCTCCCACACATCAGTGAGATCTCCCACACATCAGTGAGATCTCCCACACATCAGTGAGATCTCCCACACATCAGTGAGATCCCCCACACATCAATGAGATCTCCCACACATGAATGAGATCTCCCACACATCAATGAGATCTCTCACACAACAGTAAGATCTCCCATATATCAGTGAGATCTCCCACACGTCAGTGAGGTCTCCCAAACGTCAGTGAGGTCTCCCACACGTCAGTGAGGTCTCCCACACGTCAGTGAGGTCTCCCACACGTCAGTGAGGTCTCCCACACGTCAGTGACGTCTCCCACACGTCAGTGACGTCTCCCACACGTCAGTGAGGTCTCCCACACGTCAGTGAGGTCTCCCACACGTCAGTGACGTCTCCCACACGTCAGTGAGGTCCACCCCACACATCAAGGTCTTATCAGTCAAGCTGGCAGAACAACACACAAAGACCTTACGTAGTCAGGGGCCTGTTGAAGAGGTCTCCCTCCCACCTAGATCTAGGAGGCCCACAGGAGGCAAATCAGCCTCCAATACAACAGTCCCACACTCAGTAGACCCCACACCTCCCACCCTGTCTACTCAGGGAACAACCAGTTCTCAGGGATCCAACATTTCCCAGGGATCTCTACAGGACGCTCAACTCACGCTATCTACCTCAGGGGAAGAAGGATCTGCCTCAGGGGGTGGATCCACACCCTCATCTAGATCCTCCACCCCAGCTCCGGCCTTTGACAGCCACTCCTCCAGAGACACTTCCCCCACACCCTCCATCATGGACACCGATGAAGGCCCCCAACCTAATCAGACAGCTGAGAAGATAAGGGCCTATGAGAAGGCCATCCAAGATGCAGTTACTGCCCTAGAGACCAACAAGTCCCAGCAGGAGGAAAGGGAGAGGATCCTCAACCAACAACTGGCAGAGAGGAATGCAGCAATGGATGCCCAACAGAAGGCCATGGAAGATCAGCGGAAGTCCCTAGAGAGACAACAACAACAGATAGCAGACCTCATGAAGATGGTATCATCCCAGACCCCACAGCCTCCCACACCTGCCATCACACCTGTTGTCCCACCATCTGCCTCTGGATCCAAAGATGACATCATAATCTCCATGGTGTCCAACATGACCAAACTCATAGACAAAAAACAGCAGGACGACAGAAAGATCAGGATACATGAGGTAACAAAACCCAAAACCTTTTCACACCCATCACCACTCATGTCAACAGCATTATTTATTGATCACAAATTCCCAGAATATCTGAAGGATAAGTACAAAGTAACAGACAGTGACACCATGGTAACATATTTACCCAAGTACCTCGAAGGACAAGCACTAGCTTGGTTTGAATCCTTCAGGGAGAGTGCCACACCTGATATGTTGACATGGACCAATGTAGTAAATAAATTAAAAGAGTATTTTGCTACTCGAGACAATATAATCTCAAGGACTGCACTCCGTGCACAAAAGGTAGATGAACCTGTCCTAGACTATGCATGCCATCTCAGGAAAGTGTGTAATGCCCAACGCCAAAGCGATGAAATCCTAAGCAAGGCATTTACCCAAGGCATGAGGCCCTGGATCTCTATGGCTCTTGAGAACAAGAAAATTGACTCTTTTGACCAAGCCCTAGACCTAGCCTTAGAGGTTGAGACCCAAGAAAGATCTAGGAAGGTAAGGGAGGCAGAGTCAAACCCACAGCCTACTAAGAAAAAGGTCCAGGAAATCAGCACTAGTGCAGATGAAGATGTTAACCTAATGTCTAGTGCCCATGTAAGGCAACAGGAGGCTAAGGTTGCATCAAGAGACCCTACCGGTAGATATAGAGGAAATAACTATGACCCCAACTACCAATCCAATAGAGGTAGAGGTAGAGGGGGCAACAACAACAACCGGGGGGTCACAACAGTAGGAAAGACAACAGCTCTTCCAACTCCAACAATGGTGACTCTTCATACACCCACTGGGCACATCAATGTTGATTCAGCGTTGAAACAACATTTGCAATGTTTGCATATCAACATTGATTTAGAGTTGAAATAGAGTTGAAATTGAAAGTTGAGACAACATACTCAAAATCAACTGTGATTCAACATCTAACCATCAGCGCTGATTCAATGTTTGTGTTTCTATGTTGACTCAACATTGTTTCAACAATGTTGAAACAATGTTGACAGTTGTTTTGTTGACATATCAACATTGAATCAACATTGTATCAACATTGAAATAAATATTGTTGATTCAACATTGACAAATCAATGTTGAATCAACGTTGAGTTGACAACAATATTTCAACATTGATATGTCAACTGTTGACTGGATGTTGAAATGGTGATGGTTGACAACGTTGAAATACAAATATTGAAAAAGTGTTGAAAACAGGTTGATCAACACCATCAACATAACATCAACTGGTTGTCAATGTTGATGCAACATTGTGTGCCCACTGGGCAGTGATAGGAGAGACAGAACCCCAAGTAATGGCAGATCCTATAATAATCAGGGATCCAACAGTAGGAGCCATAGCCCACATAGGAACTACAACTCTGGATCCTACAACAACAATGGTTCCTACAACAACAGCCAGGGTTCAAACAACTCTGGATCCTATAATCAAGGATCCAACAGTAGAAGCCACAGTCCACATAGGAGCTACAACTCTGGATCCTATAATCAAGGATCCAACAGTAGAAGCCATAGTCCACAAAGGAACTACAACAGTGGATCCTACAACAACAATGGTGCCTACAACAACCAGAGATCCAACAACTCCGGTCAATACAGCAACTCTGGTCAATATAACCAGGGTTCCAACTCACGCCAGGAGGATTACAAACCTGACACAAGAGGTTACCAGGGGAACCAAAACAGTAACCCCCAAATACCACCTCATGTGATGGATCAAATCTCCAAGCTCCTGGTGGCAACCATCTCAACCACCCCACAGAACCAGGAAAACTAGGATGTCACAGTGCCGATGGGCCAGTGCACTGTGACACCCCACAAACAAACAATCAATCAGGATTAACAAGGATCCAACCAGAGACAATTGCTAGTGCCAATCTACCATCTAACAGACAGAGACGTCCATCAGTGATACACATCACCCCACCAGATTCATCATCAAAGGATACAGGTGAGAGTACCAAGCTTTCTATTGTACTTCTTCAAAATGGCTGTATCAATGCAAATCTATATGATGTTTCAGATGTACAATGTTTGGTTGATACAGGTGCTACTATCACCTGTGTCAGACAATCATTCCTCATGGATCTCCAAAAGAGATTCCATATCCAACTGAGGAAATCTAAAATCAACATCCATTTGGCAGATGGATCGGTGTGTCATGTTAGACATTCAGCTATGCTGAACTTTAGAATCCAAGGTGTCAGATTCCAATACCAATTTGCTGTAATTCCCAACCTCACACAGCCCGTTGTTCTCGGCACAGATTTCTTAAGCACTACAAAATCTCAAATTGAATTTAATGTTGATCCTGAACAAATTCTCAAACCCATTAGGGCAGTGAGGGATTTTACCATCCCTCCATTCTCTGAACTTGCAGTATTGGGTAAGGTCACATCTACTCAATCACTGCAAGGGAAAACTGGAGTAGTAGATAACCTCCAAAGAAATAACAATGCCCCATATCTAGTTCAAAGGGCAGCAGTAACCCCCAGGGAAAATAACAAACATCCCCTAGTGTTACTCAACACCAGCAGGCGCCCACATAAAATCAAAAAGGGTGCCATCATAGCTCTATTTCAGGAAGTCAAGGAATCTGATTTAGAAAAACCTCAACAGGTGTCAGACACTACCCCACACACTGATCAATCCATCTCAGCCATACGGCCTGAGGATGTAACTCAATTCAGTGACACAGACTCAGACTGTGAGTCCACATACGCTGACCCTGAACCCAACTCAATCAGACTCTCTGAAATAGCTGCTATACATAGTGAGGCACATGACCTAGAGCCAGAATTGGAAGAGAATGTTCCACCAAAATCTGTGCTCACATCCAAAGATCAGCATGATAGATTAGGATCACTGCTGACCAAGTATGATGATATATTTGTAGGAAAAGATGGAGACATTGGTGCTACACACCTGTATACCCACTCAATACATGTAAAACCTGAAGCAGTGCCATGTCATTTCCTACCATATAGACAAACACCAGAAAAACAGGCCGCAATAGGGGAAGAGTGTGAAAGGCTAGTACAACAGGGCATTCTGAGAGAATGTGCCGAGGGCCCCTGGGCTTCCAGATCCTTTTTAGTACAAAAATCATCAGGAGGCCATAGGCTCGTCACAGATTTTCGTTATTTGAACCAGAACACGATAAATCAAGCCTTATCTACACCCCGAGCCGATGACACTCTAGACATGATAGGGTCACTCAGACCAAGAGTATTCAGTAAGCTAGATGCCCAACAGGGATTTTTTCAAATTCCTATAAGACAGGAGGACCAGCATAAAACTGCATTCATAGCAAATGACAAAAAAATATGTCTATGAAAGGATGCCGATGGGTTTAGCGACGGCACCGGCGGGATTCTGCCATCTAGTCACATTAATTCTGAACAAACTCAAGTACAAATGTGCCCTACCATACCTAGATGACATATTGGTATTATCACCATCAATCGAACAACACTTCCATGACCTGGAAGATGTGTTCAACAGCCTAAGAGTTGGTAAACTCAAACTGAAGAAATCAAAATGTGAATACTTCATAGACAGAATAGACTTCTTGGGAATGAGAGTGACACCCATGGGACTGCAACCATCTCCCACAAAGGTGGAATCAATCAAAACCTTCCCAACACCAAAATCAGTCAAAAATGTCAGATCCTTCACAGGCCTATGTCAATACTTCAAAAAGTTTATCAAAGGTTATGCCCAAATTGCTAGACCATTGTATGATCTACAGACACATCTCAAAGCATTTGTCTGGACAGAGGATGCAGATAATGCTTTCAAAACTTTAAAGCATGCCCTCTGTACCAATGCTCTTCTCAGATATCCAAACTATGAGAAAGTTTGGCAACTGATGCTTCCAATGTGAGTTTAGGAGCTGTACTCTCACAGAGAGATAATGAAGGAGTGCTCAGACCAGTAGCCTTTGCAGGTAGAACCCTCTCCAAACATGAGAGAAATTACAATACCACAGAGAGAGAACTACTGGGAGTAGTGTATGGAGTATTACATTTCAGACACTATCTAGAGACTAGACACTTCCAATTATACACAGACCATGCAGCCCTGATCCCACTACTAACCAATACAGGACTCACACATAGATGGGCCAGATGGGCTCTAGACATACAACAATTTTCATTCACCATCCAACACGTGAAAGGTGATGATAACACACCACCAGATGCTATGTCTAGAAGAGAATACCCAGATTCTGGACCCATGACTAACCCTCCACCCCCACCAAGGAGAGTTAGAGCAGCCAGTAGAACCAAGTTTGCAAAAGTAACAAAGAAAGTACCATTCAAAAGGGATGATCCACCCAACACCATTGAAAGGCCAGAGACACCCATTAGGGGTATCTTGAAGCAATCTACACACTATGTGTTTTGCCACTGTGAGAGAGAATACTCACAACTCTTTCCAGATAATGACTTCGAGCCTATCGAATTCTCATCACTCAATCAGATGCTGAAGGCAACTCCTAAGGAGCCACCCTTCACCCCACCTGACTCAGATGATGAAGATTCAGAAGACACAATATATGCTATCACTCAAGCAACTTCCAAATCAGTCAGATTCTTTGAATCAATGCAGGGAGAGGAAACATCAAACCATTTGTGTCCTATGACCACACGCTCAAAGACTAGAGAAATGATTCAGGAGGGCACACCAAAACCCCCCACACAATCACAAACTATTCTAAATGAGAAAAAGGTCACAGGGAACAAACCTACCAAAACCCCACCTGCCAGGAAAAATGTCACAAAAGACACTGCATCTACTAAATCAAAGAACTCTGAGACAAGGAAGAATGACAAAAAGCAAATTGTGCCTTTAAAGAAAAAGGTTGCCACTCCCACCAAGGCAAGAATAGGCCCCCCAAAGGAGCCTACACACCAAAACAAGAGTGACACACCCCAACAAAAGGCACAAGATAGGCCAATAGTCGATGAAAAAGAAAAAGAAAGAGACAGAATAAAACAACATGTGCTAGATATAAATCAACTACTGGATCAGATTCCCGACACATCCATCTCAGGTACAAACCTTGGCTTGGAACAAAGGAAGGACAAGGAACTATTGCCCCTCATACAATATCTTGAGGATGGGACCTTGCCTGCACCAAAAGCACAAGGAAATAGAATTATCAACCAAGGCCAGACATACACCTTGGTAAATGGTACATTAGTCCATATATGCCCCATAAATTGGAGAAAAACCAATACTGTACCACTTCAAATTGTTATACCACAGCAATGGGTAACAAGTACACTACAGTATTTCCACGACCATCCTACTGGCGGCCATCTTGGTTCAAGTAGGATGCTGTCAGCACTCCGACCTAGGGTATATTGGAAGTCTATGCTAGCAGACACAACAAAATATGTTTCCACCTGCCACACATGCCTCACAGCAAAAAGGCAAGTACACTCACACAAAACACCAATGACAGTGAGAGAGTACATGACTTCACCAATGAAGTTCCTAAACCTAGACGCGGTGGGGCCACTTCCCACAACTGCCAGGGGAAACAAACATATACAAGTCTGCATAGATTATGCTACCAGATATGCAACAGCTTGGGCTACTACTGACTTAAAAGCTGAAACAACAGCAGCAGAGTTCTACAAGAATATAATTTGTCATCATGGAACACCAGCCACTCTTCAAACAGACAATGGAACATGTTATACAGGTGCAAAGTTCACAAAGTTAACTAAACACCTCAAGATCAAACATAAATTCTCCTCACCATACAGGCCACAATCAAATGGGCTTGTAGAGAGATTCAATGCTAGCATCGGCACAGCGCTCAGAGCATTCTGCTCAAAGCACCAAAACAATTGGGATTCATTTATTGAACCCATAACCTTTGCATTAAACAACACTGAATCCCAAACCACAGGATTCACCCTTTCTTCCTACTCCATGGAAGGAACCCAGCCACCCCAATGGACTTAGGGCTGGGAATACAGGAAGACATATCCACCGTAGCAGACCATGTAGCTAACATGATAACAAATCAGGATACCTCTAGGAGGAAAGCTATAGAAAGGGTCGCCAAGCTACAAAAGGAAAGGAAAGATAGATATGATAAGAAACTTACACCACAGGAAATCAAGGTCACCGACATGGTGTACCTAAACATACCAAGAATCCTGACCAACACAGAGTGTAAGAAACTTCAACCCCTTTTTATGGGACCATATGTTGTAGTAGATAGACCTAGTTTGACAAGTGCCAAACTCAAAAACTTGGACACCAATCTATTGGTGGCCAGACCAGTGCACATAGACAGACTGAAAAAGGTTGTGGCTGTCAGAAACAATGAATTTGCACACAGGCTTATTCCACATGAGGCCAAATACTACAGCAAAATTGTAAGGAACAAAAATGATATCACCCTTACAAGAGAAACCACAGGCATAGGCCCTATCAAGCCTAGGCCTGCACACCACATACTAAGAAAGACATCTAGGTGTGGTGCAGTTTCAAGAAATTAGAAACAAGATTGAGATACCAAAAGAACATAAGATTTTCAAAAAGTATTACAAATTCTCTTCATCCACACATAAGACATGTGTGACTGATAATGAATTACTTATATGTATATAAAGCCAATCAAATTTGTAAATATATCAGTAGGTTATTGCCTCTGAAAGGGTCAAAGACTGGGACCCCCCAAGTAAAGCAGACATAAACAGGTTCAGGACTAACCTGTTTCTTAGTACGCCCTAAGATTCAATGATAGTCCATGGATCATGGGGTGTACTAAGAACTTAGTACACTGTTTTATTATCAAATTTCTCTAACTTCTTCATCAAAAATACATAATCCTAAAGTCACCTGAAGTACATGGGGACTATATTTAACATATGCACTTTTTTATAGAACTAAAATCAGAATATTCTCTGAGAAATGGCTATATGTATAAACTTCCCCTTAGTCCTGGTATAGTAAAATCTATTTCCTATTTTTTTGTTAAATTTGCTAATAAATATGAACCCACAAGATTAAAGAATAGATAAATGCCTACAAAATGATGTTTTCATTTTAGCCAAGTGTTGTTTAATAAGGGAGTAAATGTATCATTTAATGTAAATATAAGTACTAAATGATGGAGTGGGTTCACCATCCCACCTTTGACCCCAATAATGTATGCACAGGTAGGTGTCATGGTCCAGTGACCAGGGCTCTAATTGGCCCATACACCTGTGGAGGTGAGTGTCATGGTCCAGTGCACACACAAGTGTACTAAGATCCCAGTACATCCTAAGACTGTGCATGGTATCAGAATCTTAGTACAGACTAAAATCAGACTCTTGTACTATGATCCTGGTGTGTCCTAACAAGATATTCCCGTCTCTAACCTGATAAAGTCTAAGAAGAGTAAGGGTAACACAATGGAGTGTCTAAAGCCTAATCCCCACATGAAAGAGCGCGCTATGCCAACACAGCAGTCTATAGAGATCAATTGACCTTATAAGCTACCCTCAGACAACTGTCTAGACGGTCATGAATGGCTGTCCTGGATGACAGGAGGAGCTAATTACCAGTACACAGATTACACAATAGACCCCCACAGTAGCAGACACTGGAGATTAGGTGCACCTGCTCCAGAGAAACAATACCAGGCCCACAATGGATGTGGGTAGGGTAGGCTACATAAGAAGCACTGTGGACCATAGCCCACCATCAGTCTTCATCCAGCTGCAGTCTGGAACACAAGTCTACAGGACCCCACTTGGGAATTAGCCAGCCCACTTCTCCATTAGGAGAGACTGCACTAGGATAAAGAACACACCTACTTCACCTTCAACCTGACCTTACCATTTACTTGTCAATCTCTATAGACTCACCGGACATATTGCCAAGACAGCTCAATCTTGCAAAGGTACAGTTTGAACCACTTCATTTAAAGTGTTACACCATACACTTAGACTTTACCAGCACCAAAATCACTACAAATTTGACAAGACTTTAAACAGCAAACTTGCTTTACACAAGCACCATGGGGAGACTGAGAGTTTCACCCATACTGCTAACTATGCTGTTAGTATATACTATAGAACTACTTACTGCAGGTTATACACCTGTGGTGAGACAAAACATAGGAGTAGTATTCAAACCTAGCCCTCAACCATTGGTCAATGGACATACAACCACAACACTGTTGTTAGCTATCCCCTACAAGATACCTCGGGCACCCGTTACCCAAGGATCCATAAGGGATAGAATACTCCAGTTGACCACTCCTACTCTACAAGATCATACCTCTGGTCAAATTATCCAACAAGCCAAGGAGCTTGACACCTTGCTGGAAATTGCAGACAAGGAGATAAATGAAACATTAGCCTCCATCAAATTGTTCTTATCCAACCCCATAAACACATTGGACAAGGCCAAAAGAGAGGCCATACTGGGCTTTCTAGCACCCCTGTTTCGCGGTGTGCTAGGTCTAGCCACAGTAGAAGATGTAAACCAAGTAATGGGACAGCTCAAGAACATAGATGAAATACTAAGAAAATTTGCTAAACAAGATCAGGAAGCAGCTAATCTCATTGAAAAGATCACAGACAGACAAGATAAGTTTGTTAAAGCATACATCCAAGATAAGAAGGTACTAGACAGCACAATCAACACCATAGGTGACACCGTCAACCTGTGGGCCTTTAACATGTCCAGGTCACTTGACTCATATTCAAGGCACGAGAAAACTCAAAGGGAGAAAATGCAAGTATTAAATGATGCATTAATTATCATAGCAGCAAGAATGAATACAGTTCAATCACTGCAAAGGACAAATGCAGCCCTGAGGATGCTATCATCAGGAATCCTAACCCCTGATATAGTACCACCCTCAGACCTTGCTAGATACTTAATTGACATTAATAACAAACTTAGGATTACACACCCTGGAGCACAAGTCACAATTAATGACTTAGATTTCTATTATTCACAGAAGCTGACCTCATACACTTATTCAGCTCACCACATATATATTCATCTGGACATTATAATACAATCTACCACCTCAACCTTCAAACTGTACCAAATGATTACATCACCAATGCCTATAGACACACAGGAGACCCCCACCAGAGGAGTCACCAAGTTGCAAACCACAACTGAGTTTCTAGCAGTATCTTACGACGAATCATTATTCATCGAATTGGACTCAGCAGATATGCAGGCATGTGAAGGTACTACAGTAAAGGTATGCAGAGATGTAAATGGTAGAATCTATAAACACAGGCCTACATGCCCTGTAGCCATTTTTACTAACCAGGCTCAACAGATTAAGGAACATTGCAAGTTTACA
This sequence comes from Acholoe squamosa, assembly GCA_949317995.1. NCBI lineage: Eukaryota > Metazoa > Annelida > Polychaeta > Phyllodocida > Polynoidae > Acholoe > Acholoe squamosa. The sequence goes on along the minus strand of OX439036.1, from coordinate 4,730,710 downwards.
GTTTCACCACTGCAAGCACCTACCACCCATGCTATTTCCATTTCTGAAGATGAGTATCTGGTCACTACTAATGAACCCCATTACTTTATCAACTGCCATGGTAAAACGTCTGAAACTCGAAAAGCCCAGTCCTACTCAATCATAGGTGTACCCTGTGGGTGCACAATCAGTGTAGGAGAATTTTCTCTTCCAAACACAAGGTTGCCCTGTAACTCAACCTTATCATTTCATTACATTCTCAAGACAATCAATTTACCATTCATGGCAGCACTTAACCAAATTTCCGAAACCAAACCAGATGAAAGAGAGAATCTTCCAAATTTCCCAGTAGTAAACCTTTCTAGAACCTTAGAAAAACTACAGGAAAATCCAATCATGGATGATATTACTCAACTAAATTTGGAGCCCTTTGCCAAAACATTATTGAAAGATGCCTCCAACCTTGATAGGGAAATGGAAACACGCTACGTAGAATCACACCTACGTCGAGTTACAGAGCATCCAATCTTCCAAAGCTTAGGACTCATCCTAGGGATATCAGCTCACATTTTTATAGTATACATACTACTCAAACTGTACAGACTAGGAGGGACTGTAGCCTACCTGCCTACAGCCAAAGCATTCAGACTAGTCACCGAGCTGCCCTTACACAAATTGCTCCCAGATAAAAATCCTACCAAACTAACCCCTACAGAGGAAACCCACACCCCTTTCCTCACAATTCAGGAAACCCACACCCTGATAATTGCTATATTATTCACCCTGACCATCTACTCAGCCTAAAGAATAATGAAGTACCTTAAGAAATTTGCACAGACACACTGTGGCAAGAAAAATGTGGCCAAGCGCACAAATCCCACAATATATTTTAAAATATATTATGGAGACTCAAACTTCGCGCTACCCTTGAGGCCAATACCACATGAATTTGATGAGATTAAATCAGCAGCTGCCCCTACCTATAAGGATATAGTGGTTAAAACCTTCCCACTAACTAAGGCTATATTTACCTGGAATGGACCAGCAGTTATAACAACACAGAGAGGAGAATTTGCTTATCACCTCCCTCAGGTGATACACCTACCTTGGCGCACTAGGTTCAGTACTATACCAGCCCTTAAAAACAAAGGACTGTACTACTCCATGCTTCTCCAGAATGATTGTGGCACCAGCCCGGTGACCATGACAGCACTGGAAAATACAACAGATATAATTATTGACGAACAACAGGAGACCGCAAGGTCAAACATGCAGACCATTGCTAATTTTCTAAACCACCAGCCCTCCCCGGTGACTGTGGAAACAGCCTAGACTGCCCTCAGCCTAGACTGCCCCCAGTCCACCACCAGGAGACAACATATCAGAGACAGTATTCAGAACTTTTCGGACAATTTGCCAGCCCTGAAAAGGGCCTTTGGGATGGCGGGTTTACACCCTAGGTTTCAGTCAGTCGGGATCCTACCACAGATCCTCGGGTTCAACATCGATGGGAGAGTGGGAGTCCGAGTCCGATCCAATCATGTGGCCATGGTCATGTTCCCACTCAGCAAGCCGGGCCTCCATCAACCCCAGTCCATACTCGGCGGCCATGAATGGATCCCCGGATGCCGCAAGATCGAGGAGGGATGCTGCCAACAGATAATCCCATAGGACTCGCTCCCGCGGCCCGAAGTTATAGTCCATGGGCCAGAACCCCATATTACCCAAGGCCCTAGCCAGAAGGGCCACAGTGGCCCCCCGACGCAAGGCTGAGCCTAAGAAATAGTGGCAGGAGTAATTGCAGACCAACACATCACCATGCTCAATGATCTCCTTGAAATTCCTCACTATGTACCCATAGTGGATGGTCTGGTTAGCCTCCACCAGGGCCCTAACCGGACTCCCCACCTCCATCACCTGGGGGACAGGCAAAGCAAAGAGAGCTTGTAGATGGGCCATGGTGCTACAGCAGAGGTTTCCAGAGAGGAACTGATACTCCAATACCAGCCACACACTCCTTAAATGGACACACACACACACACCCCCCCCCACCCTGAACTGTCCACTGACACCAAGCTAGGCACTGACACAGACACATGCCAGAATCTGGCACCTAACACCTCAAGTGCCACCACTGCATGAGCACATCAGGGAGGAGACTCACATCTCACTCCTGACACACCTCCACTGTCAATGAAATTATCAAAGTATTAGAAAAAAAAATATATATATATATACACAGCCACTTGTTGATGTATAATATGAAAATCTATGGTATTCTCACAAAATCGATGATTAATGCGCGCATATACGCGCAAAATTGCGAAATTGCAAACTACAAATTGTAAATTGTACAAATCTAACATTAATATACATGAATGCAGGTAGATAACTAAGACAGTTTTTGTACCCACTAGCACTTGTATACTATACCAAGGTTTACTTAAAGTAACACACTTTAGGTATCCAAGAAAATTGTTGGAAAAATGAATGTAAAAAAAAAAATTGTTGAGAAAATTGTTGACATGAAAAATGTTTACTTAAGATACTCACCAAATAATCTCTTTCAGGGACACATACTCAAAAAGGCTAGGGAAAAGTCAATTAAGCAGCGGCCCACTGCCGAAATTGCCAATTAATACACCCATATAGCAAAATCAAAGAGTAACTCAGAGACAAACAAGCCCATTGTACATAAAGTACTTTGTTTTTCCGGTCCTCGGAAAAATTTGTCTCAAATCCCATAAATTGTATAGTGTAAACTAGATTGTATGTTTGTACCCAATTTGCACACTAAAATTGTATGTTGCACACCAGATTGTACGTTTGTACCCAATTTGCACACTAAAATTGTATGTTGCACACCAGATTGTACGTTTGTACCCAATTTGCACACTAAAATTGTATGTTGCACACCAGATTGTACGCTTGTACCCAATTTGCACACTAAAATTGTATGTTGCACACTAGTTTGTAAGTTTGTACCCAATTTGCACACTTAAATTGTATGTTGCACATTATACTGTATGTCTGTACCCAAGTGATACACTAAAATCAGGTTTTTACAAAAATCAACATTTCTATGTGTAACCAAGCTGTACACAAAATTATACATGTCCATACAGAAATTATCAATTGAACGCAAAATTATATGTTGGCATACTAAAATTGTGAATTGAACGCGTATTGTATATTTGCATACTAAAAATGCCAAAATGTACGCGAAAATTATATATTTGCATACTAAAATTGCCAAATGTACGCGAAATTATATATTTGCACACTAAAATTGCCAAATATACGCGAAAATTATATATTTGCATACTAAAAATGCCAAATGTACGCGAAAATTATATATTTGCATACTAAAATTGCCAAATGTACGCGAAATTATATATTTGCATACTAAAATTGTCAATTGAACGCAATTACACGCGAAATTGTAAATTTGCACACTAAAAATTGTCATTTATGTTCAATTTGCACGCTAAATTGAACATTGAATGCCAAAATTGCACACTATTTGCCAAATTGTATGTTGTACATAAAAATGGAAAATTGTACCCAAAATTGATGTTACATAAGCAAATACACTCAGGTATGATAAGATATAGAAACTCGGAAATGTACTTATACCCAGGAGAAAATTGTTTATACTGACAAAGCTCGACCACAAAAATTGCATTTGAAGCACTCCCCATTTCTTCAAATCCTCTTACAAACAGTATATAACTCCAAAATTAGGTAAAAATATGCAGATTGTACATTCCCTCGGCGAAATGACGGAGTTTCGCATTTTCTCGGGGGAGGGAGTATTCTATGATATACCATTTTATTATTCCATAAATTCTAACATATTATTGTATTAATCAAAGAATATCTATGAAATTAATACATAGGTTGGTTCTAAGAGTTATAAGAGCGCTCAAACTTTGTATAAGAGCGTTCATGCCCCACTGCACACCAGCCACAGTCAGTTAGACAGAGTTTGTGACATCAAAGGCTCCGACCTAATGGTTCACTGCACAATATAATAAGAATAAGGGTCTCAGTGTGCGACCTCATGGTCCAATGCACAAATTAATAACTTGTAAGTGAATGCAACCGGCCGTCACGGGTGCCTGAGCACCGCTGACGCCGTCATGAGTGTCTGAGCACCCTAATGACTGAACAATGGGTTACATAAGCACGATGCCATAACCTTCCGGTCGCTCTAGCGTCGCTCCTGAGCAACCTAGGTCAAATATCAAAGCATTTATGGAAAGCCCATAATTAGATGGTTAGAATGAGCCCAAGATCAAGGCGGAACTCCCATTATTAAGGAAGTTACGCCATGGAGACTGAATCAACCTCCGAATGGACTACAGACGAACCAGCGCAAGTTACGCGCCTATCCAGCGGGCATTATAAACTTGGCACATTCACCTCCGCGCATGCGCAAAATGGCGGTTATAAAAGCATAAACGACTGAGTTATGAGGGTCTGAAGATGCAGAACCGACTAAGACAAAGGGGGACACAGCGGCGTCCATGGGGGTCCTTTGTCCCCCTGTGACACATGAAAGACTCCCCTCAAACAATTGTAGAGTTAGGCAAATGCTACTGGCTCCAGTCAGTCTGGAGGTGCTTTTCCAAGATTTGCTACAAATAGCCTGGCTGCACCTCCTAGACAGTCAGATCACCAAGAACCGCTCTAGAGGTAACATCTCCAGTCATCTCCTGCTACCTGCTATACCACTGCACTATGGTGAAACTATGCTAGACAGGCACTGTTTTCTATCATTAGTGGCCAGGGGCTATCTTCCTCAAGACTTCCACCAGAGGGTAAAGTTATTCATTATTACATTATTCCTCTAAGCAGCAGGTCAGGAGCTAGGTGTGGGAACCCACCTAGAAACATGCTGGACACTGTATTATTAATACCTCACAGGTGGAGTGGAACAGAACATTGTACTTTATAAATTACTGTATGTTTACTGTATGTACAAATTACCTACATACTAACCACTGTATGATTGATATTTCTTACATGTTGCCTAAAGCTGAATAAACCAGTGACAACTGGAAATAACACTATTTTCTATGAGCTTGATGTATTTACTCCATACACCACTAGTCATATGATATTTCTCATATGACAACTTGATCATGCCAATAACTAGTATGACAACAGTATCCACCACTGTCAAAGAGACAGGAGACGCCATGACGGCTCACACGCAGAATATTCAGGCCCAAACAGAACTGTTATTAAAACATGCACAGAGGTTTGAGAAAATAGACGAAGACATCAAGAGAAAAATTGTCGTAGTTAAAGGCCTAGAGGAATCCGATAATGAAAATTTATTGGAAAAGATCAGCCAACTATTTAGGGACGTGTGCGCGGATTTCGGCATCGAAAGCATACAAAGTTGCAGTCGCCCAGGTATACCCGTCACAAGAAACCAAGATGGCGGCGCCCATGATATAAACAAGAAGACCTTTTGACCGATTAAAATAGTGTTCAATAATGCATATACAAAGGCGAAACTGATGAAACTCCTGAAGAATCTAAAAGGCAAGTTCTTATACAAACATGTATCAATCGGGGACGAGCTGGGTGAGTACTTGGCAAAAAGGCAGGGGTACAACACACAGTTGAGACAACGTAAGATCATAACAGACAAGAAACCTTTCAAACTCAGTCAACTCCACCAACTACCCTACAAAGATTTAAATATGCAGAGAGCGAATGAAGCTGAAATGCCAGACAAACTTATGTTCAAATCACACCACCACAAACTGTACAACCTTTACCACTGTCAGATGTCCTATAGAGGAGTAGAATACAACAGCTCTGAGCAGGCGTATCAAGTGTCCAAGGCCCAAGCATGTGGTCAGAAGAACCTAGTCCTATCCTTAAAGAAGCTAGAAGACCCGGTAGAAATCATGTATGAAGCTAGGAAAATTAGACCTACAGCGGAATGGAACAAGATGGCTGCCACAGTCATGCAAGAAATTAACAAAGAAAAATTCTCTATACCGTGTATGAGAGACTATCTAATCATGTATGAAGCTAGGAAAATTAGACCTACAGCGGAATGGAACAAGATGGCTGCCACAGTCATGCAAGAAATTAACAAAGAAAAATTCTCTATACTGTGTATGAGAGACTATCTAATCTCCACTGGGGATAAGAACTTGTATGAGGCTAGCTTCCACTCGATATGGGGCGTGAAGATGCATTTCGGTCAGGCCAACCAATGTACTTCTGGTAATATCAAGGGTGAGAATCTGATGGGACAAATCCTACAGAAAGTTCGGGTACAGTTAACCAGAGCACCTGGAAATCCAGATGAAGAATAATGACTTTCTGAACTGAAAAAATGTTTTTGTTATATACATGTTTAGTTCCTAATTGAAATAATATTATAGCCCTTAAACTTTAACTGCAAAACTCATACATTGATTCTCATGGGTAGCCATAAGAGCTGTAAGCCTGTGAAGGGAGGGGGGTATGTAATTTTTTATCGCGTATGGCTTATAATTGCTTGGTTTATTGTAACATGCACGGGTAGAGAGATCAGATATGTATACATGATACAGTTTGCTGACAATCGACACGTCTTTAAAAAACAAATTTAGAAAAGGTTTCTCTATTATATACATATGAATGTCAGGAGTGTGAGGAACTAAATGATAGTTTTATAGATATTATACTATTTTCAGAGACATGGTTGAATGAGATGGATTGTAGCAAATTATATAGCTTTCCAAGATATAATCTCTTTCGCCAAGACCCTATCAGTATATATAGAGGTGGTGGTCTGTGTGCATACGTCAATGAGAGTCTATCATGTTCAATAGACAAGTTTAAAGCCTTAAACAGAATTAATGAAAATATAGAAGTTCAATGGTTATTATCAGCTAAAGGTGCAAACAAAAAATGTATTGTGTGTAATATCTATAGACCACCCTCAGGTAACCTTATGGAATTTTGTAATACTATGCGAGCTCTACTACTACAAATTGATAATCTGGATGGATATGATATTTTTATCCTTGGAGACTTCAATGTAAATATACTAACCAATTCACCAGATAAACAGCTCCTTATAGAAATTTTCGGTCATTTTGACCTGGTACAACTCGTTAATGAGGTCACAATCACTTCAGGTACAAACACATGTATAGATTTGATTTTTTCAAACTGTGATACTATCACCTCTAGTGGTCCATTGAACGTACACCTGTCTGATTATTTACCGGTACATATTCTAAAATCCCAAATACATATAAAGAAGAATTTTAGAACCTTTCTCGGAAGATCATACAATAAGCTAGATTTAGAAAAATTTTATTCAGACCTAGAAAAGGGTAATTGGAATTATTTCAATCAATCAAATGATCCAAATGTTTGTTGGACTATAGTAGAGAATATGATTAAGAGAATGCTTGACCTACAATGCCCTGTTAAAAGTTTTAAAGTTGTAGATAAACCTAGCCCATGGATGTCTAATTAGCTGCTTGAAAGGATCAACGATAAAAATGTTCTATTAAAATTAGCTAGAAAAAACATGGATGTCATCTTGTGGCACAGAGCCAGGGAGTGTAGAAACAAAGTGAATAGAGGAATAGAACTGGCTAAAGAAGCTTATTATACCAATTTATCTGAGGTTTTGAAGAAAGATTCTAAGAAATTTTGGAGCACTATGAAAGACATTTTACCTTCAAAAAAGGCAATATTAAATCAATCATGTTAACAGATGAAAATGGCCATGTAATCTCGATTAATGATACTTCTACTTATATAAATAATTTTTTCGCAGAGATTGGACCTAGACTTGCTGAACAACACCAAACTATTTTTAATTTCAAGGGTACCCGCTGCGAGGTGGATATGCCTGATGAGAACTTTACAGACGAAGAAATTATAAAATGTTTATCTGACATAGACACATCTAAGTCATCTGCTATCGACTATTTATCTACTGATATATTTAAAAAAACATGTTAAAGTTTCCCCAAAAATTCATAAAAATCATTAATTTGATTACAAATACAGGCCAAATTCCGGATAGCTGAAAAATTGCCATGGTGACACCTTTACCAAAAGGAGGGGATCAGTCCAATGTTTCAAATCTTAGACCGTTTAGTGTCTTACCAGTACCTGGCAAAATTCTTGAGAGGCTCATACATAATAAATTAAGTGAACATTTAGAAAGATTTGATATATTATCAAAAAACCAAGGAGGTTACCAGAAATGTAAATCTACACTTGACTCTATCTGAGTACTAGTTGATGATGTATTAAAAAATAGAAATGAAGGTAATATAACAATGGCTGCTTTTATCTATATAAAAAAAGCCTTGATTCAGTAAATCACTTGATTTTATTAAAGAAACTTGAACAATATGGAGTCAGAAATAGAAATCTAACTTTAATTGAAAATTACCTATCAAGGAGACAACAATGTTCCATAGCCAACCATATACGTTCTGAACGTGCTAATTTAGCATGTGGAGTACCGCAGGGCTCAATTTTTGGTCCTTTGTACTTTTTATTGTATATTAATGACTGCATTTCTGATAATGATGTACATAAAACTTTGTTATATGCGGATGACTCTGTACTATATGTATCAGGAAAAAATCTAGATGTATTAACAAATGAACTTTCTACTGCACTTAATTCTTTTTCTCTCTGGTCTTTGGCTAACAAACTTACAATAACTGAATCTAAGACAAAAATCGTGACCTTTGCTTCAGCAATTAAGTTGAAAAGAATACAGAAACCAAAAATTGTTCTAAATGGTAAAACTTTAATGAATGTCCAATCATACAAATACCTAGGGGTCACCCTAGACCAAGAAATGAATTTTAATATGTATGTGAGAAATGTTATAAAATGTGTTCGGTTCAAATCAATAATTTTGTATAAAACTAGGAAATATCTATCTACCACAGCAAGAATAAGAATGTATAAAATGCATATTATACCAATTATCGATTACTGTGATATATTATACAATGGAGCTAATGCTGAGCTGTTACAAGTACTTCAGAGGTTGCAAATAAGTGTTGAAAAACCTGTTTAGATGTCCACGTATTGACTCCAACCAATCTTGTACATAGAGATACAGAGAGGCCCAAACTTGAGGCTAGAAGATTACTTCATATAAAAATGCTTGCTTATAAAAGGTCAACAATGGAAGAATATATCAAACCAACTGTAAGAATTACAAGATTTTCTAGTGCTCCTGTATTATATATATATGGGACTATATACACCCGTGTATATATATATAATTAATATGTGCAGTGGTTGGATCTATTTTTCCTCCAGGGTGCGCATTGGTATGTGTGACGTCACCGTAAACATCCAGCGCCTATATAAGCTGCGGGATCCAAATTAACCGTCAGTTGGCGTGTTTCCTCAGAGCGGCACACACCACGCTGGGTGGTGCCGGAAATTTTAACGGTTTTATCCGTTTTTCCAAGTTAATACGGTGTTTAACCTATCATTATGGGTAGGAAAGGAACAGCTAGCGGCACACGAAGGTCCAAGACCAAGAAGTCACCTAAAAAACCAGGGAATATTGCCAACTCTAGGATATCGAGCAGTGTAGATTCCAATGGGGGTGGTCATGGATCATCTTCCCCAACCGCTACTGGGGGTTCATTGGATTTACCTGTTGACCAGACGTATATCGGGGAGCTGGAGGAGCGTACTACTCGCATGGAGCAACAGCTCGAAGATATCCGGTCCTTATTGGAGAACCAGGCGGTTAATCGAGCAAGTACTTCAACGGCGACTGGCGAGGCGGAGACGGGTCGTGCACGTGGTGGTGTTGATAAACATTCCACAGTCAACATGGTAACCAAGCAACGGGGGCGTGGCCAGCAGCGCTCGCCTGACTACCGGGGTCTCCACGGCGACAGGGCAGGTCGTCGCCATCTTGGATCTTCGAGTAGATCGTCTTCGTACCGTAGTGTTTCCACGGATTCGTCGGTTTCTATTGGATCTAATGCCTCAAGGAGTAATCGTCGACATGCTACAAAGTCTAGAGGTACGTTTGACCAGAAAAATTTCTTGAAAAAAGGTGAAAAAATGGACAGTATCGAGAAACTACTGATCGTTAACGTTAGAATGGTTAAACAGTTGCTAGAGGAGGGTGAAGATGTGTTCGATGTGGTTAAGCATATTGAAGTTCTGGTAGAAAAAGCCTCTACTAAAATATACACGTTGAAGGCTCTCGTAGCATACGATTCAGCGGTCAAGAATAGGGCTAATTTTGAGGGTGTTGGATCGTTTGGCGATGTTAAAAGTGAGGATATTCTGAGGCACCTGTCTTATGACGGAACGGTGCAAGCGCAGAAGGCGGGTGGGTCTAAGCCTAAGTCTTTCAAATCAAAACAATCCAACCGAACCTGTTATGCCTTCAACAGGGCCGAGGGTTGCAGGGAGGACCCGTGCAGGTATCGTCATATTTGTGAGATTTGTGGTATGTCAAACCATGGTAAAGACAAATGTCAAAAGAACAAGAAAGACTAGGAAAATTCACTTGGGCAAGGTCCTGCATTGGGTTCTGATAGTTTGATGCCTGATTCTAGTGTAGTATGTATGGTAGACCTTCCTGAGCCTCCCGTTTCTATCATTCCGGGTGGAAATGTCAATAATGATAGTGTAAATATGTATGATTCTTGTGAATTGTCAAAGAATTTATTTAATTCTTATAGTGGCCCAGTACAGGGTGAGGTTGAACCACTTTTTACGGTGGAATGTTTAAATAGACCCAGCAACAGGGTCTATGATAGTTGTATTAACGGTGTATGTAGGTGCGAGCACTTCATTTATGGTAGGAAGGCTCAAATACTCCCGTGTCGACTTGCTAGTTTTCTTAGACAGTCCGACCTTATTAATATCAATCAGATTGAATCTGATTTTCTATGGTGTGGTTTTACCGAGGGTTTCAAAATAATTGACCCGGGATGTGATACAGCATATGATTGTAAAAATTATAAGTCTATTTTAGAAGATAGATTTTATAACGAGATGTGTAGCATTATTGAGGAGGAGTTAGCCCAGGGCTTGGTTACAAAGTCGGTCGTCAAGCCCAGATGCATACATTCACTAGGCGGTGTAGAGAAATCAAATGGTAAATTGAGACCTATCACTGACTGTAGTATGCCTGATGGAATCTCTATAAATAATTATATGAGTACTACTTCTAGTCCATTTTCATACAATTCTATTAACACTGTTACATCTCAGTTAGATAAAGACGACTTTATGAGTGTGGTAGATTTGAAATCAGCTTACCGGTCTATAGGAGTTTACGGTCCACACATCAAGTATCAGGGCTTTCGCTGGGATTTTGGTAGGGGTGCAGAATTCTATGAGAGTAACCGCCTAACCTTTGGGTTGAAGTGTGCTCCATATATTTTTAACAGGATTTCAAATTTTATTGTCTCGGTTGCAAAGTTCTATGGTGTTGAAAGGATTGTAAATTATCTGGATGACTTCATAATTATTGCAAATTCTGAGAAAGAATGTAGACGTCAGAGGAATATTCTCATCGAGTGTATGGAGTTTATGGGTTTCAAAATATCCACTGAAAAAGTAACTGAACCTAGTCAAAAATGTGTCTTCCTTGGTATAAGTATTGACTCTACTATTATGGAGCTATCACTCCCCCAGAGTAAGGTGGAAAAAATGAAACTGGCCATAGAGGATTGTATAGGTAGGGCATATGTATCTAAAAAATCAAAATTGGGGGCTTAATGTCTTTTTGCTCCCAAGTAGTTAGGGGAGGCAGAACGTTCAGTCGCCGTGTCTTCGACTTGTGTGCTAGAGCCAGGAACAGGGGTGTGGTTAGACTTAATGAAGAGATACACAAGGACTTGGAATGGTGGAGAAATTTTTGCAATGTTTTTAATTGTAGAAATATCATTTTGAATGATAACGAATGTACCCCTGTGTATTCTGACTCTTCAATTCAGGGGTTTGGTGCCTGGTATGGTTCAGATTATTTATATGGAACTTGGTCAGATACGGATCCTTTAGATGACCTTTGTGGTCATTTTGTAAAATCTCCAAAGTTGGATATTTTGAGAGTTCACCATAGAAATATTAATGTCTATGAGTTATATCTAGTGCTCCTGTATTATATATATATATATATATATATATATATATATATATATATATATATATATATATGTTTATTCAGTTTTGATTGTACATAGGATAGGCTATGCACCCTTAGGTCATGCCTGTTTTTCATCCAGTGGACAATAAATGTCTCTAAATCCAGATATTTCTTTAGTTGAAGTACAATAACATTTGTTAAATATGGATCACTAGTTGTTAGTAACTTCTTTGCACAATTTAAATGGTGTTTGATGGCCTGTACCATAAATAAATATGGTTAGTAAACGAAGGAGCATAAATTCAGTAGGTTTATTATCTATTCCACTTTAGAATTTGTTTTGATGGTGTAAAATATGTGGAGAATTATTATAGTATTTATGGAGGCTGGATATCATACATCACTCTCAGCCTATCACCAAACCTTGAATACTCTTCAATTTCTCTGTATTCATTTCCAAGGGAATTCCACAAAGCAGCACATTTATATTCTACTCCTTTTTGAACTTTGACTCTGCGGGTAATGAAGGTTTATTAAATTATATGAAAATTAATTGTGCAGCTTATACAAAATCTCCTGAATGTCTATGTGCCCAAATATGGAATAATCTTGAAACAGACACCAGAAATATTAGGGACAAAGATAAATTTAAAGCTATATCTAAAAAATGTATGAAAGAATCTATCAATGTATAAAATATTTTGTAAAATAATTAGATAAACTTAGACTTGAGAAAGTACAACATCTTGGCAGGAAGGGCATTGCCTTATCCATTCCAGAATAACATCAAATAGGTGTCAGGCATAGAGCTTATTGATTATTTAATGCTAATGATGGTGGCATAAGGTGAATCTAGTCAATTTTCTATTGCCCTTTCTACTCACATAACATTCTATAAAATGAAACCAAGATAAACATGGGATTTTGGGACATTTGTCACAACAATTGATTAAAACTATGTGCAGATAGTCCATTCAAAGGTAGTGCTGCTACCTTGTGCGGATTCAACATCCAAGTATCTAAACATATTGATGTTTAAATCTAAACACCTATTATTCAACTGTTTCAACTCTAAACATCTAAACATGTTTAGCGTAAATGTTTATGTAATTAGAATAAAATTGTTCATTTCCTAAATGTGTAGTCGATGAGACACCTAACTGACCTATATGTTTAGATTTTAAACGTGTTTAGACCTAAACATGTTTAAAATCTAAACACCATTTTTGCAGTGTAGCATACTCGACAGGTGTAAAGAGTAAAACACCTTTGTATAACTTTGCTGTATTGATGATAGTTAACTGAGAGATGTATGTATACATGCGTTAAGACGTCCACCCCACAAATAGGCCATAAAAGATGAATTCAATTCTGAATCAACATTTCTAAATTGTTAATGAGCATAGAAACAACCATTTGTTAATGTTGATTCACTATCATATCCAACATGTTTGATATTTTCTTGGGCGGACGTTTTAAGTTTAAGGTTTGCAGACTTCTCTAGTTAAACCTACCCAATTTAAAGGTGATCAATGCAGGCATAGTGCAGAGCTGTATCAAAGGGCAGGGTTTGGGCAAGGGGTTGACTGACAATGGGAAGTGAAGTGGTATTTAACCCTTCAAATGTCACTTCTTATTTCACACATTTTTCATTTCCTTTTGGTTTGTTTTGTTTATATGTAATTTTCTTTGAGTAAGTGGAGGGGGACCAAGAAAATAACCAAATGCAATGCCATGATGCAACTGTAGTGGATCGACATATCAGAATAGCCTTTTTGGAATGTGTTAAACAAATAGTGATAAGATCTGTAGAACAGGCTAGAAATTTTATCGCACATTATACATTGATGGTTTATAGTCTTGGCAGGACATGTGACAGGATGCGACCATTAACTAAGCTATGGATATTGCATATAGCAGACAAGTGCCAGGCCCAATAAATCGCTGTTGATGATGAGGTAAACAGACTACTGTCAATAAAGATTTAAAGATGTCTGTTAAACTAAGCTAGTCAATTGGCACTGTTTTTGAGATAATATTTTTGAAGGTTCACTCTACATAAAGATATGTATAGTAATAGGAAGAGCTGGCTAAAAATGCCCAGTCCTTTCTTTTCATGTAGCTATAACTTGTCCCTTCTGTTGCTCACAAGTGGCCATTCAAGTATGGTGCTAAAAAGATGGATTTGAGTAGGTACCTAGTTGGGAGAAGTCAGTCAGTATAATATACTATAGAGTGTGTGACATGAGAAGGTATCTGATAGTGCAGCTCTCACTCTGTTTTAAACAAGGCAGGTGACATTTCAGACTAATGTGGTGAGAACAAGTTGAATGGTGAAGCAGAGCGTGACTTCTTTTGAAAAGAGGGTACCGACTGACAGCTCTTTTTACCATAGGAGCAACACGCCCCTGGTCGCAGTCTGGGATCAACGAATCAGTAAATTAGCTGCAAGAGGTGGGAACTGCAGATTTGACACAGGAGCAATCACAGCCAAGATTATATATACAGTATAGTCATTAAAAACCACCCCATCAGTAACAGAATTGCATTAACCAATTATGCAGGGGTGTAGCCCTTATTGAAGAATAACCTTTTGGTCGTTTTGGATGCTTAAAAGGCATTTTGACACCACCATAAGTACTACCATACATATTTAGACTTATTCGAAGAGTTAAACTTTTACAGGACAGATATGGCAATTCTGTCACAGGAATGTTTTGGATTCAAAACGGCTGTATTGGCGGCCTGTATGAGCACTGGACGGCCATCAATTTCAGACAGACTCTACACCTGCCATGAAAAAAAAAAGATATGCTCATTAAAAATAATGCCACTAAATAATACATGGGATATAACGAGACTAACACAACATTAAATCACATAATATTCTTGTGGTAAATGTTGCAATTGATCAGGCGTATAATGTCTTGGGTCTTATATCGTATACATCACATGTTACAAATACATGTAAATGTTGCAATTGATCAGGCGTATAATGTCTTGGGTCTGATATCGTATACATCACATGTTACAAATACATGTGATGTTGTCTCCTGTGGACCGTTCATGTATCTGAAATACAGGTAATAAAAGCTGATTGCCCGATCAGTCAACTAGGTTCATATCTTTGCACCTGTCAGTCTGGCAAAGTACATCTCGACTTCAAAAGTATGTGCTGTTCTGACTGAGGAATGTATATCAATTGATTAGTTACATGCATCCAAAGAAGATTGTATCGGGAGGTTTTTTGATGGTGTTATTTATATCTATAGCAAGCTCAGCATTATCCCTACCTTTGGTATTTAGCAAAAGGTAAGGTGCAGATGTTCCCTTTTATAAAGGTTGCCGTATCGATTGTATTTATTTCTTTACGGGTTGTTGGTGCATCATGCAGACCCTCTAGGAGTGTATCAAACATGGCATGATGCAGCCATGCATTATGGTGACTAACCTGCATGATGCACCATTTAAAGCATTACAGGAGGGTGTTGCTCTTATAGTAAAAGGGAGAGCTGGCTAAAAATGCCCTCGTTTCCAGTCCTTTCTTTCTATGTAGCTATAACTTGTCCCTTTTGTGTCCCACAAGTGGTCATTCATGTATGGTGCTAAAAAAGGGGGATTTTAGTATGTGCCTAGTTGGGAGAAGTCAGTCAGTATAATATATTATAGAGTGAGTGACATGAGTAGGTACCTGATAGTGCAGCTCTCTCTGTTTTAAACAAGGCAGGTGACTTTTCAGACTGATATGGTGAGTGCAAGTACTTTGGCGAAGCAGTTTACGACTTGTTTAGAAAAGAGGGCACATACTCACATTTCTTTTTACAATAGGAGCAACACCCTCCAAGACAACACCCTGGGGGAGGACGTACAGTGTCAGTCCACCACAAGGGTATTATAGTGGAGTACTTCTTATTCATAAGCGATATCGCCTTTAATCTGATGGCATGTGCATCCTGCATTACAAAACATTTCCTACCATGAAAAAGACACTTGTCTTATTATAGTAGAGTAAAAGTTAGGAAAGTAGCTTATCTTCATCAAGTTATTTTTCAACTTCTTTGTCGGGATTCTACAAAGTAAGTTGTAAGTTCAAAAACATAGGTTTTATGTGTAGTATGTGGACCAATTGATCTGTTATATGATCTATGGACATTATTTCTGGATGCTTTTCGATGGTTTAGTTGAATGTTACCTTAGTATCATTGATATCTAGAACATTATACATTATCTATACCACACTGAAGAACAGAGCAAGGATAGATGAGCATTGTTCAAAGTTCCTAGATTGACTGAAAGGAGTGCTCATTCAATGGTAATCGATGCACACAGCGGGTATACTTCTGTCAAAGTGTAATGGTGTTATGAAGTGCTTCCTTTAATCTGCTTGGTTGTCATGGTGCATGAATTTAGGACTGGTGTATCTCACCCGGGCTGAATTCATGCATTATGACGATGGTTGATGCAGCCTAGAGGATTGACATGATGCTCCGATAAAGTGCCCATAAGTGGACTCGCCAGCACTTCACTTGTGCATCGTGCCAACCAAAGGACATGATGCATTCCTGCATCAGCGGCCGTTAAAGGGTCAATTACTTTGGAACATGCATAATCAGGAGGGTGTTTCTAGACGTATGTATTAAGAGTTTTACTCCTCTGAGACAGCAACAGTCTGCTTCATTCCTCAAAAGGCGGTCAACACACATCACTGAAAAATGGACTGAAGTGTATTCATTTTTCACTACAAAAAGATTTCTGCACTGTAAAAAGTAACTACATAATCTACCAGGGATTCTCATAAAACGGTGAACCACCATTATTGTATATCTGGTCACCAGTGTAGTTTTTACAGGAAACTCAGCTGGCAGTACGGTGGTACACAAATGCACAAGGATTATCTTCTGTGAAAATAACAACAGATCAACCAAAGGTCTTGTGCAGGAATCATAAAGAAAAGTGCTGAGTGTCATGCTGATTTTAAATGTCACAGTATTCTTAACAACATACATGGATCAAACAACTGTATACATCAATTAAATCACTCAAGAAGTACCATTACAGCTTTGATAGTATGGTTTACACTGTAACTTTATCATTCTATGTGTCAAATTGGGTGATGTACATCAGGTCTAGGCGCCCTTTTGAAATCAATGGTTAAGATATAATTGGGTTCTTGCCGATCATCCTTTTTATCTTTATGCAAAACGTATTCATTATGCATGTATTCAATTTACCACATCCACATCCATCAGGGGTTCATACTTCATTTGCTTCATATTTCCCTAAGTCAGGTCAACCTCCCAATGGATTTTTTCTTTCTATGAATGTCTTTGAATATTTTGGTGAATGTCAAAAGTGTTTAAATACACAACAGAAACCCAATCCATCTTCATATCTTAAGGGTAAAACAACAAGATCAGCAGGTCATTTCTCAAGGTGGTACGACTAAGCCCCTTTAAAGTTGTACCAGGATCCACATAGTACGACTTGACACAAAGCAATATAAGTGGCTTGTCCGGAACAATGACTCAAACTGACATGAACTATTCCCCTCCCCGCACCCCACTAAGTTCTGAGCCCCAGTCGTACAGCCCAATAGAACAAGGCTAGTTGTATTGGGGAAGGGTCTAGTGTACTGGCTGGCATAAGCTGAGAAATCATTGGGTGCACTCATCATCTCAAAAGGTAACCTTGTTTCTATTTAGGCGGAAACAATGTTTTAGACTTGGGGGGCACTTCTTAACTCTTTCAGCCCGGGTGTTGGATTTTCCCAGGTGTTGGGAAACCAAAACATGCCCAGTGTACCTTTATCACTGTCTTCTCAAGGTCATTTTCTTTTTTTTTTCTTATTCTCTGATCTATAAGTAAGAGGATTCCATCATTTACTGAAGTGTCATTATATTCAATATTCTGTGGAAGTAGGAGCAATGCTACACAAGGTCCTGCCCTCTGTTTCCTGAATAAATGGATCACAGATGGGTCCCTACTTGTGAAGAAGAGTGCAAGCCATGAGATACAGGTGGTACGACTGAGGTGTCTGGAACAATTATAAGTAGGGAACAGCCTCAAGTCATCCCAGGCTAAGGGATGACTCTGGTATGACTGGCCTGGACAATTGGACATTATATTGGAGTGTACCCAGGCAGTCATAGGCAGGTTCTGGTATGACTGGACCAGCTTAGAGTCGTACCAGATATTTTGATTTATACAATCTTGAGAAATGCCTTCAAGTGAAACTTATTATACTAGGAAAGTTTATTTGATCTGATATCTTTCCTGGTCAGAGGGGAAAAGACATGTCATGAAAGAGGGGAGAGCTCTTTTTAGACAGAGAAACTATACCATACACTGCAAAAATGGTGTTTAGATTTTAAACATGTTTAGGTCTAAACACGTTTAAAACCTAAACATATAGGTCAGTTAGGTGTCTCATCGACTACACATTTAGGAAATGAACACTTTTATTCTAACTACATAAACATTTACACTAAACATGTTTAGATGTTTAGAGTTGAGACAGTTGAATAATAGGTGTTTAGATTTAAACATCAATATGTTTAGATACTTGGATGTTGAATCCACACCAGGTAGCAGCACTACCTCTGACTGGACTATCTGCACACAGTTATAATCGATTGTTGTGACAAATGTCCCCCAATCCCATGTTTATTATGGTTTCATTTTATAGAATGTCATGTGAATAGAAAGGGCAATAGAAAATTGACTAGATTCACCACATGCCACCATCATTTCTATAAAATAATCAATAAACTCTATGACTGACACCTATTTGATGTTATTCTGGAATAGATAAGGCAATGTCCTTCCTGCCAAGCTGTTTTTAGTCGGGAGGCGTGGCGCAGTCGGTAGCGCGTCCGCTCACAGGCCGTAAGGTCGTGGGTTCGGTTCCCGGCCCGGCCGGGGCATAGTGGTGGTTCCAAACGTCGCCGTAAGGTGTCGTTTGAGTTTCTCCCTGCTCTGGCTAGGCTGTGCTGGAAAGTCTCTCGGCGGTCATGGCAGACAAATGACTTGAAACAGGCCTGTCCATCTCTCACTATGCCTATGTAGTGACGGATGTTAAAGAACCATTGCCTCGGTAAATGTGTAGGGGCGTGATTTCTACCTTAGCTCCCTCTAGTGTACGGGTCCGGGTTTCACGCCACGGGACCTCTCACCCTCGACGTGTCCTTGAGGCACATAGGTGAGGTTTAAATTCAAAGCAAGCAAGCAAGCCAAGCTGTTGTACTTTCTCAAGTCTCTCATTCTGATGCAGTGTGTAATATATGTACAAGTATATAGCTGTAGCTGATATCTTTGGAGACTTTGACAAGTAAATACCTGCTGATGTCCCCCCCCCCCTCCGCAGTAAATGAGAAAACAAACAAAATATATCTCCACATACATGCATACATATCTGCACACCTTAACTCTCCATCAAATCATTTAAACATCTAAACACAAAAATTCATAAAATTCTAAACACAAAAAATCATATATCTAAACACAAAGTTTTAACCTAAACACCTACATTTCTAAACACTTGAGCTAAGCACATTGTTTGGCTAAACATGTTTAGGAAATTAATGTGATTACAAAAACGTTGCAAGAATATGTTTAGAATTGTGTTTAGGATCTAAACACCATTTTTGCAGTGTAGTTTCTTATTTATTTTTATGGATGAAATAATATTCTAACCATCATAGCCTATCATCCTGGACCCCAGGGAGGATTTTAAGTCTGACGACAAGGATAACCCTACTTTCCATTGTGCCTGTGGGGGGAAAAATCAAGATGGCGTCAGTCGACGAGTACAAAGCGCAAAACTACCCGAGTCATCATGCAAGATCTTGGAGAGGACTGGAATGACGACTTTCAGGTTTCCAAGTATATTAACAAACTGGAGAGGAAACGTAGTAATTTTGACATTGTAAATTTTTTACTAGAGATGTAGAAAGACTTCCCCTATAGACTGCATTAATACTTTGCTATTCTGTTTAACATGCCCTGAAGATGATATGTGTGATAAGGGTATCAATAGTGCTGGCCTGCACGCCCACAAAACATTTCTCACCGCCATGTTACGTCCAGAAATTTATGACATTACTGCTTTAGTAGCGTATGACGTAGCTATCAGAGATAAAGTAGAAAATCACCCAAAAATGATTGGCCTATTGCCATTGACACAAATTTGGTTAACCTTCATTTTGGTTATGGAAGTACAAAACAAGCTAAATTGGCTCAGAGCACAGAAAAACATATCATTATGTGAGTTTTACTATTGTCATATCTTGATGTGCTGTAAATGCTATCAAGTATATATGACAAAAAGGCAAGACCTTGAGTAAGTTGATAATGCGGTTGTGTTTATTCCAGAAACTTGTAGAGAGTCTTAATGGATACGAGTGTACAGGTAGGTGGCCTATGCTGATCTGAGGTTACACGTAGGAAGCAGCAGGTAGGTAAGGTAGCACTTTGGGCGACCCCTATGATCGGTATGTGTAAGTATGGGGTGTGTGTGTGTACATTGTACATGTAGTTTGATGATATACAATGTAGAGCGATAGAAAAATGTATAGAGTTGTAGAGGTACACTTTACTAAACCATAGGAGTTGGGTACCGTCTGACGTGGCGGGTGAGTCGAGTCGTCGGACGTTCCTCAGGTTCCGGATAGGTGGCAGCACCGATCCCGGTCTGTGGGGACATCTGACGACGAACACCTGGGTCCGTATATAAAGCCCAGGGCTCAGCCGCTACGTCAGAGGCCCTTCTGGCCTCCACACTATGTAAACCACTGTCTTTTAATATTAGCTGCCTCTTTGATATCATCCGGCAGCCGTGAGTGTGCATTAAGTAATAAACCTAACCGTTGGCATACACTTGGAATACTGTCTTACTCTTTCTTTCCGAATCGTAAGACCCGAACCCCCCAGGTCCGTAAGGCCACAAACCCTTACACTGGTGCCGTGACCAGTTAATTCTGGTGTATAGCCCGGACGTTATAACGTCCGAACGGCTAGTACATGGGTTAGACACCCTTAGGGAAGCTAACCCAGCAGGGCAATCACTTGCCCAAGAGAATGGAAATGGATCGCTAATGCTCCAAGCCCATTCGGACTCACAAGATGCGGAATCAGCATCTTGGAGAGATCCCGGACCCCACTATAATGATAGTGAAGAGAATCTGCCAGACTCTGTACGACGCGAACAGTCCATACAGAGACATAGTAACTTAATAGGCCAGCATTCAATTGTTGACGAATTATGTGATTCGATGTTCGAAGTCGGTGGTAGTACTAACCCAGAACATCCGGCACCAATGCGAAAAAGGGTAACATTCGGAGAACTACCTTATAGGTTACCCAGGCCCGAATTACCAATATTAGATTATAGCGCTATAGATGGCGACTTAACCTATGCGGTACCGGAAGGTGAAGAATTAAAACGACCGGATGTCCTGTTGTTGAATGAAACTTATGTAACTTTGAACGAGAATTTAAATACCTTGGTCAAAGCTAAGGATGAAGTATTCCATGAAAAACTTCAGCTGGAAGAGGACCTAACTGGCATGCGAAATGAATTCGAAGCCAGAAGGAGCGAGTACATGAAAGAACTCGAGAATGAAGAACTAAAACTTCAATCTATGAGAGAATCATTCAATAAAGAATATGATAATAGGCACATTCGTATCCAAACATATATAGATACGAACGACCAACTAAACCTTGATAAGACAAAATTCGAATCCGAAATTCGCCATTATCAGGATGAGTTGGATAAATTGAAACTTCAGTGCAGTAAACAAGCTGAAGATAATGAAACCATCCGGGTAGGCATCATAGCTTACAACAAACAACTGGAGGAGGATAGACAGAAACTCACAAATGAGCTTCAGGAATTGCAGGCCACTGCAATAACTCTAGATAAATATGTAGAAGCAGCCCAGTTAACTATAGGTAATATAGACCCAGCTGTGGTATCTACAATGTTGGGAAAGACATCTAAAGATGCAACCCCAATTAGATACAGCCCATTCGTTGATGATGGGGCTGACAAGAATGTGGTATCCGGAATCTATAAGAAACCGGATAATGCTGCAGTAAATGGAACCGCATCTAAACCAGTAATTCCAATGCTGGATACGATAGGTCCGGCACCACCCATACCAGATTTGAGTCACAAAATCAAAGCGACTCACGATGGTGCTACAGGGAATAATAATAATTCACCCGTGGCACAACCAAGAGCACCCGGACCAATGAGGCATATGTTGACACCACCTTCATATTTCCCCCAACCCGGCCACAGTACACCAGCAGTACCAAGATTACCGAATCCACCCCCAGGTTCTGGTAATGGTCCTACTGATGGACGTTTTCCGAGACCAAATCCGCCACAAAACAATATCAATGGCGGTACGTATCAACCGAGAACATCTTCCTATGGATATAGAAATAATTATAATCCATCGGGAAGTGGCAATTATCAGAATGGTAATAGCTATAACCAGGGATGGAATCAAAATGATTCTTACCCTAGACACGCTTCTTCTGGAAACACCGGTCACAATAGTGGATGCCCTGGTGGTTCATCTGGAGGCTATAATAATAATGGTCCACCAGGAGGAAACCCTCCAGGCGGCCCAGGAGGATCAGGATCAGGAGGAGATGGCAGGAAACCTAACAGGAGAACTTCTATGCCTGCAGGGATGCAAACCATCTTTGATAGAAGCCAATGTATACAAAACCTTGGCATTGACTGCTACCGAAAGGGAGCAGACGGCATGGAAGTCATGAACTGGAGCATGCGAGAAGCAGATAGACTACGCGGATGTAATAATCCGGCACGTAGGCAGGCACGGATACCCCCTCCATATGATTCTAATGATCCATGGAAGGACAGGTATCAAGCTTTTGTTGACGAAGTCAATTGTAGTGGCTGGACAAAAGAAGAAGCTCTGCCATATTTGATTTGTTGGTTAAATAAAGGCGGAAAAGTAGCTCTCAACCAATGGAGAGCAGCTTACGGAATATATGGTACCTATGATCAATTGGTCGAATGTGCCGCATACCTTTTCGGATCAATCGTTAGAGAAGATCCGTGGGTAAGCTTTAAGAAGAGGACACAAAAACCTAAAGAATCACACAAAGTCTTTGGTTTGGAGCTACAGGACTTGCTTTCGAAAGCACGTCCAAATTGGGCTCATGATGATGATTGTTATCTACAAGAATTGTTTATACAATTCTACAGTGGATTGCGTGATCCGGATCACAAGCAAGTGGTCTGGGACTCTTGGAAAGATGACACTTCCTTCAGTGATCTGTTCATAGCAATCGATGGACATGACATGAAGAAACGTTTGGTAGGTCTCGGACCTAATCCAATAAGAGCAGCTCCATTCCAATACGGAGGTACACCTGCTCCGGTATACGATACTTCCCAATTAGCTCCGGTTGAATCGAATGAAGTTGATGATAAAGATGAATATGTTTCCGATGAAAACGGAGATTATATTGGTTCAGTGCATGTAGCTGGAAAGTATTACCGACAAAAGCGGTATAGGAAAGTACATTCGAGAGGGAGAGGAGGATCTGTTGCTGGTAAAACAGCTTCCGGATCAACTCAACCTGGCAGTGTAGCCTCTACGGCGAACCCAACTGTAGCAGCCACTGTTGCTCCGACTAACATGATGGAAACATTATTAGCCGGATTAACAGAAGCTCTAAAGAGACCGAGAGTTGACAAATCTCAGAGGAGATGTTTCAGATGCCAGAAACTGGGGCATTATGCTCCAGAATGTATGGCTGAGAAACCTGTCCCTCGTAGACAGGAGAGTGTCTCTGGAGTAAGTACAGAGGAAAACTAAGGAGGGGTCTCCCGAGGGGCAAAGAAGGGGATCCCAGTGACAAATCTTGCCATGATATCACCATCCGTGATGATAGTTCGCATGAAGTAACAAGATCGCCTAACACCGAGGTGGTTGTAGACACCCGGAAGGTTAGGGAAGCTGATATAACAGGTGCTATGGGAGCACAGGGGAAACCCAATATCAGTAACGAGGCAGGTGGCTATTCGTTAGCCAAGGTCTGTGGTGCCCACCTGCCCCCGGGTCATCCTTGTCTGGAATTCTTGAAAGGATGTGGATTGACTCCTGGTGTGAAAAATGACGTTCCGATTGTCACGGACATGCCCTCTGTTCTAAACGGAAGGCGGTGGTATGTTTGCCTTACTGTTAACGGAAGGTCTGCCGAATTCCTTGTGGATACAGGAGCTAGCCACTCTTGTATCTCCAGGGGGTTCTACGACCTTATACCAGATGAACATGATACTCTCAAATCGGGAGGAAGTGCTCAGACGGCCGACGGCAGTACCTTGCAAACGTATGGTAGAACTTGTGTGAGACTACAGTTAGATGGTATACATGACTATGTCATGAGCGCCACCGTTGCGGATATAGCAGATGAGGGGATACTCGGGTTGGATTTCGCATCCCTGTATGGTGCTGTATTGGAACCCCAAACAGGAGTGTTGAGTGTGAGATACCCGTACCCCGTGAAGGTTAGATGTGCACTGAGACAAGTGAGCAGTATGGCTAGTGTGGCACACACTGTGCGAATCCCTCCGGGAGTAGCCTGTGATGTGCTTGTAAGAAGTGATCCTGCAATGCGTAACAAACCTGCAGTGATAGAACCGGATGTAGTTACTTTGTCAGGTATTGGATTAAATTCTGTAGACACGATAGTAGCGAATGCATCCTGGTCGGTAGTACCTGTCTCCAATACTGGAAACACTACTATCTACTTGAAAAAGGGACAAGTTTTTGGAAACGTGACCCTTTCGGAAACTGTAACGGATAGTAAGCTAAACTTACAGAAGATAACAGGAGATGATGAAATTTCGGAAGACTTACTTAAGTTGTATGAAGAAACTTCATTAGAAGATCCGGAACACCGGAAAGAGTTCTATGATATGCTCTGTCAGTATCATACTGCCTTTGCCAAACCTGGTGAAAAACTAGGTACGACAAATAAGGTATTACATAAAATAGATACTGGAGATGCGGAACCCTTTAAGATACCGTATAGACGGCTACCTTTAGCGAAAAAGAGAGTAGCTGAAGAAGAAATAAACAAGATGTTGGAACAGGATGTAATAGTCCCTTCCAATAGTCCATGGAGTAGTCCTGTGTGTATGGTAACAAAAAAGGACGGTACTATCCGTTTCTGCATAGACTACAGGAAGTTGAATGGAATAACGAAAAAGAATTCGTATCCATTACCGAGAATAGATGAAACCATTGACTCCTTAGGGGGAAACAGTTGGTTTTGTACCCTAGACTTGCAATCAGGCTACTGGCAAGTGGGAATGAACCCTTCAGATATGGAGAAAACTGCATTTTCAAGTCATATTGGATTATTCCAATATAATGTAATGCCGTTTGGATTGTGCAATGCACCTGCAACATTTGAAGCAATGATGGAAACAATTCTAAGTGATTTATTGTGGAAAAGATGTCTTGTATATCTAGACGATGTCATTGTCTTCGGAAAAACATTCGAAGAGTGTTCTAATAACCTGAAAATGGTACTAGAACGTATTATCTCTAATGGTCTCAAATTGAAACCTAAGAAATGCCACATGTTTAGAAAGTCCATAAATTATTTGGGCCGCATCATCAGTGATGAAGGAATAAAGGCTGATCCGGAAAAAATCGAATCAGTTACGAATTGGAATAGACCTAAAACACCCAAAGAAGTGAGGTCCTTTTTAGGATTCTGTTCCTATTACAGGGAATTTATTCCGAATTATTCTAGAGTCAGTTACCCATTACAAGCAATAGCTAACTGGACTCCAGGAAGTACCAAGGAAAAATTTCCTTGGACGCATGAACAGGAAACCGCTTTCCGAAAGCTAAAAGATCTGTTCACGAGTACTCCCGTATTGCAATATCCGAATGAAACGGATCATTTCATACTGGATACTGATGCTAGTAATGATAGCATTGGTGCAGCTCTCTCGCAAGTCCAAAATGGGAGAGAAGTACCAATTGCCTTTGCCAGCAACACACTGAGCAAGACTCAGCGCAATTACTGCACAACCAAAAGAGAGTTGTTAGCAGTAGTCGTATATACCAAGAAGTTCAAACATTTTCTATGGGGAACGAACTTTACTTTGCGTACGGATCATTCCTCTTTAAGGTGGCTACTGAACTTCCGAGATGCTGAAGGCATGTTAGGCCGATGGCTAGCCCATTTATCCGAGTATGGGCTTGAACATCAACAGATTCAGCATAGACCCGGAGTTAAGCATTTAAATGCTGATGCTTTGTCTCGAATACCAATCCGGAAATGTGATAATCCGGATTGTACTGATTGTGGAGCTCATAGGGCAGTGTTAGCAGGGATTCGAAGACCATTCGTACCCCTAGTTGCCAGTATACTGGATTGGTCTATGGATCACATACGACATTTTCAGGAAGCTGACTCGATAACTGCGCAGCTACTGCAATTAGTACCAAAGGGTATACGTCCAGTTAGACCAGAGGTCTCTCTGGAAAATCGAGAAATGAGAAGGTTTCTTGCTCAATGGACCGAGCTTGAAGTCCGGAAAGGCGTGTTATACCGTTGGAAGCCATGTAATAATGGTGATAGAATCATGCAAGTGGTGATACCACATGCCATGAGACATGACATTATGTACTTCTGTCATGGACATCGGACCAGTGGTCATTTCGGAAGGAAACGCTCGCTAGCACGACTTTCCAAGAAATACTATTGGCCTGGCATGACACGGGACTTGCAAAGATGGGTAACCACCTGTCCGGATTGTTGTAAAAACAAACCCGGACCCGGGATGGGCAAACTTCCCCTATCCCAAGAACTTTTCGGAGTTAGATTCGCAAGAATCGGGGTAGATATTATTAGTGGATTTAATACAACCGCTAATGATAATACCTGTATGATGGTAGTGTGTGATTATTATACGAAATACACTAAAGTATTTCCACTACCGGACCACAAAGCAATTACTTGTGCCGAAGCTTTTGTAAAAGGTTGGGTACTAAGCTTCGGTGTACCATTAATGTTACACAGTGACCAAGGCAGAGAGTTCGAATCAAATCTCTGGCAGGGTATGTGCGAATACTTGGCTATTTGCAAGACTAGAACCAATCCGTATAGACCACAAAGCGACGGATTGGTGGAAAGGTTCAATAGAACCCTCATCCAAGTCCTAAAGTCACTCGTTAATGAACATATGGATGACTGGGATGAGCAATGTCATTTTGTGACACATGCTTATAATAGTACGGTACATTCAAGTGCAAATTGTTCTCCGAACCTTTTAGTATTCGGAGAGGATTTGATAATGCCTGCTGACCTAGTATTTGGAGTCGTAGGAATGGACCCTGAACTACCTTGCCATGTAGTTTTTGTGGAATGTTTAAGAGACAGATTTAGAAAAGCATATGAGTCTGTCCGAATTGATTTGGAGAAAAGTGCCAAATGGCAGAAAGTAGGATACGATACCGATCTAAAACATCGGAAATTCCAATCCGGAGACAGAGTCCTCAGATTACATGAACCACTTAGACACATAAAATTAGCGTCTAATTGGGACGGTCCCTTTACTATAACACAAATTATCAGTGATTGTACCGTAATTATTAAATCTGACCTTGGTCGACTCTATAAGTCAAATGTGGCTAGATTAAGGAGATGGTCTGGGAGGGAGACCTCCACAGAAATGTATGGTGAAGGTTCCGAAAGGATCCTGAATCAGAATCGCATAATAGACCAGGTAAAGAACACTACAGCGAAGCGTGGTCATGGTAGACCCAAAAAGTGTTCCGAATCAGTGACACCCACGCCAACACCGATTAAGCGTGGGGGAGTTAAAAAAGTCTCGGCAGGTGAAGACAGAAAGAAGAGGAAAGGTGTTTCTAAGGCTAAGAAGCACCTAGAGAAAGCTCTTCAGACTGTCAGGTCCGATAAAGAACTATCCGAGAAGGGGAGATACGTTCGCCGCAGCCCCCGAATTGCCCAGAGGACTGCAGTGACCTAACCTGTATACACAACGAGTGTAATGTTTACATTTAGAGGAACGGATGACAACTGACCCTAAAGGCTTATTTGTCGCCCCCGCATGATGTACCGATGGGTAGTGGACGGATAATCCGGTGGATTTGCTTAAGCTTTCCATAATCTCCACTTAAATCCCCAGTCGAGTCATCGGGGTGAGCGATAATTACCTAAAAACAATCAGTTTGTTGATGTACCGCCTGTAGCACGTGCGTTTCCGCATGACGTCACCGTGTCCAGTCTCGGCTGACCTCTCGTGACCTCGCGGACCGCGGGGAAATGACGTCACGAAAGCTGGCCCGTCGCCATATTGTTTTTTGGTAGTGTTTGAGACAGTCGGGTCACCCCTTCTCTCTTGAATTCTACCATCTAGCAAACCCCTTGTGCGCCCTCAGAGTCTGTCTCTCAGCAGGCAGACTCCGCTAGTGTCGGCCCCGGCGCCGTAAAAGCCGGAAAAAGGAGTAGTTTACTCCCGTGGGCGATTCCCCAGTCATGGCTGAGGAATCCGTAGCTGCAGCCAAGCTATCCGGTGACCCGGATAAGCTGACTCCGTCCGCAGAAGCTTTTCCGGAAGCTTTGTCGCCTGTTACACAGGAAGAGAGCGAGATGATGGACGTGGAGGAACCCACGGATCGCTCGTTCGAGGAGAAGCTGGCTTCATTCTCACTCAATGAGCCAGAGAAACTACTATCTCCACTCCCGGCAGAGGGATCCGGAGCGACTGCGAGTGCTGAACCCGCAGCGACAGAGTCCGAAACTACCCAAGTTGACGGACAGAAGGATGAGTGGAAGCCAGCAGTGGCGGAGCCTTTTCCAGCTAGCTATGATGGTCGCTACCTGTATGTCCACCCGGAACTGCAGGCACAAGTGACCTACGCGGACGGGACACCAGTCAGGATGGACCCGAAAGTCAGGATAGCTATCGAGGGCGTCATGGCTCCCGAACAGCTGACCAGGATGCCTCCCGAGTGGCTTCGAGACTGGCCGTGGTTCCAACGGGGACTTATGGTGGACGCCGGTTTCCGTGAAACCGTGTACGCAGCTAACCGAGCCTTCGAGCTCGGAGCGTATCCGAAGCCTGACAAGTCCCTGTGGAACGTCAAGGCTACGAACATCAACTGGGTAGGCTGTGTCTGGGATACCGATGGCCAGACCTACCCACGCCCTAGTGCTATCCGGACGCCGTGCCGGACCACTAAGGAATTCCGGGAGGCCGCTGCTAACTTCGAGCAGTGGGACGACGGTTACTACATAACCGAACAGGAATTGGTGGATGTCCAGAACAATTCACTAATCGGATTGGACCGAGCTGCAGCCCTTCGGACGGTTATTGTCCGCCGTATGACTGCCGAACAGGAGGCACAGGAAGAGGCTAAGAGGGCCGCGGAAGCACCCGCACCTCCTATCCCCGACCTGAAGCTTGCCACCAGAAGCTCCGCCAGTGCTACATCAGCTACCGGCAGCACTACTACTCCAGTAGAAGCCACGACCTCCAGCACATCCGGAACCCAGGAACCGGAGGAAGACTGGAAGGTCAGTAAGAACCGACGATCCGCTGCTCGGAAGCTCAAGAATCTCCCGGATTCTGCGAGAGCCGAGCCGAAACCCAGCATCTCAACCACTGGTAGTACTGCCATGGAGGTTGAGTCGTCTGACGAGGAGTCGGTGCACGAATCCTCGGTTGAGTATGATGAGAAGGCCACTCCATCAACTCAAACCGAGGCCGAACGTTGGGCTAACGCCAAATCCGGATTCAAAACCCGGATCCCGACGTGTTTCTCCGACTGTGCGTACGGAGTTAAGAAGGACGGCTCTACCCTCTATGCCTGTCCAGACTCAATCAATAAGAACGATGAGTCGGATGATGAAGACTGGATGCGCCTTTCGGACGAGGACCCCAATCCGAGCAAAGCCTATCGAAAGATGTGGCTTATGCTAAACCACACCGAAGGGTATTACACTTATACCCAGAGGAGGAAGCTGCGTTGGGCTTTAGAGAAGTGGTACGGCGACGATCAAAAGTCCTGTCCCTTCTCTATCTGCCAGGATGCGAGTGATGTCTCGATCCGGACCTGGAGTACTCCAGCCCGGTTCCAAAGGCATCTGGTAGAGGCCCACTTCCACCATCACCCGGTTTACATTTGTGATCCGAGTTATGGTAAGAAGGGCAAGAAGTGTACTACGAAGGTGCAATACAACCGACGTAGTGATCTGGCTAGACACCAGAAGAAATGCCACGCAGAAGGTTTGGACGGGGCCCGGAAGCGCATCATGGAGCTTCATCAGGAACTCATGAAGGAGTTCGATAGCCTGAGCGAGGATGCTTGGTCTAAGATCCGACCAGGGGACCAAGTCCTCTGCGAAGTTCCGAAGACCAAGGATTCGAAACTCCGAGCAAAGATAGTCCTGACTCCTGGAAAGGGTAAACTGGACATGCACGAGTCTCTCTGGCAGAAATGCGAGGAATCCGGAAAGGATGCAAAGAGAGCTCGTGAAAGGAGCAGGAGAGACCAGAACCGTGGCGGCAACGGTAATGGTCAGAGCACGACAAAACCGAAGGTCAGAGCAGAGGACCGTTCCAGGTCCCCTCTGGCAAGGCACCCCGCAGAACAGGCTCAGGGCACTCCGGTGTTCAAGAAGCCTGAACCTGCCGGATACGCTGGAGCCGTATCTAAACCTGGGAAAGTGAGTTCTCGAAACTTTCCGTCCTTAAACCAGGGACCTGGACCTGAGAGCCAGACCTTGGTGGTAGGAAAGGATGGTCGCCTTATGCCAAAGAAGACCACCGCATCTGCTGCCGCCGGATCTGCATCCGCTCCAGCCGCCCCACCAGTTACCTTTACCCAGGAGCAGTTAAACATGTACCTGCAAATGGGACTGAAACAGAATGTACCACCTGCCTTCTGTGTACCAACGACAGGTGTGTCCGGGAGTCCTAAACCCGGAAGTGGTCCACAGGCCGCCTCGACTCCTCCCAAGGCTGTCGCGGCACCTGAGAAACCAAAGGACGCCATTACCATTAAAACTGGTAATGCGGAAGTTTGGTTTGAGAAGTCTCGCCAAGGGGAGGCAGATGTCCAGAAGGCCATCTACACCCATTGGGAGAAGAGCGTTCGTGAGAAAGCGATCGAGTTTCATCAGGGTCTCCTAAACGAAACTCTGTTGTGTATGAAACAGGTGGGCGACGCTGAAAAGCAACGTCTCGAGACTCTCATCCGGGACGATGTGAAGGCCCAGGAGGAGGCTGCCTCAGCTGCTCAAGAAAAGGCAGCTATGGATGTACACGTGTTGGAAAAGCGTGTAAAGGAGGAGATCACTCGGAACACCAACCTGAACACTAAGTTCATGAGGGTGTTCGGAGTCGACTTGGACGAGTGGGACGGCACTCCCGAGTCGGCTTTAGCTCTTCTGAAGAAGAAGCATGCTAAGAAATCCGTTTAAAGCATGCTAGGGTTATTTCTTCCATAATTTTTTTTTCAACACCAAATGACCAGATATAGTCTTTGCGGAACCCTATAGGTCTGCGAATGTTTTTTCTAGTGCATGAACACCTATGCTATGTGTTCCGGGTTCCTTTGACCAGTCTATTATTCAGGTTGTATAACATTTATTACACCCTGAATAGCCTATTCGGATTTATAATTTCATCCATGAACAATCCGATAGTAGACTTGCTGCTGTGAGACGTATCCGGATGCCAGTTCCAGACTCCTGCTGTTACCCGTGCTAACCAATTACTAGGATGGACTTTACGATTTACCTCTACAACTCATCTGTACTCCCGAATGGACTTATATCAACTACTACTATTACTTCCGGATCAACCTATATCGGACTATTATTTTACTTATGTCAACTAAACTTAAAAAGGATTACGTTCTCTACACAGTTGACACATCCGGACTATTATTCTACAAATCTACACCATTCGGATATATTATAAACTTTAGCACTACTAGAGGATTGTGGGTAGCTGCCCCAAATCAACTACCGTGTTCACTCAGTATAAGGAAACTATAAACTTTAGCACGTCCATCCCGTGGTTAGCTGACCACACCTACCTACTAGTACCCGGAGGATACAGCAGAAGACTCCAGCAGCATTTATAATTCCTGTATATTGTATATAATGTCATATTTCTATTTTTCTATAATATTATATGTATGTACATATCCACTAGATACATATTATAATACGGGTACATAGACATTTCCTGATACGGATCTCTAATCACTATTAGTATTTATATTATAAGATCCGTTAAACTTCACCAGATAACACATATTATTGTCCTGCGAGACAAAATTATATAATAAGTATAATGATCTGGTGCTATAAAGGTTATTAGGTACACGGTGATAATATATTGTTATATTCATTACCACACCGTGATATTTTTTTTTATTTTTTTTTCAAGTGTATGTTATAAATAATCCTATTTGTACTACTCACGGAATCCTTAACGGATTCGTATAATATTAATATACGACACGTCATTAGATAGTGATGTTACTATAACAGTCTTCTTTAAGACTACATATTCAAATGTGGTGTCAATGACTACAAACACACATACGGATGTTATTATGTGATATGTTTTATTATCGACAGTTCCGTTACATATAGCTGTCATCATCACATGTATACGATTCATATTACTTATCTTATTAATTATACCTGAAATATAATACAATATTATGTGGTATAATAATTAAATAGACAGTTCCGTTTCACATAACTGTCTCTTCTTCAAGTAATTCGTATAATATTTCAACATCCTAATCGTTATATGTAACTAAATTTCACTATCGAATATATATATATGACATCTGGTTCACAATTTATTTAGTGTTAATGTTATACCTATGGTTGTACCTCTATTACTAAAGGTTTAGACATGTAGAAATGTTATCCTAGTAATATTATATGTATAACACCCTCCTAAATGTCTGGGGGAGTGGTGTAGAGGTACACTTTACTAAACCATAGGAGTTGGGTACCGTCTGACGTGGCGGGTGAGTCGAGTCGTCGGACGTTCCTCAGGTTCCGGATAGGTGGCAGCACCGATCCGGGTCTGTGGGGACATCTGACGACGAACACCTGGGTCCGTATATAAAGCCCAGGGCTCAGCCGCTACGTCAGAGGCCCTTCTGGCCTCCACACTATGTAAACCACTGTCTTTTAATATTAGCTGCCTCTTTGATATCATCCGGCAGCCGTGAGTGTGCATTAAGTAATAAACCTAACCGTTGGCATACACTTGGAATACTGTCTTACTCTTTCTTTCCGAATCGTAAGACCCGAACCCCCCAGGTCCGTAAGGCCACAAACCCTTACAGAGTTATCATGTATATAAAGATAAAATATTTCCATATATAACATAATCATCAGGGAGACAAAATAAAGATAAATATTACCAACTGTCAAAGTCACCAAAGTTCAATTCCTAGCAGACCTGGATATAAGAGATGGACTGAACACATCACAGTTAACTTGTTGACAGCAACGAGATTGCGGGGGGAGGGGTGGTTGAGACCGAAGTTAAGATCAGACAGGTGTGAGTAGGACAGTCAGAGAAGGTTAATTGCTTCAAGGTTAGCATACTATCATTGTCCAATATATGGATTCGTGATAAATACCATTCATGGTTGGAGCAAAGGAGTCCAAGGTTGACAGGTTATCATGGCACTCAGCTGCTGTCACCTGTCAACTCTCACTCACTGTCACACTGCTTATAACACGGGACGACTTGTACTGACAGAGAACGCTTCTCTTTATACAATATGTAAAGGACAGTCATCAAATGACCGTATTCTATGCCACAGACTTAGCCTTTACTTCTAAACATGTAGTACCCCAAGAGAGGACCGCTAACAGCATTTTCTTATTTGGAACATATTTTTGCTGTGTATCAAAAAAAGGCTTTCTATCTATGTAAATTCTCAATGATATTTTCACTAAGAGGTGGAAATGAATTGCACATTCTGTTGTTTCTTTTAGAGATTATATTTTATCAAAATTCAAGAGGTAGCAACATTTTTAAAACATTAAAGAATTGACAAGATGTACTATTGTAGTAGCTGGAAGTAAAAAATAAAACACAAGATTTTCCTACTTGTATAGATACATTTACTTCCGGGGATAGGCTTGATGTATTCATGTAGCTCTAGGAAGTTATCCTCAAAAGTTACTTACCAATGCTGTGTTTGTGCAGCAGGACAACTAACCAGTGTGAAGGAAAGTATCTTAAAACCCTTCTGTATATTCCGCATTATTTCAGAGCCTCACTGCAACTTATAGAGTAAATTGGATCAAGATTTTAAAAGGTACACCTGCGAGGAAGGAAGCGGGCGTACCTTTTACCGTGTTGATCAACAGTTGTTCTGAAGTTACTGTTTGGCTTATAACAAATTTTTTTTTCATTTAATGACTAACGCAGATGATAATTTTCAGTGCCAACATATGGTTGTAGGAAAAACGCAGGTCATACATATCTGGATGCGGCTTATATACATGTTTTTTTATCAACCTTTGAATGGCTATTGAAAAAGGAAATTATTCACTGTAACCTTTGTCATCATGATAATAGTACAAAGGGCCCTACGCTTTAAAAGTAAAAGTTATGCCATCGTTGAAAGTTATCAACTTTACTTTACGCCATTGTCCTATATAGACCTCTACCGAAATAGGTTCACTAAGTTCTCATATTGCTATATCATGTTCACAAAATGTGCAATGTTTACAAAGGTTAGGAAACTAATTAATCAAGACCTATACAGAAAGAGCTATTAATTTCATATAGTTATCCAATATGATGAATTTAAAACTCAAACTTTCTGAAAGTCGGCTTATATCACCGAATGTTTTCTCTGACTTTATCTTCATGCTGAGTTCCACCTTGCTGAGTCTGATTGTTCAGCATTTACAGTTCCTCTATCTGCAGAACAATCTATAATGTAAGTTTTCAAATTCCGCCTTTTCATTTAAAGTGGTTTAATATTCCAACCACTAATTTCCAATACTATAATTCACAACAGCACATCTTTGCCGAATCCTGATAAAAGCCTCCTTGCTGTATTGTGTCGTCAGTGACAGACAAAGAACTAGATGGGAGAATCCTTTACTAATTTCATCCCAACATTTTCTTATTTTACTTCATGAATTCATTCTGTCTCTAAAGCTAATTTAATTTTGCCGTAGTTTAGACTGCCTCTGTAGTGATTGTGCAGGATAGAGTAGGGTTTGAATCTGAACTCTATTTCAATGCTTCTAAAGCAACCTTTTATTTTACAGTCTTAGAAATAATTGTTCAATCTACCAGGCATCCTCAAAAAGAATGAACAGTACACCACCCTAATTGCAATGCAGTGAAGCAGTGTAGATTCTACTATGCAGCTCCAGATGGCAGTACCAACAGACCTTTGTTATAATAATGCATTGATTCTGGACTGACAAGTAACTTGCCTGTAACATTTTCAGGTATCATGACTTGATGCGCCTAGATAATGTCATCATGATGTGCTTGAGCATTATAAGTCAGGTTTCCATCAAATTCAAACAACAAATGCAAATGAAGCATTTGCAGATTAAGGATTATAAAGGTTGAAGTGATAACGGACTGTCATGAAGCCATAACTGTACCTAACACCGCCCGCTCTAAACAGGTCAAGGGGAAGCTGATGAAATGGCGCACAAGATGAGAGCCCCCCTTCAGGGTCATTTATTATGGTGTGAGAGGTGTTAAGGGTGGGAAATCTAAAAGAATGAGGGTGAGAGCTCTTAGGCCCATTTTCCACCACCCGATATGGCCCCTCTATCGGCCGATAGATCCATAGAAAATGCTAATGTCGGCTGACAGAGCCCATGCTCTTCTATTGAACCCTATGGAAGCCCTGTCGGACGAGGTGGTAGTGAAGTGTAGCTGTTGGCCGGTAATAGGGCCCTATCGGGTGGTGGAAAACGGCTCTAAAGTATGTGGAAGTGAGGTGGCACTGAATTTGCTATTCTAGAACAAGACTCAAGTATCGTAGTAAACCTCTATTTCATGGACACCCCACTCACATACACATAAACACTTGACACTATTGAAATAGCAGGATCTATAATCAGTCAATGACATAATCCTGAGACTATTAACTGCAGGTTTTCTCGGAGGGTAGGTGGTAACTTTCTAGTAATAATCTCGAGGATTTGGCCATGCACAATCTGCTACCTCGGTATATTTCTTAGTTTGCAAACTGTGCCACTGATCCACACACTTCTAACAAGACAAATATCCTGTTTCTTATCCAAACCATCGCGTTTGGTGTTTTTCAGTTTCTTTTTGGGTTTGGGTGGTCTTGTAACAAATTATCATGACCTAAGCTGGTATCACAAGGTACAGGTAGGGTATCTGAAGTTGCTTTATTCCATAGTGCATAGTCAGAGTTAGCATTACCATGAACTGAATTTGGCTGTTGTATGCATGTAACTAGTAGGATTGGCTTTATCCCTTTTTAGATAGATAGTAGGCATATTTTCTTGCAATGGCATCTTATTACAGAAAGACAAGAAAATCCTCTGCATATTAGCAATGCTTCACTGTACCCTTGGTGAATGCGGTCCAAGACCTCACCCGAGGCAGCTCCATGAGCAGTGCTACCACCCTGCTAAATATAGCTAACTTAAACATAATAGGGCACCCAGATACCTCACTCTATGCATCTTAGCCAGTTTGAGCTTCCTGTTTCTTCACTTGCATGTCCAGCCCGCTCTGGAATGGGCTGGACAAGTTTGTGAAGAAACGGTCAGCTCAAACTGCTCATCATTCACCTTTACCAATATCCTACACCTTCAGGACCTTTAGCTATTAGTAAAAGAGGACTATGCGGTTACATGGTACAGGGACAATCCATCTCAAGTTCCTACTCCAGACCATCCATTTATATACAGCTCCCCATGTCAGTAATTACTAGTAATTACTGACCTTCTAACTTTCATATTCCCAGAATCAATTTCATGTCCCTACCAGTCCTATTTGGAGAGACCCCCTCCTTCCTGCCACCTGATGGCACATAGTATGTCAGTCTTCAGTAATAGTTAGGCCTGTCAGGTTCAATATAATACTCTTTGACAGATTTGACAAATACTTGAATTGTGAAAATTGTAGTGTGTATGGTTTATATGTCAGGAGGACACTATTTACCTTTCATTTGTCATTAGTTATTCCCCTTAAATTACATTTGTTATCATCCAGCCTTCCATCCATGGATCAGAATACATGGCTTGTCATAGATGCCAATGACAGTTGATATGTACTTTAATGCAATATAGCATAAATTAGACAGCCCAAGGTTTGTATATTGATGAATATTGCACGAGGCGAAGGCGAGTGCTATGTCGTCAATATACAAACCCGCGGGCTGTGATATTTATGCTATAATGCATTTATACCACCTTTTCCTCTAAAATAATAATAATTTCTTACCTGATATCCCCAGAATAAATACAGCAGAAGACATTTTGTAAGTGACAGTGATAGTCCCCGGTTTGCTCTGCGCAAAACCATTGTTATGCTTGACATTACACCCATTGAATCCAACCATGACATGTCGAAATATTAAAACATATACATTCTAGATGATCCCTCCATGCTTATTATGTCCATTATATTCAAAATAAAGAAGAATCCAATAATAGAATCCATAATATTACCAATAAAGAAGAATCCATTGATTTTTCCATTGTAAGCGAGTCCTGATCCAACATTTTCAGCGTCCTACTCGTATGATGAGAACTTGACCTACATCCACATCCGGGCCACTGACACACTTTCATTGGACATGGAGGTGGGTGGGAATGGCAGGACCGCAACTCGCTTATGATGGAAAAATCAATGGATTCTTCTTTATTGTAAATATTATGGACTCATTTGCCATGGAGGGATCATCTGGAATGTCTAACGAAGTATTCTTTTTAATAACTTGACATGTCATGGTTGGATTCAAAACAAACAGTGGGTGTAAACACAGGACTACCACTACAGGTTAGAATTTATTTATTTTCCCATTGAATTTAGTGTGGCGTAATGGCTAGGTTTAATACTCTTACAAGTCCAACTTGACCTCGAAAAAGTATATCCAAAAATCCCAAAAAAGCACATACATGTGCGTATATGCTCTCATAAGGCACTGGTAGAAGAGGGCATAACAGTAAGGCAGGTGCAGGAATAGTGGTATAAGGAACAAGTAATCAATTGATAATTCATGACACGTGTGTGTTAGCAAAGGATAATTATATGAGGGGCATCCTCCAGCTTAGTCATGAATACTGTAAGTGATACAACAGCACAAGGCCTCATAAAACCTTGTTAATAATAACATATTCAGATGTGTGCCAATTAACCCTTTAAGAGCTGCTGATGCATTTATGCATCATGCCCATTGGTTGTCATTTATGCATCATGCCCATTGGTTGTCATTTATGCATCATGCCCATTGGTTGTCATTTATGCATCATGCCCATTGGTTGTCATTTATGCATCATGCCCATTGGTTGTCATTTATGCATCATGCCCATTGGTTGTCATTTATGCATCATGCCCATTGGTTGTCATTTATGCATCATGCCCATTGGTTGTCATTTATGCATCATGCCCATTGGTTGTCATGATATATACATTATTGCTGCCCTGGTGACGCACTCCCGCAGGGTCGGCACAATGTACCAATGAGGTGCTGAAAAGCAGACTCACCAGAACTTTCTCGGTGCATCAGGATGATCAATGTTTGATGGACTCCTGCATCAGCAGCCCCAAAAAAATTCAGATTCAAACAGGTCTGTACAACACTTCTGTTATTGAAGGTGGTCTACGATTCTATATAAGAGAAACGTCAGCAACTAGCCTAGAAGTATATATAAAAGACAATAGAGCATTATAGGATACATAAATGTTATTCGGTTTCTGTTCAAAGCATGTCGGTGTCATGTTTAGCTATGAACGCTTCTTTATATCGTATCATTGAATGGCACAATGGATTTTGAGTACAATTCTACCTTTTATCTAATATCATGTACACAATCATTTCAATTTATAAAGAAACTAATTTTGGACTTACAATCATTAACTTAAAGTGAAATATAAGTAATAATATCATTGTCAGTAAAATATGTTGACTTCTTCCACCTGTTTTTGTCCGGATTCTACAAGGTAAATCTCTAGTTGCGTTTCTCTATAGGATATAGATCAATTGACCGCATATACACAGTGAAAATTTTAAATCTGGATACTCAACTCAACTCAACAAGGGGTAAAGAGAAGAATAATCTTGCACAGAGTTGACAGCAGGGTAGGCTATTGCGAGAGACCCACCCTTCCTGCACAACACCCTTTATTACCTTAACATATTTATTTACTAATGATGGCATAGTAAGTGTGTCTACAGTAATAGCTAAAGACGTTCCCAAAATTATGGCTGATGTGTTATTATCCAGCCTTCCTTTATCATATTATATTTTTTTGCATAGATTTCACTGACTGTATAGTCAAAATGTCTGATTATGATGGAACTGTCACCTGTTAGGCCTATTCTTATCCCCTAAAGGTGGTTGATGCTCATTGGTTGTCATGATGAACCAATGGCGTGCTCCCAAGTTTGCTCTCGGCACGTCATTAAACCACCAATGCAGACCCTTCGTCCAGCAAAATGCATGAATGTAGGCCTAGCTAATTATTCATCAGGGCTGTATTAATGCATCATGATGACCATTGGGCATGATGCATTAATGCATCACGCATCATGCATCACGCATCATGCATCACGCATCATGCATCACGCATCATGCATCACGCATTATGAGACCATTGATACCAAACGCAATATCGATGGCTATCTGATTCTATGTACATCCTGTGTTATAAAAACTTTTCCTGTGAAGAAGAAATCTTTTCTTATTGTAAAATAAAAGTTGCGAAAGCGGCTTATCTTTGAAAAAAAAAAGTTTTTCCACCTGGTCTGAATTCTACAAAGTAAGTTGCGAGTTCAAAGAGATCTGTAGTATGTGGAGCAATTGATCTGATATATATGATCTATGGAGATTATTTCTGAATGCTTTTTGATGGTTTAGTTGCATGCTACCTCAGTGTCATTGATGTCTAGCAAGCTCAGCATTATCTATAGGCTACCACACCAAACAAAAGATAAAAGTCAGATGAACTTTGGAAAAGGTCTGTCTTCATTGACACTGACAAAGGCTTATTTAAAGGTAATCAATTCAAACAAAGGGCATACTTATCTCAAAGGGTAATGCCATCATGAAGTGTTCTTATATCATTAAGGACCAAATGGTCTTCGTGATGCACAAATGCAGCCCTTGCAGAGTTCAAAGAGATCTGTAGTATGTGGAGCAATTGATCTGATATATATGATCTATGGAGATTATTTCTGAATGCTTTTTGATGGTTTAGTTGCATGCTACCTCAGTGTCATTGATGTCTAGCAAGCTCAGCATTATCTATAGGCTACCACACCAAACAAAAGATAAAAGTCAGATGAACTTTGGAAAAGGTCTCTCTTCATTGACACTGACAAAGGCTTATTTAAAGGTAATCAATTCAAACAAAGGGCATACTTATCTCAAAAGGTAATGCCATCATGAAGTGTTCTTATATCATTAAGGACCAAATGGTCTTCGTGATGCACAAATGCAGCCCTGGCAAGTAACTCGCTAGGTTGACATCGATGCATCATACTTACTTCCTTATTCTATCAAACCTGATTTCTTTTCGTATATCAGACCTTTTCCTCAGGGGCATAGCATTCTCTAGACTCTATGACATCATGGCTGTAATGTTGGCACCAAGAGACATACAGGAGGTAATATTGAGAGTCGCAAAAAAAAAGGAACAATTACTCAAGGGTCCTCTCGGCTTGTACCCACAGACTTGTATTTGATACAATGGTAAAGGTGAACGATGATTAGTTTGAGCCGACCGTTTCTTCACGAGCGTGTCCTGACCCTTCCGCACAAGGCTGGTAGGCAGGACACACAAGTGAAGAAACAGGAGGCTCAAAATAATCAGAGTTCATCTTTACATTTATGTCAAGGTGTTTGAGTAGAAAATCAATAGATATTTGATCAATATAATCCATAATTAACTCTGATTTACCCATCGTCATCGCGAAATGCTGCCCGCCGCCATCTTGGATGTTTACGTTTCAAAAAGGGCTGGGCATGCGCGGTTGGCGTATGACGTCATCGTGCAGATTTGGCACTGGTAATTTACCGCAGGGATGCAATATGTGGTCTCAGTGCTTTCGCTATGGAGCTTTGATATTCACCTTGACATAATAGACAAACTAGGGAGGTAGGGAAGGGACTGAAGGGTGACAGACGTTATCATGACAGCCAGCTGCTATCACATGTCAATTTCCACTTACTCATTGCCAAAGTGCTTATAGAACTGGACAACATAATGTAACACGATCTGCGAAAAGGGGGCTTAGTGCAGGGGGGACTAAGACCCCTTCTTGCAGTACATATCACTGACAGAGAACAATCGTCTTTGTGTAAAATATGTAAAGGACAACCAGCGAGCATGTCCACATGGGCTCCAGAATGGAACCAACTGGGCTTTCTGGGCAATCTGCAGACATGAAACTGCAGGGCAAGAGTTCAAGCTGGTAAATGTATTGGCTGCTAGGATGGGCCTAGCAGGGCTAATTCCCAGAATCAAGAATCTGGGCTCAGCCCACTTGGGCCCTGCTTGTCAACCCAGACATTAACC
This sequence comes from Acholoe squamosa, assembly GCA_949317995.1. NCBI lineage: Eukaryota > Metazoa > Annelida > Polychaeta > Phyllodocida > Polynoidae > Acholoe > Acholoe squamosa. The sequence goes on along the minus strand of OX439036.1, from coordinate 4,688,762 downwards.
AGCTTGAACTCATGTCTTGGCTAACCGTAAATGTCCAATGGGATCCAATATGGGGCCCATTTAGACATACTTGCTGGGCAGTCATTACAAAACATGTTCTAGCTATAGTCTAGAACAGGCCTACCTGTTTGTGTATATGTAGGTACAGGATCACAATGTTAGCTCACTCACCTGTTGGAAAAATGAAACACAAGATTCGTAAAGAACATTTTATCAATTCACATTGATACACCTGCTTAGTGATTCTATACTCAACAATGAGGAATAATATAATATTCTTATAATAATATATACTGCATTAATGAAATATTCCCTGTATAAAAACCAGGGTCTCTAATAAGCACAGGTCATGAATATGCACCAGGAATACACCTGATTTTGAAGACGCCGAGTCATGGTGGTTTGTTTTGATCCACCATGACAGCTTGCCCGGGTTGGTTGGGAGCTAGCTGCAGAGCTCAGGTCTTACGCACATCTATTTTTCCATTTTAAACATCAACAATCCATAAAATATTGTAAAAGTTAGGAGTCAAATAACATAAGTTCTTCCTACTTTTATAGACCTCTAGATATATATGAGATGTTGATTTCTTTCACAGTATTTGTGAAGCCCCATCTTCTGATTTTATATGTGATGCAAATTTGAGCGATACTTTTCCGTGTTAAATGAGGACATTGTACATGGAATTTACTGCTTGTTATCCAAACGTAACCCGGAGAAATAAATGATGCAGACATAATTAGCGGCCTTGAAGTTCATCCTTTTATGTTGATGCAGCAATCATTTATCATGCTTGGATTCAATCCACCATGTCCATCAGGGAGATCATACTTCATTTGATTCTGTATTCCCTTCTGGAAAAAGATTTATGGGTGAATTTCAAGGATTTTGAAATGTTTAGAATCATGATTGGTTAAATAGTGAATGGTATTTTATTAGTTTGCTTTACATGGCTGATTATCTATTGACATGATTGATAGATGAAGAAAGATAACCTTTAATGCATATTTTATATCCTGTTCACTGCATTAGAGAGACCAGGACTATTTTATACCCATAGTCTGCGATTTCAAAAGTGATCTATATGTTTTTGGACCATAATTAGAAAAAGGGTACAATACCTTTACTGCTGTTACATATTGTAATGCCTATGTGCATTATAGCTAGAACCCTATACCTTGTATTGAACATTTAGTTCAGAGGGGGGGGGACAGAGTGCACTGCTGAAAGACAGGTTAAATATCATTAAAGGACACCCTTCATTGTACTACTTCTTTTGAGTTAGAACAAATCCCTCCTCACATTCCCTTTCATTGTATATCAATACCTACGAGCCTCACATCTACATAGGTGGGTTACACTTGATGACACATAAATAGATATCATTGTATCGACCATAGGCACCATCCTTATGCAACTTTTTTAGTCATTTAAGGATTACCTAGTGCGTTCATATAGTGTATAGTCCTAGCAAGTGGCATGTGTAGAGATGGCAGCTTTAACCCCTGCAACCGGAGGTATGTAATTCCAGGGTGACAACATTTGTTAGCTAAATATTGCACTCTTTACAGAGTTTCTCATACACCAATAGAGAGGCAGACATAACAATAAAGACAGTGTGAATGAAGGTCCTCTTGGTATAAGCCCCTGGATTCAACCCTTAGCAGTGCTGCATGTACCGGCAGGAAACCTCATAACGAGTTCTGTGGAATCATTTCAGATATATGACATTACTCTACGTCTACACAATACATAGGCACAAATGGTGCTCTCTTTGCCTCCATTGCTGGTAACAAAGTCTAAGTGAAGTGTCAAGTACTAACACAAAGCCAGGAGGCCATTTCTTAAACCACTACGACTGCATACAGCTACTACGACTTCACAACCTCAAAGTTATTGCCAGTGATCGTAGGGAATGCACTACAACTGCTCAGTACAATCACTCCTTATGTAGTAATCAGATAGCATTTGGTAGGGCAGTTGTAGTGCTGCAGGCATTACATGGCCAATACTATTGGGCTGTAATGTCACTAAATTAAGGGTTACCACTACGACTTGAAAGTAAGCAGTCGTAGCCTGTTAAGAAATGGCCTCCTGATATCTTCACACAATACACTGCCATATGGGAGGTATCTTTTTATCTAAACCATGCACATGGTAGTTCACATGCCTTGTGTGCACTCCCATCCCTTTGTCTATAGATGATGAGGGTGCTGCAGTTGACAGACCTCCCAGTCATTCAATAGTGTTTGACCTTACTCAGGAAAAAATGTTTGAGCACAAAGATATGACATTCACCCACTCTTCTTTTCAGGTTTAGTGAAGGAGAACAACATAAGGAAGTTATTTTCTAAGGTGGTCAGTTGGGGGTGGCTCTTATATCATATATATTATATGAAAATGTGTGATTAGTATTGTAGACGGTAGCTTGCTTCCGGGTTAGTAGACAATCATTGTCTAGTAGTCTATAACTAGATTTGAGATGAATACCATTCATGGTTTGAGCACGGGGTGGGGTCAAAGTGTGACAGACGTTATCGTGACAGGCAGCTGCCGTCGCATGTCAACTCTGGAGGGTGTTGCTCCTATAGTAAAAGGAAGAGCTGGCTAAAAATGCCCTTGTTTCCAGTCCTTTCTTTTCATGTAGCTATAACTTGTTTATTTTGTTGCTCACAAGTGGTCATTCAAGTACGGTGCTGAAAAAGGGGGATTTGAGTAGGTACCTAGTTGGGAGAAGTCAGTCAGTATAATAAACTATAGAGCGTGTGACATGAGTAGGTACCTGGTAGTGCAGCTCTCTCTATTTTAAACAAGGCAGGTGACTTTTCAGACTAATGTGGTGAGTGCAAGTACTTTGGCGAATCAGTGTACGACTTGTTTAGAAAAGAGGGCACATACTCACAGCTCTTTTTTCAATAGGAGCAACACCCTCCAGGCTCACTCACTGTTGCATCGCTTACAATAGAGGCCACATTGTACTAACAAAGAGCAATTGCCTTTGTACAAGATGTTAAAGAAAGTCATCACATTAACATAATATAAACTAGAGTCTAGTAGCAACAAATGTGAAGTTTTCAAAGTGGTTAATTTATCAATGATGTGATATATTCTATGCATCAAATATCACAAGAGAGAGTATTCATATATGGAACCTATATTGTTGCTGTGTATTGGAAAAGGGACTTTCTATCAATGCAAACTGTCAATGACATTTACACTATGAAGTGGAAGCATAATAGTTCATTTTAACATTTTCTTCATTTCATTGCACCTCAGGATGTAACACAATTGTAAAACAGTTGACATGATGTAGTCCCGGGGATGTAGTATAATAATAGTTAGGACTCAAGTAACACAAGCTCTTCCTACTTTTATAGTTATATGAGATTTCTCTCAAGGGACCTGTGAAGGCCCATCTCATGATTTTACATTTTGTAAAGATATTGATAAGAAAGAGACAGCAATACTCAGTGTCCAATGGGTCATTTTACATTGAATTCCCTGCTTGCCATCCTACCATAACCTTGTGAAATGAATGATGCAGACATAATTAGGATCCATGAAGTTTGTCCTTTTATGTTGATGGGCAATCATTTGTCATGCTTGAATTTAATTCATCACACCCATCAGGAGATCATACTTCATTTCGTTCTATATTGCCTGGGGGTTAGCGCTGCCTCAGGGCTGAAAAAAATTGTTTTTGAAAAAGAATTCATAAATATTCTCGTGATTTTTAAAGAATTTGAAATGTTTATATTCATGATTGGTTAGATAGTGAATGGTATCTTTCTCATTTGCTCTAGAGGATCTCTCTGTCCGTCTGTCTGTCTCTCTCCCTGTCTCTGTCTCTCTCTTTCTGTCTTTCCCTCTGTCTGTATCTATATGTTTCTGTCTCTCTATATCTCTCTATCTTCCTTTTCCTTCAGCTAATAGAGGAAGACATCTCACTGTAAACTTGAAGAGTCACTTTAAAGTTGATCAATGTAACTTTCACAAATTATGCAAGAGCTCCATTTGCATTTCTGTGAGATCAGAGATATGTTTTTATTTATACCTACTGGCATCGTTAATGAGCTAGCTAATGACATAATTGGAGATAACCCTTGATACATAATTATTTCATATCCTGTTCACTACATCAGAGAGACCAGTGTAATGACATGATTGGTAGATGAAAAAAAAAGATAACCATTAATCCAGTTTTTATATCCTGTTTACTGCATCACCAGCTTAATTTTATAAACCCATAGTTAACCATTTAAAAAGTGATCAATATGTTCTTGAACCATATTTAGGACAATGTGATATACCTTTACTGATGTTACATTAACTGTTTAATGCCTATTGATAAAAACACCCCTCTTTGTATTATTACTTTGAAACTAAAAGAAAGCCTTCCCAACATTTCCTGTCATTTTGTATTGATAATGTAGAGTAGTACATTACATTACATTAAATAGATACCATTGTATTGATCGTATGTTCCATCTTCTATAACACTCTTTAATCAAGTAAGGTTTGCACTGTGCTTCATTGCATTATTGATATAATGCAATAGTGAATAGTGGAGTCCTATTTCTGAGTCAAATATCCTTAAAGGATACACTGTCATATGGGGAGGTGTCTCTTCATGTAAAACATGTATACATGGTAGTTCATATACCGCATGGGCTCTCGCTAACGCGCTTTCATCTATGTCAAAATGTTGAAGGTGCTGCAGCAAAAGTGTTTTAAAGTATATCGTTTAAGTTTTTTTTTTTCTTTTTAATTGTAAAGCATAAAACAAACATGTAAATGCAAGTAGAAAGTATGGAATATGTGCTATCAAGTATTACCGATGGTTATGTGTGTCACTATGTCACTTTTGTACTTTTGTTAAAACTATTATTGCAATCCATTAGAACTACCTTGGGGTCTTAATTCAGCATTTAGCACACCATGTTAGCTGGCTTTATCAACTTCAGTTATCCATGCAATGACTCAGGAGCTTAATTCAAAAGATCCTGGGATCCCAACCCCAGCGATCTTAGTGTAGGCACATATCATAAGACCTGGCTGGTCTACCCTATGTAATGCAGTGGTTGCAGGCCTGTCCAGAATAGCTAGTCCTGGGATCACTTCACTATTCCATTTCCACCACTAAGATCACTGCGATCTTAGTGAAAGAAATGCATAGTGGTTTCACCTGAGTACAAGAGCACTTACAGGGAACACTCCTGATCGAAAGAGTGAATAGCCTGCTGCATACATAAAGAAGGGAGGGAGGACGTTTGCTGAGTGTCCTTGAGGGTTCTTAGGGCTACTCATGCGTTAAGTGCACTGCAAGGTAATTCTTCCCTTCTCTCTCTTTGTCCTGGGGGGAGGGCACAATGCTTCTAATAGATCGCTTAATAGGATAAGGCTGATTAAGCTCCAGGAGGATAAATCAAAACATCCTGGGATCACAACCCCAGTGATCTTATGAATTATTCTACCTTATCCTATTAAGCAATCTTAAGATCAGACTGCATTCACATTTTCTAGCCAGCACTAAGATCGCATCAATCTTAGCCTCAGCCCTCCTACACTATTCCAAGAAGTACTGACTAGGCACAGGGGTAAGAGTCCCAAAATAAAGGGAGTCACTCTTCTTCACAAGAGTGCTTATACCATCTTTCCCCGTCCCCATATGGGCTAAGAAATATATTAGATTTCATCTGTAAATAAGGTAACTTTAATGCAAATGTTCAACCAGTATAAAATAAAAATATCTTACCTCAATAGAGAGAGACAGATGAAATTCCCCAAAGACAGAGTCTCGCTTGCAGCAAGAGGATACCAAAGGGAGTGGGGTAGGACTTCACTTCAAAACTTGAGAAGGAAGAATTACCTTAGAGTGCCCTTAACGCATGAGTAGGCCTAAGAGCCCTCAAGGACTCTCAGTAAACATCCTCCCTCCCCTGTTTATGTATGCAGCAGGCTATATTCACTCTTTCAATCAGGAGTGTTCCCTGTAAGTGCTCTTGTACTCAGGTGAAACCACTATGCAATTCTTTCACTAAGATCGCAGTGATCTTAGCACTGGAAAAGGAATAGTAAAGTGATCCCAGGACTTACTATTCCTGAGAGGCCTGCAACCACTGCATTAGATAGGGTAGACTGGCCAGGTCTTATGATATGTGCCTACACTAAGATCACTGGGGTGTGATCCCAGGATGTTTTGAATTAAGCTCCTGGTCTACTTGCATGCACAGACAAAATGTTTGTCCAGATTCCATCTGTTCATCATTTAATGTACTTTTACCACTTCTATCTCTTCTCCAGTTACCTCTCCAGCTGCACTCAGAGACCACTGCTTGTCTTTCACACTGCCTGCACTCATTCACCCCACACACTCATGGACAGGCTTTTTTTTTTTTTTGGGGGGGGGGTACAAATTCTTTATTGCATACAATTTATATACAGTGTTTAGTACCATCTTCTGAGGAAGCTGCACCTCGATTTACATTGAACCTGGTTAGCATTCCTAAGCATAGTCATGTATCAGATGCACCCTAATTTCCTGCGGGTGCTATTAGCCATACCAGAGTCTTTGTATGCTCGAACACCTGTGTTCATCGATTTTACATAACTGTTCATATTGCCATTTTGGCTTAATTCCACTAGGCCTACTATTTTTTGTATGGAAAGGATATCTATTCACCTGCAATTTACTTTTCTACCCAAGATATGGAGCTCCTATAACTAAGATTGATTTTCAGATGCTTTATCAGCTAATTCAGATAGGTGTCCTTTCATGCAAATAAATGGTTACTAAAAGTCACCTTCTCTCAGTATTTTGAAGGTAAATCAATGTTTAATTTTAGAATAAAAACTTGGTGCCACCCACACATTGACATGTTTTCTGCAATTTTGTGAGCTGTCTAGGTGAATCCACATAAACATTATAAATGGGATTCATGGGATTCTAAATGGGGCTAAGGAAGCATTCTAATTTCAGCTATCCTCTCCTTTAGACACTTGTAGGATCTCAGCAGGGTTTCTTTTTTCTTGCAGGGAACTCTAGGAGTAGATGGTAATGTGGGGATGTGACAGACATAATATCCTGCTGATATTAGCTTCAGTTGGTGTTACCAAACACATATCTAGTGCACATTCATTACGGATTGTGAATTTATGTAGGGTAGATTAACCTAAAGACGACCACATACCTAGAGTTGACCACCTGTCAGATTGTCTGTCTCATTTTTACATGTACTGCATTGGTCTTAAACCCTAATGTTATTGATATAAAGGTGTTATAGTACCCCATAGAATGATGTCCTGGAATATATGAAGATATTGTCATTGTATGGTGATACACTAAAGTTCCCATGTTTGAATGGATTCTATCATGACCAGCTGGTCATTTCATCAGAATTCTCCACCTTTGGTTTGATAATTTAAAGATGACAAGTGCTCACATATACAACATTTTGACTGTAGCCATAGATAAATATTTTTGCTAAATGATAGCATAAGTGCAGAAATGTTAAATGCTTTCTGTATAGGACTAATTTTCTAGAACATACCAATTTCACCTTGAGATGACTACGATTTCACCTTGAGCAGACCACCCCTTACTGAGTTATTTATGCATTTCATTGAATAGATAGCATTTGTAATATAGAATTACATCCAAAGATTCTTATTTAGAACAGTTTCAGATACAAAATTTCCTGGATGATGTTCTGATACACACATTTCAACCTTGATTGGAATCCTACTACTAGTTATGTAGAGTAAGTTTGTGATACTGAGAGCATGATTATAAAATCAAGAGCTGGGTTAGTATAGTGCATATTTCAATTTGGTTAAAGCACAGTTAAAATGAAGCTTTTTCAATCAAAGGTTAGCATTATCACCTCTGTTTTGATGAGATTTACGATATCAAAAGGCATGCCATTGTTCTAATTTTCATTTTATTTTAGCCACTCTAAATCATATATTTTTTTATGGTGCAGTATATTTAAAGATTTTATTTCATATATATTTAAGGAACTTGTTTAATCCTTAATTTTATGTTTTAATCAAACGGGATTTATCAAAAGGACGGATATTAAGTGGTCAACTCTAGGTGCAAAGTGGTAATCTCAAGGTGAAATTGAACTAAATGGAATATTTGTAGTAAGGGTGATAAACTAGAAATAACATATATATAAATGGATTTTTGAAATATAACAGGCACAAAAGGCCAATCAATTATCTTTTATTCAATGTATTTTGGAAGTCTGAAGACCCACAACTTCCAGATATATTAGCAACTACAAACACCTGATTGAAAACCTGCACAGCAACGGCCATCTTTAGGTTAATCTACCCTACATTCTAATCGAAGAGGAAACCAAAAAAAAAAAAAGATTTAGGCTTACACATAATTTATCTTCACTAAGGTTTAGTAAAGGTCAATGGACTGGAGCTTAATTCAAAACATCCTGGGATCCCAACCCCAGCGATCTTAGTTTAGGCACATATCATAAGACCTGGCTGGTCTACCCTATGTAATGCAGTGGTTGCAGGCCTGTCCAGAAAAGCTAGTCGTGGGATCAATTCACTATTCCATTTCCACCACTAAGATCACTGCGATTTTAGTGAAAGAAATGCATAGTGGTTTCACCTGAGTACAAGAGCACTTACAGGGAACACTCCTGATCGAAAGAGTGAATAGTCTGCTGCATACATATAGAGAGGAGGGAGGATGTTTGCTGAGTGTCCTTAAGTACACTGTAAGGTAATTCTTCCCTTCTCTCTCTTCGTCCTGGGGGGAGGGCACAATGCTTCTAATAGGCAAGCGTAAATCATACATTCATGGGAACAACTCTTGAATACTGTACAGGGGTCAACTGCACCCTGTGCTCCTTTGTTAACTCATATGGGGACAGGGAACGATGGTATAAGCACTCTTGTGAAGAAGAGTGACCCCACAGCTATTCCTTTATTTTGGTACTCTTACCCCTGTGCCTAGTCATTTCTTCTTGGAATAGTGTAGGAGGGCTGAGGCTAAGAGCGATGCAATCTTAGTGCTGGCTAGGATATGTGAACCCAGTCAACTGCAAAGGTACTAAGATCGCTTAATAGGATAAGGCTGATTGATTTCTAAGATCGCTGGGGTCGTGATCCCAGGATGTTTTGAATTAAGCTCCAGGCCAGGGTCCTTAAAGGAAGGTTAAATGTCCAACAGTTTTAGACATGATAGATAAGCATTCTCCTAAACAAGTCACGGTGTTCCATCCAAGGTGAGGTATATGTGTGGATCATGGCAGGGTAGGAGAGAGTCAGAGTACGGTTTCTCTGCATGTTTTACCAGGTGAACCTACCCTGCTACACTATCATGCCTGTAATTTCAAGGAGGGTTGATACTAGATTATCATCGCTATTTCAATCCAGACGGTTTTCCTTTCACTGCAAAGGTACTAATTTATGACAATTTCTTCCTTTTCTTTCACAGAGAATATTTCATCACATTATAAGAGCAATTTAGAAGTGAAGGATATAATCTATAGTTGGGAAACAATTATCCTAGTTTTAAAATATATGACATACAAATTCCTCTCGATGAATTACTGCAGTCCCTTTTCCTTATCTTATATTGAATGCAGATTTTGTTAAAGGAAACACAGCCATCTGTCATGTTCAACGAGCCATAGTACACTGTATCATGCTCCTCACCCTTCTGAAATAAACGATTCAGATGTAATTGAGGTTCTTACCGTTTGTCCTTTTATGTTGATGGAACAGTCATTAATCACGCTTTATTTTAATCTATCACAACCATCAAGAGATCGTACTTCATTTGGTTCTGCATTGCCTTGGGGCTAGCCTGGAGATTGAATAATTGCTATGGGAAAATCAGTTAACATTTTCTTGAATTCCTAGTGTTTTGAACTCTGTATTCACGATTCCCCCTACCCCCTTTCTCCTCCTTCCACCCTCATTTTGCCTCACTGCGCTGGTGCCTATTTGTACATTTTCTTCTTCAAACAATAAAACCGAAAATTATTTAGTATAAGCCGTGGCTAGTACAAGAATCAAAATCAAAATGAGGCTGCAGCTTAAAGGAGGGTATTTCGCACTGTAGAACAGTACTAAGACTAGAATTTTCAGGCAAATAAATTGGCTTATAGCTCCCTCTTCTTTTTTTACTAAAGTGTTTATTAACCGCTCCACTACGCGAAGAGGTGATGATAATGCAGTTAACTAATTTGGAAACAGGTTTTATCGGCGCATAATAGTTTGATATGGGTTATATAAGATGAGAACAAAGACACAAATAAACAAAAGAATCAAGTACAACACATACAAACAAATAAATATAAATTATTGCTAATCTTACGATTTGTAATCTGGCCTGTTGTACAATTTAGGTGACAAATAATCCCTATCTACTTGGCATAAAAAGGTGACTTATAACAGAGATAATCGACATATGCACCTATACTCCACACCTTGTATTGATCACATATCAAAGAGTGCAAAAGGTGAAACAGAAAAAAAAAACGCCATCTTAAGAAGAATAAAACATAGATTAAAAGGTCCCTATCACATCCCTCCACATACTTAAGATATGGGGTTAAAAGAAAGCCCTACTCACATTTCCTTTCTTTGAGTTCCAATACCGAAGAGTCGTGCGTCTACATTGTCGGGTTACAGTCAATGACATTTGAATGGGTATCACTGTATTGATCCTAAGCATCATCTTCATACTGCCATCTATATGTAATTTGATGGGTGTAGACACCCTTGATGAAATATATGTAGAAACTGCATTTATGAGAGGTTTTTGTTCAGTGGTGTATCCATGCACAAATCATGCCTTTCTCATGACATTTGGATACCCTCAAAATGATCTGCAGTCTCATCCCAGCAACCATGGAACAGTTATGATTTAAACTAGAAGCATTATTGTGAATGTTCATGTTTTGTTTATATACAGTTGTACCATACTAAGTAACATTATATATGGTATTAAGCCTAAATGTAAAATGCTTAAGTCGAAAAGAGTATTCCTGTGCCTTTGACTTCTCTTCTCCCCTGCTGGTACCCTGTCTGTGTACCATCAATCAATGCTGATAATGACCGCGGGTCAGTTAGGTCAGTTTTTACACCTGTCGGGATGTATCAGACTTCACACAATATGGGTTCAAAGGAAGCTGCTGCATCCGAGTACTAACGGTACGAGGCAGGTTCTGACAGGTTATGCCCTACTATTACCATTTGAACCTTTTAGGGTCACTAATGCAGGAGTCCATAATGACTGTTGGTTTCCATTATGCTAGGATGGTCAGTCCTACAGTCTACTGTCACTACTATATCTGTAACAGTGGTAAAAAGGTGAACATTATACATACCATGGACTGCCTTAAAAACTTGTACATAGCATTGATTATTAAATCAAAATGGATTGGATTTGCGCACCTTGCAAGCCTAGCATGTTTTGGAATGACATTATATAGAGTGATTCCTTTTGTTCTTTTATTGATTTGAATACTATCACTGTTCCATGGCTGAAACCCCCAGGAAGTCACATAATTTCTATTGCACCTAGGGTAGATTAACCTAAAGATGACCTTTGCTGTGCAGGTTTTCAATCAGGTGTTTGCCGTTGCTAACTAATGTATCTGGAAGTTTTGGGTCTTCAGACTTCCAAAATACACTGAATGAAAAATAATTGTTTGGCCTTTCGTACCTTTTATATTTCAAAAATCCATTTATATATATGTTATTTCTAGTTTATCACCCTTACTACAAACATTCCATTTAGTTCAATTTCACCTTGAGATGACCACTTTGCCCCTAGAGTTGACCACTTACTATCAACCCTTTGGATTAAAACATCAAATTAAGGATTAAACAAGTTCCTTAAATATATATGAAATAAAATATCATTAAAGATACTGCACCATAAGGAAAATTTATGATTTAGAGTGGCTAAAATAAAATGAAAATTGGAACAATGGCATGCCCATTGATATTGTAAACCTCATCAAAACAGAGGTGGTAATGCTAACCCTGCATTAAAAAAGCTTCGTTTTAACTATGCTTAAATCAAGTTGAAATATGCACTACAATAATCCAGTTCTTAATTTTATAATTATGCTCTCAGTATCACAAACCTACTCTACATACTACTAGTAGTAGGATTCCAGTAAAGGTTGGAATGTCTGTATCAGAACATCATCCAGGAAATTTTGTATCTGAAACTGTTCTAAATAAGAATCTTTGGATGTAATGCTACATTATAAATGGTATCTATTCAATGAAATGAAAAAAATAACTCAGTAAGGGTGAAATTGTGGTCATCTCAAGTTGAAATTGATATGTTCTAGGAAATAAGTCCTATACAGAAAGTATTTAACATTTCTGCACTTTTCCTTATGCTATCATTTAGCAAAGATATTTATCTATGCAAAGAGTCAAAATGTTTTATATGTGAGCACTTGTCATCTTCAAATTATCGAACCAAAGTTGATGAAATTACCAGCTGGTCATTATAGAAACCATTCAAACATGGGAACTTCAGTGTATTACCATACATTAAGACCAATGCACTACATGTGAAAGTGAGAAAAACAAGCTGACAGGTGGTCAACTCTAGGTATGTGGTCATCTTTAGGTTAACCCACCCTATTCGCTATGTAAGCGAAGGGGCTTTGGACATCATGGCAGCATCCAAACCTGAACTTTGATGTTTCACACTCAATAGGTTATGTGTATCCGGCCAAGAACAAACCCTAAAGGCATGGCTTTGTCAGATTTTTACCTGATATACATGTTTGCATGTAATGCCAGGTTCTACTGGCAATTGTCACTCATCTAACTTCTTTATGAGAGATTCCATAATGAATATACATGTGTTTGTTAACAGGCAATATCTAATGTAAAGCTATATCAAACTATCAGTGGTGGCTGGCTAGTTTTATAAGTGCACTTAAAGTAGGCAAAAATTCACCCACTACAGTGTTTGTTATTCTCATCTTGCCTACAGGGGTGTAAAAATGATTCTACCGTGTGAGAGCTTTGAAGACCATTCAATTAAATTCATTCATTTTGTAATCCATCAGATAGGCAGATTTGCTGATGAGATTTTAATCCTGTAGTCTACTGCAGCCATTTTGATTCAAATTCCCTCTTCATTCTCTCACATATAGTAATATGTAACTATTATTCTCATATATTCCAAAACAGAGTGCGTTGCACTGCAGCCCTGTTGCATATTATATTTACGTGGCAAAGCCTGCTATCCTTATAAATGTTTCATCAACCCCTCGCCGTTGCCATTGTGCACTGTTACATGCTTTACTTGGCAGTGCTGCAGCCATACATCACAAACATTAATGTGCAATGTATCCAGGTATATAGCATTGCGTACACACTTTATTTTCCTGTCCCATGGCGTCCCTGGTGTGGAACAAGAGCATTTCTGGTATATAGCTTTGAATACAGTACTTTGAAGTAACACAGTCATACATCATTAAGACTGGAATTAATATGGAATGTATCCAGGTACATGGCATTACTATGTATGCTTCTATTCAACACATAGACCTATATGGTGCTTTCTTTGTATGCATTGTTATACACATAGAAGTGCACAGCGAGTTTAGATCACAAAGTCAGATAGTATCGTCACACAATACAGTGACATTATTGTGAGTCTCTTTGAGTAAAACAGACACATGGTTATCTGCCTTTGTGCATACATCCGCACATCACAATTGCTGCAACTGGCAAACCCCCCAACCTTGCAAAGAAAAGAAAACTCACTATGATCTTTGAAATGCTAGTTGTTTGATTGTGGTTTATTTGATGTGGATAATTTCAGTAGGGCTTCAGGCAATAGCAATAACCCCTCTAGAGGCAACAGGTGCATTAATGCATCATGCCCAGTGATCGTCATAATAAAAAAAGGTGCAGCCTTGGTGTGGGACTCATGCTTTGCTGCGGTAGACCAAACATCTATTTCTCTTGTTTGGCCTTAACATTTGAAGGGTAGCATTTTACAAACATAGCCAGTATGCATTATGTACTCCTGCGTTAGCGCCTTCCAACATAATCAATGTCGACAAACATCTGCACTTCATAGGGTAGCCACAAACTCAGGGTGTGGTTTATATTAATGATTGTACGATATGCACAAGAATTTACAATAGTTTGCAAAGCTTTTGTTTGCTTCAATCTGCACTCAGAGACCACTTACCTTTGCTGTCTTTGACACTGACTGCACCCATCCTACCAACGCAGACATGAAGAGACTGATAACAGCAGCCCTTAGCAGGATGGGGCTCATGTTGCATCATTGATATTGTGATGTCACGTGTTACCTGAAGTTGGTGAGTGCACAGAACAGGCAGCTAACGACTGCTGGATTTGTCATCTTTTTCAAACTGTGGAAAGCTACATATTGGATGAAGGGCCAAATTATAGCCAGTGGCAGATCCAAGCTTTGAAAAAAGAAGGGGGCGCGGCCCAAAAGAATGGAATGCATCCCTTATCTGTGAACTAATTTTGAGAAGCAAAATATGAAAATAAACTCTTAAGTACTGACAAAAAGGAGGGGGGCAAGCCCCCACGCCCCCCATCTAAATCCGCCACTGTTTAATAACATCAGGATTCATGCTCTACGTGAGGATGAAATCCTGTTGCATGGATTTGAAATTTAAGAGTGCGCCTTCTCCGCTAGGATTTCCAACTATAGAGCTGTGACTGGAAATTAAACTCAGGACCCACCTATTGCATTGTGGGTTTTCCTAAACCACATTATAAAGGGTGTTTATCTCATCTTTACTATCCCCTCGGATGTCTATGGTACACATGTACGCTAGCATCGATATATTCCTCTGTGGAATAGAGTAATGTAGTTCTTACCATGAATATGAATGTAGCCGTCGGAAAGTCAAAACATCTGTTACTCACTCACTCACCTATTATATCGTTCCTGGACTCCATGACCCCCTATCATACCCAAGGGTATAACTTGTGTGTAGGTGCACCTCATGTGCAATATATATAAACAATTGTGACATGTACTGGGAAAGGGGGTCTTATTGCCCCCTGCACTAAGACCCCTTTTCGCAGATCGTGTCACAATTTTTTTTTGGGGGGGGGATCTTTTGGTGAAAGTCCTCCACTCCACTGCCCTTACCCTTCATTCATCTTTTAGGGATGAGTACTGGGGAAATGCAGTCTGCTCAAGTGGCGAGTATATTGTTCCACAAATTCTTTTTTTTTCTATAAATATATATAATTCTTGGATTCCTTTGTTGAAATAATGCCCAAACTAATGCATTACTGGCTCGTCTACTTTCCAGCACTGCATTAGTGCACAAACTTTGGGAGGTTTCTCCATAGGGCTATCATGATGATGCATCTTGGGGGTTTATCACCAGCAGGGTATGTCTACACATGGTACAGTTGTGCAAAGCTCTCTAATTTGAAAGCCTCAATAAAGCGGGTGTTCCATTCGTCGGTCGGCTGTTGAGCGGCAAAAATTTTTTCTCATCCGATCATTTTAAAAAAAATTAAAAGTGATCAGATTAGTGAGATTTTTATAATCCGATCAAAAAAAGAATTGGCTGACGGAATTGCGTTGGTTGGACTACGGAATTTCCGGCCGACTGACGCAATGGAATACCCGCTTAAGAGTGGGTGAGTGTAGGTATTGCACCAGGACACTCAGAATCGGGAAGTTCCAAAACTACTCAGTGGTAATGACTTTAGGTCCTCAGGTTGACAATACCTAAAACAACTACCTTAGGTGGTCAAAATGACGATTTTAGGTCCTGATGACCTCATTAGTCAGTATGACAATACTGACAATACAGAGTCCCTTTATTATTTGAAGGGGTCTAGTCATATCTGGGGAGATGCCTTTAAGAGTTGCATTGATTCATTATAAGGGGAACTGGGCATGATGTTTTGATGCGAAGCCATAGAATCTGAACCAGCGGGCAAATGGGAAGGTGAAGGTCATGCACAATCTGATCGGGAGTGATAGAACAAAACTAGTATCTGACGTTTTTGAAGGCCAGGGCACAGACCAAAAGTAGATGAAAGAAGAAAAGGGGGCTCGGGGTTTAATGTACATTTTACCATCTTTTTTTTCCTCTAAAAACATAGTGACACATGTCCCCGTACAGAGACTACATCTTAAAAAGTTTTGCTATCAATTTACTTGTGACAGATTGTTAACATCTCGCTGCTATCTGCATGCTGGTTCAGATTCTAGCGTCTCCGTTTTGATGTTCACCTCTAAAACAGTTTCAGAAAATTTCAAGGATTGGGTGTAGGCTTTTTTTTTCTAACCATGATGAAATTTATCTTATTCTATTTTCCCGAATCTTTTAAAATCTAATGGTGACTGTTTTTCTGCCAATAACAAAAGTCAATAATATAGAGAGGCACACCAATTCCATAGGACTGCGGCTTTCACCCTAGATGTTTCCTATGCTTATCCTGACTCTGAAGAAGGGAATGAAATCATGACTGTTTCTAAAGTATTTCACATTGAAAGTCATTAAGCCATTAATGAGGACAGCATGCCTTGATAACCAGGTTTACGGTGGAAGCCTGTTAAAGCTGATTGTTGTAATTACCTAATGAATTGATGAGTTATGACAGCAATTCAATGATTTGATACCTGATATAGTACTGATTCTGTTTTTCTAATTCTGTTTTACCTTTTCTTTCTCATAGTATTTCTAGAAAACCTATTATAGCTTTAAGAATTATAGGTATGTTTTGTCACTGATACCTTCTGCACTCATCTAACCCTGACAGATATGGACCGCAGGTCCAATAACAAGATGGCACTGATCCTCCCTGTGCTGAACATGATAACACTGTAACACCGCATGTTGGGCCTTCACCAACTGTCTAAGGTGAGGCCTTGGATCTTAAGGGGATGTGTACTACATCATTGCATCACGTCCAGCACCTTGTTGAATGAGTACCAAAATGGATATCTACAGCACATACAAGATATCTAAGACATCTTGGAGGGATGGGTGCATTTACAATCAAACACAACCACCCTTTTCACGAAACATTTGCTGTCTAAATGAATTCACAAAAAGAGTTCTGAGTGTAGCCCAGCTGCCAATCTGGTCTTTAATATCTCCCACTTCCGGCACTATTAGGAATTCAGGAAGTTCAAATAGGACTCAAGCACTGAGAGCAAAACAATGTATTGAGATTATGTTAGCTCTAGTAGTCACCCAGATTATGTTCTACAAGGACACTAGAAATTCATGTTAGGTTTCTATCTTTTATGATTATAGGTAGGATAGCAGGTGGTTGTAAAATACTTGGAAGTATATGGAAGTTCATACAGCATGATTGAAAAATGAAAAGCCTACTTATAAACAGAAAAAGTATTTGATTATAAATTTGCAAGATTTATCCACCAATGCACTACCCACAACATATGCCCTATAAACTGACAATGTTACACAATTTCCATTGTAAGATCACAAGTGTTGTCATAATAGCCAAACCTGAGGTGGTAAACGAACGACAAAGGCTAGTGAGTAGATGTTAGTAGGGAAGACATGTGCATAACGGGTGATAGGAGCTATTGTAGAGTATAACTAGATCTCTGAATGGGTTGGGTCGAAAATTATTCTAGCCCCCTTGTGAGGTCTGCCCATTCTTGTTCACTCACTGCCACCCAGCCTGCGAGTTCTACTCTAAGGTATTCATAAGAACTTGATATAATATAAAGACAAGATGACTTTTGTTTCCGGTTATTTCTGATGAAATATATGAAATACTCTCAAAAATACAGTACACACATTGAAGACAATCATTTCATGAACCTAGCATTATCCTACGATTTTCACTAGAGCCAGAAACAAAATAAAACAAAAACAGCCAGACAGATTTTCCCGATGGTCTTCATGTTTGTTTTTGGCAATGTTCAATGGAACATTTCAGTTACATGTTTAATGGGATAGGGTGCATCATAGTTATTGGTCCTGAAACAGCTGTGGTGGTCCCGCGTCGTCTTCGAGGTACCTTCGTGGTCCTCGTGGGCGACATCGAGAGCACCTCTATTACCCGACGCCTGGGGCCGCTGGAGTCCAGCGCCATGTCACCACTTGGTCACGTGGCCCTCGACTCCGGTGTATATAAGGCCGTTGTACGGCCTTCCTCAGGGTCAGTCCAGCCCCGACTGACCATCGTGAGCGATGGTTGGCGGCTGCCCGGCTACCATATTCTAGTACTCCTCTGTGCTGCTGCACAGAGGAGGTGTATGTGGAATATCAACTGTAGACACTAGAAGGCCTAGTGTCAAACCTGTTATAGAGTTCAAACTCTGCCACCTGTAACTGTGATCGAGAACGGCTGATGCCTATGTGTTATTAGACAATAAAGTTTTAACTGGAACCTGAATAGTTGTTCTTCGTTGTTTATCGAAAGATTTGATTAAACATCGAGGGGTAGAACACTACACAGCCATAGCCCAATAAAAAAAAAATGGGAATACCAGACCAGGAAGACACTTCAGGACACAACCATCAGATTGAAAACCATCAAAAGCATACCTGTGGATGTAGGTGTAGATACAGAATCACAACGTTAACTTCCTCACCTGTACCAAAACAGAACATGATATATTAAAATAACATAACTGGCAATGAAATAAATAAGTACAGTTTTCTATGCTCTGGAAATAAGGACAGGCTATAGTTATCAGCACCAAACCAAATTTATGGAATGTTCTCTTTACAAATTAGGAGCAGAAGGGCGGCTCTTATTATAACTGAAGTGCTGGCGAGACTTCATCGGTGCATCATGCCGAACGTCTAGGAGCTTGTGTATCAATCCTGTAGGGTCTGCATGATGCTTGAATGTAGCCCTGGTGACTTACTCACCAGGGCTACATTCATGCATTGTGACGACCAATGGGCATGATGCATTAATGCATCAGTGGCCTTTAAAGGGTTAATAGAAATTATCATGACAGTTGCCGCATGTCGACTCACACCCAAACCCTTTACCCTTTAATACAACTGATCTTCAAATCGGGTCTGTTGGCCAAAGTTGAATATCATTTCTATTTCTCGTCAGATTTCTTTACCTTCTACTATAACAATAATGCTTCGATGGCAACTTCTTCTCTTCTCGTAGTATTTCAAATCACAGTTAAGGAATTACAAGCAGTATTATAAGTGATAGAATTGGGCAATTTTCATTTAAGGGGTCTCAACTTTCAGGCAAATCAGAGGCATCAAAATAGTGTAAAAAGCAACCTTTTTTTCCCCTCATCCTATTAAAAGTATCTGAGCTAGATTAATCGATTTTTTCATAATGGCGAAATATGACCTGAAAATAACATGAATCAAATGATCTAATAGATAGGTTACACCATAATTTTTCTGTGAGACATTTACTGAAGGTCTTTTAGGTGTAAGATCCAGCAAGTCCATTGTCCACAGCATTTTTTTAGCTAAGTATGGCACCATACAAAGCAAGGTAATAGGGATACCTCTTTGAATGGACAAAGTGTTCATGAATATTGCATTACTAGTGATTTTACTCTAATACTGCAGGAATTATGGCCATGTTGCTGGATCTTACATTGTCCTAAATCTAAAGATACATGTGATAATCCTCAAAAATATAATTTGTCTCTGTCATCTAACAGCCTAATATGATTAACTAATACTGGGGTGTAACTTTGAGTCTTTATTGATTCAAGGTATATCAAATGTGGAATTTGGGTGTGTGATATTGTGAAAAGTGATTTTTTAGGATAAAACCACTAAATATCATCGCAATCTGTAAATTAAAAAAAAACACTTGTAGATCTCGATGTCTACTGTACACCTATAACTTCTGAATTGGTTAATTTGACATGGGGGGTTTTCTAGAACAGTGTGACATATGCAGTGAAAGATGAGACACCTAAAATGAAAATTGCCCGTATACATATTGGGTTGAAATTCAAGTTATTCCTTATTCAAGATATAAGACACGCAAATTCCTTTCTCCTGATTTTATTTTGGTTGCAGTTTTGGTTATAAAGAACCACTGTCGTCTTTCATGTTCAATGAGCCATGGTACATTGTATCGTGTACTGCTCCACACCATTGTGAAATAAATGATTCAGATGTAATTAGGGTTCTTAAAGTTTATCCTTTTATGTTGATGGAACAGTCATTAATCATGCTTGAATTCAATTCATCACGCCTATCAGGGGATCATAGTTCATGTGGTTCTGTATTGCGTTGGGGCTCTCCTGGAGATTGAATAATTGTTCTGGGAAAACCAGTTAACATTTTGATGAATTTCTAGAGTTTTGCAATGTTTATTCATGATTGGTTAAACCATAAGTGATACTTTACTACCCACCTCTTCCCTCTTTCTCTCTCAGTCTCTCTCTCTTCTCTTTGTCTCTCCTCGCCATGAATATGACCTTAGTTGTCGAAATGGTGTTAAACATCTATTACTCACTCACTCTTTGTCTCTCTCCCTCTCTCCCCTTCTCTCTCTCTCTCTCTCTCTCTCTCTCTCTCTCTCTCTCTCTCTCTTTCTCTCTATTTCACTCTCTTGCTGATATCTTGTACATTTTCCCTTTTCTATAGATGTTTAACTTCCTTAAACCTTTGAACATATTTTACGACAGGAAAGAGGAGGCACTTTGGTCTAAATCATTCATAGAGAAAACTCAGCTCTGAATTCACCTATTAAAGGGCTTTGGTCAGAATCTCTAAAATCATAAACAACTTATGACTGCAAACTTTGTCAACATCGATCATTATCTCAAGTACTTTGAGGTCATTATAGATAACTTAGACGCAAATCCCTTTTTTCTGGTATTTTTTTTATGTATCTCAAGCAGTCTTTCTAAAGATAACTGAATGCCTTGTATTAAAAATTAACAATTCAGCATTAGCATATTCTACAAACGCCATTATTTGTAGGGTTAAAGAGGATGGAATTGGTACTTGGGTAAGCAAGAGTCAGCATGTCTGATCAATAAAACAAATCATTTAACCCTAATCGGTCATATACTTATTTTGGGTGTCATAGAAATAAGGTTACAGGGTGAGTAATAGGCTGATTGGTGCCCATCAATAATCAAACTGTTTACACATCCTTGTTAATTACATCAAAGGTGGGGTCTAAGCTAGAGTGGCACAGTTTATTACAATCATTTAGTTTTAAACATGTATACAATATTTCATATATATCATTATTTATCTAATGGTTATCTATATTCTCAAGCAGTGAAAAAGAAAACCACCAATTGGTCTGATATCACTTAGTGAACAAGTAATCAATGGATAATTCATGACGCGTGTGTGTTAGCAAAGAATAATTACACGAGGGAGTAGCCCCAGTGTAATTATCCTTTGCTAACACATACAAGTCATGAATTATCTATTGACTACTTATTTTATTACACGATATCAATAGATAATCAACAGAATATCAATAAATTCAAGTTGAAAACAAAAATTGTTCCTACTTCCATGGACTCAAAGACTGCCATACCGTGTGTACACAATCAGTACACACACTTCGGCGCCTTGCAGCTGTTAGTTTAGTCTGAATGTGTCCCGCAGTACCGTATATCCTCGTGTTAAGGCCTGGCCAATTTGCCACTTAATATAGAGGTCTAGGTAGTAGACAGTACTGATACAAGCCTGGTCGTATAAATGGGGAAATATGGTATGTAGCTATGGGTCAGTCGAAACAAAAAATACCATTGCGTCTCACACCTCGGAGCCCTGGAGGGTATGGGTTCGACCCCTGCCCTTGGCAATAGAATACTCGTAGGTTTTAACATGCAATGTATGATATGTAAGGAGGCATGTTATCCATGTAAGGAGGCATGTTATCCATGTAAGGAGGCATGTTATCCATGGATAACCACACACCTTACAATAGTCATGATGCAGGCATCATGCCATGCAATATCGACAGGTATGTGCATGGGAATATCCAGGAAAAGCACTCATAATCCCAGAAATCCTGTAATAACACTCTTTGAATGGTGTTGGTGTCATGTCCTGCATCTGTTTGTCCCTCTCTACTCACTTCAGACCTGCATCCTTTTCATCAAACTAGGTCATTATATACACCATGTTATTCTAGTGTCTGTCTTTGAAGCCATTAGGGTTGCACTATTATGTAACAATTGCATACAACCTAAGTACAAGTCACACCTTGAGCTAGAGGAGATGCTGAAACTGCGCAGTTAAGTAATGTTAAGTTAAGTAATATCGTTGGTCATAAGGTAAACCCAACCTTTGGCCAATTCTATGAGGTGCCCCCAGTCTAAATAGGTAACACATGAAGGTTTTGATTGGCAGCACAACCTTTTTTCACTGCCCTGATGCCAAATTCTACCTATTATTCAGCTTGTCAAACAGGATCAATGGTATTGAATTATGTTTAGAGGAAGCACTATAATGGTGTAATATATTCAGTTATAAAATAATCTCTCATGTGTACTATAGGACCAAACCTGCACCTTAAAGGGGCCCGCAGACGGGGCCGACTGGGTTGGCCGATCATGAGGTCGGGGCGTCGGCAGGGATGTTCGATCCAGTCAGTCAAATATCAAAAATGTTTGATGTCCCTGATCAGATCAGATCGCTACTCCCTATTTACCGATCGAATCTGGCCCGTCTGCGGACCCTTTAATGGGTGCATCCACTGCCGAGGGACGGGCAATCCGTTGGTTTCATCCGTCTTATTTACTATTGATTTCTATGGAGCAAGAGATGGATGAAGGGAGACTGATGGTTCATCCGTCGCAGTGGATGCAGCCCTTTATATTGAGTGTCAAACAGGTAAGTTAAATGAAGAAACAGAAAAAAAAAATATTTTAAGAAGAACAAATCAACATATATTAAGTTCCCTAGCCTATCCATCCCTATGTGCTTCATCTCTAGGTAAAGAAAACCCATATTTCTTTCAATGTGTATCAATATCTACGAGTCTTACATCTACATGTAGTCAGATTACACTTGATGACATCTAATTGGATATCATTATATTGATTCTATGCATCATCTTTTCACCACCTTCCTAAATATAAGGACCCTCCCTTCAAAGAAGTATCCTGTGCCTGTGACTTCTCTTTAACCCTGATGGTACTGTGACTGTGCACCAGCAATCAATACCAATAATGATCGCGGGTCAATTTGGTTAGTTTTGATGTATGTCAGGATGTATCAGACTTCACACAATATGGGTTCAAAGAAAGCTGCTGCATCTGAGGATTCTGGATAGATTGTGGCAGGTCATGCCCTTTTATTACCATCTAACCCTTTAAAGGTCACTGACAGGGGGGTGTATAATGATGCCCATTGGTCGTAATAATGCACTAATAGATTTCTGGTAGGTCTGCTTACCTGCACCTCATTGGAGCATCATGTGGGCCCTCCAGGAGTATATAAAAAAAAAGGAATTGTCCTAAATGAATGCTGGGGCTACAAGGTTATTGAAAGAAACTTAAGCACTAAACAGGAATAACAACCTTTCCATGCCTCAGGTGTGGCCAATATCATATTATGTCATGGCAGATACGACCGTTACTATAGAGTAGTACTAGCAGCCCCGTATTCAATTGGGGGATGGAATACAGTAGGCCCGTATTCAATGGCTGATGGTCACGTGACCTGCCACAGCAAACAGAGTTAAATATTGTTGAGTTTATTTATTCAAAAGCTTTCAAAACCTGTGTAGCCATGACATAAATGCAAATGTCAACTCTCCATGGGATATTTTACAGGAATAACTCATGACAAATGAAAGGTAAATATAATGTCCTCCTGACATATAAACGATACACACTACAATTTTCACAATCCAAGTATTTCTCAAATCTGTCATAGAGTATTATATTGAACAGGACATACCTAACTATTACTGAAGACTGACAGACTATGTGCCATCATTAGAAAACCCATAAGGCGTCGTTGAATACAGACAGCCTTACCTCGGTGAAATCAATGCTGAAATATCCCATGGTCGTTGACATTCGCTTATTTCTCAAAGTCAAGGTGAGACTTACATGTGAAGTTCTATGGTGGTACTCCCATTGCCTTATGTCATATTACTTGATGCACTCTCAGGAATACCTTAATTCTCTTAGATGAAAGGGGACAGGGAGATAAGACTGTCAATCACTGTTACATATATAGGTCTGTAGGTCACCAAGTACATGATATGGGGTCCAGGGCAAATAATGCCCCCCCCCCCCGATCCAACTGAAAACTATATCTTTATATCAATGATACTTTACTCAAAGGAACTTCAATACACTGGTGATTGGGCCAGACTCTACTCACACAAAGCGGGATGGATAGTGAACAGCTCATAGAATGTGGGATGGATGTTGATTACACTTTGTTTGAAGGATTCTTCAATGCAGCACCAGAGTCAGTTTCTAAAGGTAATATGACAGTACAAAGGGTAACAATTGTTCCCCCTTTTCCAAATCATCTCTGCCTCCACTTAATATGTATATCAATTGCTAGATAGTGGGAATACATAACACAATAATAATTCCTGATGAGATATACAAGAATGAGTAAATGTGTTTGAAAACAGGTATTCCCCATCTAAAGCTGCCAGTAGTGGCTGGCTGCTTTTATAAGTGCACTAAACATAGGTAAACACACATTCACTACCGTGTTCGCTATTCCCATCATGCCTACAGGGGTGTAGTATTGATCCTACTGGGTGTAGGCTTTGAAGACCATTCAAATCAAATGATTTAATTTGTAATTCCTCATGCAGGTGCAACTGCTGCTGAGATGTTATACCTGTTGTTTACTGTAGCCATTTTGGCTGAGATTCCCTGGGGAATTGACAAGCTTCAGCATCAATTATATAAGTCTATACATTCTGCTACATGCACAAAAGAGGTCATTGCATTGCAGCCCTACCTCTGCCGCATGGCTAAATGCATCATCTACATCTTCCACTGATACCTCATGATTGTATGGGTAGTCCTACACTGTTAACAAAAGAAAATAGTCGGAATACAGTGAAATCCTTGTTCCAAAGTTTCCAGAGATCCATTGTTATTTTCAGAGACTCCTTGTCCCACAGTGCTTCATTGTAAAGACTACACTGGTTTAATGCAATGCAATAGTGACAGTTTTACGAGGATCCCTGGTAGATGCAACAGTTATTTCTAAAAGTGTAGAATATGCTTTTGATCAGGGTACTAGGACTAATCTATCTGAGTATATGTAACATCACTGTGCTTCTACACAACACGTAGACTCATGCTGCTCTCTTTGATCTATTGTTATACATTCAGGATTGAACAGTGGCATTCTATCACAAAGTCAGAAGGCCATTTCTTAACGCACTACGACTGCTGGCCTTTAAATCGTAGTGAGAACCTAATAATTTGGCCTTAACAGTACCATGCACTATTAGTCCCTAATGTCTGCACCAGTATGACTGCCCTACTAAACCTTATGTAATTACTGCATAGCTGCTAATCGTAGTGAGCAGTCTTAGGGCAGTTCCTACGATAGCCTGGCTTATTCTTGGCATTTTTAAATCGTAGTGGCTGTCTGCAGTCGTAGTACATTGAGAAATGGCCTCTTCACACAATACACTGACATATGGGGAGATGACCCTTCATGAAAATCAGGCATATTTAGTGACATATCCCCCTCTGTGTATTCTCGCTCACACCTTTACATCTCAAGTGTGACAACTGACAAACCTCCTAATATTGAAAAGAAACAAAATTAGTAGGGATTCTGGAAGTAGAAGTTACTATATATGACCAATTGTCATGAATCATCCATATCTGGCTTTTTTTTCAATAAAAACTCTAAATTAAGTAACATCTGTGTGTTTATCATTTATTCTGGTCGGGATGGGATAGAGCTACAAATGGTATATGGGGGGATTCAACTTTCTATGTATATCTGGCTCAGGACTGATAGATTTACAAACTCAGTATTACTTAATAACACTTTATTTTATTGAAAGCCCTATATCTTGGCATATCAGAAAGGTCCGTTCAAGGATTCAACTCCCAGGGGTTCAGTTTTTATAGCCCATGGTGTAAAACCCTTAGAAAATCGTTCAGCGTTGGTCACGTTTTTAGATATAACATCAATACCACACTGAGTAATGCTTGGATTGTCACCAAATGCTGTTTCAATAATACTACAATATAGTAGTTTAAGTTGACCAAAAATCAAAAACCGGGGATCTAAACTTTTGGATTTATGGGTCTTGTGTAATATAGCGCGAGATGTAAATTTTGGTGAAAATCGATCCACAATTTTAACTTTACCCTCAGTTCACCAAAACTCATCATATTCTCTTGAAAATTACTCTGCTTTATCTTAAGAAGGTCTATTATACAGGAAAAGGACCCTTGGCCATCTATGAGTAACTCAAGGAACTTATCTTGGCCTTCACCGAACCCTCGCAAACTCCCGAAAACGTGACCAACGCTGAAGCGGTGACAACATATTGATTACTCTACCATACACTCAATATAACTTATTGGATTACATCCCTGTTACATTCCAAGGCACAGAACCTCTTCCTCTATTAAATAGAGCAGCATAAATATACAGATTTCAGGCACATATAGGGTCCCTATCATGACTTTGAAATTAATTTTCACTTTTTTTCCCAAGACTTACAACTACGAGAGTGCCACACCTTACATAAAAATACACCATCATAACTCATTTTGCCCTTTTGAACCAGCCAAACATTTCTACTAAGCAATACAGAACCGTTTAACACCATACAACATGATTCATTGGGCTGGTAAGCATATTACCTAAAGCTCCTCAAATTCATCAAAATCCCCGAAAATGTGACCAACGCTGAAGCGGTGACAACATATTGATTACTCTACCATACACTCAATATAACTTATTGAATAACATCCCTGTTACATTCCAAGGGACAGAACCTCTTCCTCTATTAAATAGAGCATAAATATACAGACTTCAGGCACATATAGGGTCCCTATCATGACTTTGAAATTAATTTTCACTTTTTTTTCCCAAGACTTACAACTACGAGCGTGCCACACCTTACATAAAAATACACCATCATAACTCATTTTGCCCTTTTGAAACAGCCAAACATTTCTACTAAGCAATACAGAACCGTTTAACACCATACAACATGATTCATTGGGCTGGTAAGCATATTACCTAAAGCTCCTCAAATTCATCAGAATTCCCGAAAACGTGACCAACGCTGAAGCGGTGACAACATATTGATTACTCCACCATACACTCAATATAACTTATTGGATTACATCCCTGTTACATTCCAAGGCACAGAACCTCTTCCTCTATTAAATAGAGCATAAATATACAGATTTCAGGCACATATAGGGTCCCTATCATGACTTTGAAATTAATTTTCACTTTTTTTCCCAAGACTTACAACTACCAGCGAGCCACACCTAACATAAAAGTATACAAAGGTAGCTCATATTGTCTTTATAAACTAGCCTGAGTGGTCTACTAACCATTACAAAACAGTTTAACACCATACAACATGATTCATTGGGCTGGTAAGCATATTACCTAAAGCTCCTCAAATTCATCAGAATCCCTGAAAACGTGACCAACGCTGAAGCGGTGACAACAGGTGACAGCAGGCGTGGTGGCGCTTGTCTTACCACGGCCCTTGCCCTTGCTCGAGGTACCAGCAGGAGTACCTGCATCAGCCTGGCGGGATGGTGCCACTGCGGGAGCTGCCGACGGTGTGGTCACTGGCAGTGGTGCTGCAGGTCCCGCAGATGTACCTTCACCTGGGTCTGGCCCCGTCCTCTTCCGCTCACGCTGAATAAGAAAAAGGAATGAGAAATTGAGTACATACAACATGCATGTGAATACATACTTACTACTTTATCCATACCAATATTACATTTTGATATACCTATGATTTCTCTATTTGTTATTGAATCTTATTGTACACCTTTTACCTGTAACCCACTGGAAGATCAACACACCTTTTTAGCGTTACACTTGTTTGAGCGGAGGTTGGAGAGATCTTGCTTCCTCCTACGCTCTTCTGGCGTGTCAGTGAGCTTGTCCCTAGCTCTCTTGACCCTCATGTCCGCCGCATTCTTCATGTTGATGGCCTCCTCGCCCCGGACCATCTTGAGTTTTGCCCTTGATTTCCGCTTACGTTCCGCGGGCGTCATGGCGATCTTCTTTTTGACCGGCTCTGGAGACACTGGCTCTGTGTCTGAGCTGGTTGATGACATCTGTAAAATAAATCAAATAGTGATTAAAATATAGCCAGAAACACATTAAAACCCTCAGAAAATAATTCCAAATATATACGATGTCTATATAATGTTATACAATGTCCGAGGTTAGTCTACAAATATAAAATTGGTATTTTTAATAGATTTTGAGAATTTTGGTACCAAGTGGAAAATGTAAATAATGAGTGACAAATTGCAGGAAACACACATTATGGGGCATTTATATGATGTTAGTGATGTCCTATAGGTATAAGAAAAAAAATGAGCACATACAGACATGACACGGAAAAATACTGACCAAACACCTTGTGAAAACCAAAAATATAACCACCAGAAATTTCTTTTTTTTTAGGAAGTATTCAGGATGTACTTGTTGGTACTTCTATAAGTTAGAGGAACCTTAGGGCCATCTTATGGCCAAATATGAATGACATATGTGCAGTGGAAGTGTACCGTTCATACCTTATAGCCCAAAATTTATCGATTCAGCGTTGGTCACACTTTCAAAAATGTGCCATAAAGAAGAGGGGAAATGTCAAATAGTGAATATATGTGGCCAGGTGGTTAGATACTAGTCCTATCTAAGTAATGATGACTAGAATTTACTCCGGTGTATATGTATGGGCGAACGTGGGGCCGAACTTGACTCGGCTTCAGCGTTGGTCACATTTTCGGGTTAAATACCTATAGGCTTGCACTGAGGGAAAGCTGACCATTCAAACATGAGCAAAATAGAATAAAACAATGGGGGAGGCCTGTTCAGAATTTTTAACATGCAAAAAACATGAAAATTTGTAAAATAAGCAAGTTTTGGGCCTAAGAACATGTATTTTTCAGCTGATTTTCGCCACCCTGGCTTCGTAAAAGCCCGGGGGTTGTCTCAAAATGGAGGAAAAGGGTGCTAAACCATTCTAAGATGTAGTACAGACCCTAATCTACCACCAAATTCCACCTATTTCGACCGTTCTCTGCCATGCGAGCAAAGTGTGACCAACGCTGAAGCTACCGGGGAGAGGGACCGGACCAAGCCTAATCGCTCATCCCAGGCAAGCCAATGGCCGTAGCGGTTAGGAAACTTCATTCCCAGATCGTTTTTACCCCCTAGCATCCAAATTAAATCATTGCAGTACACAACAAGCAATCTACATATCCCTGCACACTTCCACAACAACATTTTATGAAAATTTCATCAAATTTCCTTACCTTTGTGGTGATTTTCCAATGGAAAGTTGAGGACAATTTGCTTTGATTGGCTCCAGTTTCACAGCTTGGGTTCCTCTGAGTTGTTTACAAAGACACCTGGATGTAGGTCATTTCCGCCGGTTAACAGGAAGTCGTTTTTCTTTCCCGCGCTGATTTCAGCGCGAAAGTGTGACCAACGCTGAAACATACGAAGAACCCCCCCTTATGGCCAGCCTGTGAAACCTTTCTTCGCTTTTTTACTTCTGTGGTGAGAAACTAGATATTTTGACATAGCTTGGGTAGAATAATTATAGAAATGACCAGTATTTATTGATTAATTGAGGAAAATGACCGTTCAGCGTTGGTCACACTCTCAAAATTGAAAATTACGTTGATGGCTGTGGTGATGTTGGGTTCCAAGGTAGTGCCAATTTTTTTTCTGCCCAATAGACCCCTATAAGGACCCCTTTCATGGTGGCTATTTATAAGAATAAAGCTAGTATTTTAGCAGGCTAGCTAATCTACTTTTATTATATGCCTGGTGGTTAGAAAACCTGTCATTTTTCAAAGTAGGCCTTCCCGCGGAAAATTTACGAGATCAATCAACTCCGAACGATATTGAAATATTAGCTATGAGTGTCCCCTCATGGAAAAAATAAATCAGGATGTCCTAGAAATGATTTATCATATAATACATGACCTTGAACATAGAGGAAAAGGTGAAAAAATGACATTTTTTGGTGAATTTTCACCTTCAAAGGCCTATATCTCTAAAAATAATAGGCCGACATACGCAAATTTGCCCTTTTTTTAAGCCCCTATATGTTTTCTATCAAATATGATTAGAATTAAGAAGAATGGGGCTTTGAATATTTTGCTGTAGCTCCCAGAAGCCAAAAAGGGCCAAATACATCATAAGTTGAATCCCCCCATATGGGTTTTGCATATCTCCGAGGCATATTAAGGGAGTGGGGGGCCTAAAACTGCCCAAAATGAGGCTTTTTTCAAGCAAAAACACAAAAATCTGTACTACATCTTGTAAAAAAAAAAACACAAGGCATATAGGTTCTATTTTGTGTTTTGGTATTTCCCCCATAACAAAGGGAAAATTTTAAGACCATATAGGTATACGTAGGCAAATAATTTTATCTGCTGGGGCCAAAAATGTATTTGGGCAGTTTAACGCGGGACCCGACGTATACCCTAACATGGCTTCCCTGCTCTATTTTAAATATAGAAGGGGGAAGAGAGAAATGTACCATGCAAAGCCTTAACATGTCTATATATGTATAAAAAAAAAATTGGGAGCCTAGCTCTAATATCTTGGCCTGGGTGCTCCATCCCGCTCAAGTGACACACTTGGGGTAGTTTTTCGCGTCACCCGACGTATACCCTACTTTCAGTCCTACCACCCTCCATAATATATTTAACTAATATGTTATATATGGTAAGTTACCTTATAACCAAGGTATCTAACCCTGAAACAACCAACCCCCTCCTCCACCATGGCACACGGCTATGCCAACATCACTTAGGGCGGTACCCGACGTACACCCGGGACCCGACGGATCCCCTAGCGCCAAACGCATGAACTAGGCTCCAGCGCGCCATCTGTCGTCTCTTAGCGGTACTGCTCGGTAGAGTTACAACGGCTGGGAGTCACCCGACGGACGCCGATAGATTTCAAGGTAAGAAATCGATGAATTATGTTTCTTTTCCCGCATAATATGGTACAAGTATCTCGAAATAAGTGCAGAACATGTAGGGGAATGTGTATGAACCTCAAAATAGTAGAGTATTACCCCTTAACTGCTCGAAACGGCATATAAACACGACCCCCGAGCGATATCGCTATGCGCTAACATAGTCAATGCTATAGAATAGGCGGGGATACGACGGGTGACGGTGTACGTCGGGTGACTCCTACGGGTATACGTCGGGTGACGTTCACGGCTAATAACCCCTTCTTCTTCCTTTGTAGATGCCTTATGCCGACCCAAACTCCGAGGCTGCCAAGGCCAGCCGAAAGAAATCAAAGAAGAAGTGGGAAGAGAAAATAAAGCAGGATCCAGAAAAGCTGGAAAAAAGAAAACAGCAGAAACGTGTAAGTACGAAATATATAAATGAATGTACATGTATACTACATGGATTATGCTAGTTGTGTGGCCTATGGGTGTACTTCGGGTGACACATGTAATCTTTTGGGTAGTATATATGGTAAGATAGGAGGGTATACGTCGGGTGACGCACGTAATTGTTTAGGTAGTATTATGGCATGATCCTTCTGTATTGCCAGGTATACGTCGGGTGACACGAGCAAGTGAAATCTTAGGCCATACTGGCGTTACTGTCTTATTGTTTTAAACAATTTATTTCCTTTCATTTCAGGACCATGACAAGAAGAGGCCCTACTCCAGCCTCACTGAGGCAGAGAAAGAGGCAAAACGTGCCCACAAGAGGGATGTGCGGGCATTGGCCAAGGAAGGTATGGATCCTCTTATGAAATTAGATTTTATGTCAAATGTATTCCATTGTCTTTTTATTATAGGTTATAGGGAAGGAGTGTCAAATATGAAAATAAAAAATTTTACCTCATAACTTAAATGTTGTATTTTTATGTTCATCAGAACGTGAAGTTCAAGCTGCTGCCCCCCAAGCAGCCCCTGATGTCGAGGCCCCTGCTGCCGCTGCGCTGCCTGCCGCTGCGCCGCCTGCCGCTGCGCCGCCTGCTGCAGCGCCGCCTGCCGCTGCGCCGCCGGGGACCCGCAAGACATCGCGGCGGAACAAGGGAGAGGCACCGCCTCCCACTGGGCCCCTCCCCGAGAAACGGAGGAAGCCAACTGCCACTCGGTTAGTATTTTTAACATTGTCACAAATAAGAAAAAAAAAATTAAAAATCTATCTATGGGAAGAAGTTATTTTGCATAAATCTAATAAAAAAAAATTATATAATATGTCCCCCAGTACAGGAGGGTGATAGACAAATTGACCATCAACAGAATTACAGTGGAACTTTTATTTGCAGCTCACGAGCAGACAGCCCAGAGGCTAGCACTTCCGCTGATGCCGCTGGTAGTGCCGCACCTCTCACCTCGCCTCCACCACTTCCACCGGCTCGAAGGAGGAAGGTTGCCAGCACCAGCAGCAGTGACTCCCCCGTGGCCAGCACCTCTTTAGAAGCAGCACCACCTTCACCACCTTCACGCCCTCGCCGCTCAGGACCATCCAGCAGCTGCTCAGTCACTGCCCCCGTAGCCAGCACGTCTGGCACCAGGACTGGCAGGAGGAAGGGTGAGCCCCGAGCCTCTTCAGCACCTCGGTTAGTAATGCTTGTTAATTCCTATAATATGACCTGTAAGTCAAAACCATGATATAGTGTAATAACCAAAAGAGCAATGCATGCATGTTACCCATAGTAGACCCACCAGTACAGGTTTATGGTAGCCTATAGATATGTAATTACCAATAGAATAACGCATGTCACCCGACGTAGACCATCCAGTACAGGAACACAGGATCTATGCATGTATACATTCATACTTGTTTAATTCTTAACCCAACATGTGTTGTCATTTCTGTGCAGGATACCTCAGTCCAGTCCGTCTCCCACTTCAACCTACACATTTGGAAGAATACTGCCTTATTTCATTTTTGATCTCACATCGCGAGTGACACACACTTTTTCACCTGGTAGACTGGAGGTCACTAGATGTTTGCTGGGTTCCCTTATAAATATTTAAAATAGGTATGAGTGACATGTGGATACCTACGGTGTGTCGGGTTCTGCCTGGCGAACAACGAAGCATGTCTCACATATCTAGGAACCTCTCAGATGTCGAGTATCTGAATCTCAGCACCCTGCTGCTATGGTTTTTTTTTTGTGTGTCATTGGCTATCTCGATGTAACTTAAATGTGAGGTCAAAAAAGGAAATTAAGCAGGTTGATCTTGATCCATAGCCTAGCGTTTACACCCAAATTAAATTGCACACATTATAAAGTATCCCCTCCCTAACAAATTTATGCATACATGTGCTAGTAATTATGGCCATGGAAGTGGGAGACAGCGTTTCTTGGACCTGGTCCGTTAATGTCATCCTCCTGTACTGGTGGGTCTCTGTAGGGCTTCATTTTGTTCATGTAGGTATCACCCTACTGTACTTGTGGGTCTCTCCCTACGGTCCCCGTCCATTTCTGTGGCAATCAGTCTCATACAGGTACTGGTGGTTTGTACTTTCAGCTCCACAGTGTCTCCAGCAAGGGTGTCTCCTCCTCCACCCAGGGTCACCTTCGCAGCGACCCCACCCACAGCTGGGACCGTCGCTGCTGTCGATGCTGGCCTCCCCGGTGCAGCATTTGCAGAGCTGACCCCTACCACTCCCTCAATGGAACGGTTAGTATTGTTAACTTATTTCCCTTAAGTTTGCACTAATAAATTCCATTTTCATTTCAGATGGCACTGAATGATTAACACAATATAAATTTATGTTAACTTGATGTTGAGACTTTACTTTCATTAACGAATTGGTTCTGTTGTGTTCTGTTTCTTAATGAGATTTAATTTCTTTCAGTGTGATGGACACTATGCCATACAGGATGGTACCCGTGCCCTACAACCTGCGAGGGCGCCGTGGCACCAAACATGTTAAAGCCAAGGTGCTGGGGGTGGGCATCGTTGTTGTGAAGCAGGAGGCCCCAAGCAGCGATGAGGAGAACTGATTTTGTTTATATTCTGTTTTTTTCTTATTAAAAGCCTGGTGCTTCTTATTCTTAACTAAAGTCTATGTATACATGTATCTAACCTAATATATATATCATATCTCTTAGAAGTGTTACATCTCAGTTGCTGTAGTTTGAGCGAGTGGGAGTACTTGGCACCTTGTTCTGTAGAAAGCATGGGATTACCCGCTTGGGGGTGCCCGGTGCACCCACTGGCCCAAACTGCAGCACTGAGATGTACCTTCTGTAACTTTTCTATCTGTAAGTTAACTTTCATTAAGAGTAGATTCATAGATCAATATATTATAAAGATATATGTATACAGTTTAAAAGTACAAATTTAAAAGAGATGTATATATATACATGTACCTACTTGACAGAGATAGAGATAAAAGTTTATTTAAAAGAGGTACTTATAAGATATATATTTAAACAAAAATAAAAGTTTTTATTTTTCTCACTATGTTTGTGTTTTGTCATCACTTGTAACATACTTACGAGGGGATAGATATGTAGGGTCTACACTTCAGGTGAGATGCGTTCCTATTGGTTATTACTGTGCCTATCATCACTCTGTTATGGAGGATGTACATATATGTCAGGTCCCACACCACTGGTTACACAGGTTCTCTCGTGGATGCTTATTACTTTTACTTACCAAGGACCAAACATTTTCTTTTTAGCTTGGTTGTGTCCATGCCGTTCCATCGAACACCCTTCTCCAAACTCCCCAAGGCGAGAAAGATGCGGCGCGAGATGGACGAGATGGAGAGAGAGATTGCTGAACTGCGCAAGGAAGTAAAGCGCAGCAAAGAGGCTTTAAAAGCATCCTCCCCTCAGGGCAGCACCACATCAGCAATCTCCTCTCGTCCCAGCCTGAGTCAACCCATCACAACTTCTGCCAGCCCAAGAGACCCAAACCAACTACACTGGGTAGACCCAGTGTACCCCGCGCCGCAGGAACTATTGGAGGTCCCAGCACCTGAGCCCCAGCCTGTAGCTCCAGCACCTGAGCCCCAGCCTGTAGCCCCAGCACCTGAGGCCCAGCCTGTAGCTCCAGCACCTCAGCCCCAGCCTGCAGTCCCAGCAGCAGAGGAGCCTGCTCCACCAGCCCCTCAGCAAAGGCGTCAGAGGCCTGCCCCGGAATCGCCCAAGACCGAGACCAGGCAGGTCCTCGAGGCGCTTGATATAACGCCAACTAAGAAGAGGTTAGACGAGCTGACCAGCTACATCATGGTAGCCCAGCAGGTCAGGGTGAGCTCCACCAAGGTGAAGCAGGGACTCATGGCAGAGCCTGCTGTGAAAAAAGTGTATGGCCAGGCTGGGCGACTTAGCAAGCAGGTGGGGTTATCCCCAGAATATATATTTCACACCCCAGAGCCAAGCCACACCCGACAGGACAACTCTGAGGAGACCAGGCAACACGTTATAGCATTCCTAAAACAAGAAGATAATAGCTACGAGCTACCGCACAAGCGTTACGTAAACAAGAGGGGTGAAACAAGATTTGCTTTGGCTGACACAATGGTGAATTTGCACCTAAAGTACTGTACGGAGTATGATTCCACCATTTCTCCATCCACGTTTGTGCGGGCAAGGCCCAATACTGTGAAACTGAACCACTTTCTGAAGCGCTCAGTGTGCCTGTGTAAGTCCCATGCCAATATGGGGTTAATGCTGGAGGCCGTCCCTGGACTGCCAAACTCCACCAGCCAGCTGATCGAATTGTACACCGATGGGGAGATCGTAGAAAAGTTAAATCAAATCAGTACTGACTATGTGACATATGAAAAGTGGACGAAAGTGGAAAAGAAGTTTAACGACAAGGATGTCACTTATACTAAACTTGTCAAGGTAGCCGAAGAGAAGAAAGACTTTGTCGCATTGTTCAAGGCTGCCCTGCCCGAATTCAGGCAGCACTGTGAACGGGTGCACCAACAGTTCACACAATGCCAGGCCCTGAAAGACACCTCCCGGAGGGACACTGCATAATCCAAATGGATTATGCTGAGAACTGGAACACCTCGTACCTCCGGGAGGTGGCTGCTGCTTACTACAGCAAAGACCAGGTGACTCTCCACCCTATGGTGGTCAAGGTCCGGGGAGCAGACAGGGAGATCATCACAAAAACATTTGTCGGCGTTACATCCATCACCAGCCACACCTTCCCCACCACCTGGGTTTTTGTGCAGAAGTTGGTGGCACAGCTGAAAGAGGAGCACGACCTCTGCTACATTCATTTTATAACGGACAGCCCTAGCTCCCAGTACCGTAACAGGTACACTGTTCAAATGATCGCCCGCTTTGAGGGTCTCCTCGGCCTCAGCGCAGCCTGGAACTGGCTGGAGTCAGGCCATGGCAAGGGGGCCTGCGACGGGGTCGGGGGCACCCTCAAGCGGTTAGCGGACCGCCTTGTTAAGTCACACCCAGATAAAACCATCCAGAACGCTGGGGACTTTGCAGAGAAGGTTGGCCCTGCAACAAAGGTGCAAATCATCCATGCCTCACCAGAGGAGGTCAAACAGGCAGAGGAGGATGTGGCCTCATGGAACAGCCCTGCCCTCCATGGAATAACCACCATCCATCAGGCCGCTTGCCATGAGGGCCAGATCAAGGTGAGGAACACCTCCTGCTACAGTCCATGCTGCCTCAGTGAGGATGGCTTCCAACCAAGCTGCAAGGACTGGAAGGGCACCAGAGTCGCACAGGTTGGAGAAGTGGTTGAAGAGGTCGTGGATGACTGTGATGAATGGGACTCTGGTTATGACTCCACCACCGACGACGACCGCCCTCTCATTATATTGCAGGAGCTGCGGGAAGATGACATGCCCCTTGCCCAGCTGCAGGCCCAAGTCCGGCGAGAGGAGAATCTGGAGGACGCCGTACCACTGACCCAGATGCCACCTGACACGGAAGACGAGGATGATATCCCCATAACACAGCTGCAGCTCCCCAAGCATGCTACCAGGCGGTCCACTCGTCGCACTCTCCTTCGTTAACCATACACCCTTGTACAAATAAGTCAATGATGTCACAAGTGTTACATCTCAGTTGCTGTAGTTTGAGCAAGTGGGAGTACTTGGCACCTTGTTCTGTAGAAAGCATGGGATTACCCGCTTGGGGGTGCCCAGTGCACCCACTGGCCCAAACTACAGCACTGGGATGTACCTTGCTTTAAATAATAGGTTATTACTGTGGACATTGTCCCCTATTGGGTCATTGTAGTGGGCATAACCCTCCATGATATATACCTGGGTGGGATGGGGGATATAGAATTTTCAGTAAAATGAATTAATTCATTGGATTAAGTCATAATAGATAGATTAAGACATGATGGGTAGCCTGGGGTATGGATAATTGAATGAAGTCATATCTAGAAATAAAATGAATTAAGTCACTGCGATGATTATAAATGTACTATGGGGGGCTAGGGGATTGGAGGGTTAGTTGGATTAAGTCATAACTTAGATGGATTAAGTCATAACTTAGATGGATTAAGTCATAAGAGATTAAGACTTGATCGGATAGGGATAGTTGGATTAAGTCATAACTTAGATGGATTAAGTCATATAGATGTTTTAAGTCATGTTTTAAGTCATGATAAATGGAGAAAACGGGGGTCAATAAAAGTGTTCTTTCCAGTTTTGTTAAAAATTGTTTCTGTTATACATTTACTATGGGTAATGATTGAATCAATGGCCACGGATGCCCCTCACTAGCATTAGAGTACAGCCCACATAGTCCCTTCAGCATAGAGGGGTGATAGGTACAGTAACAACCGAGAGAGAAACGCGTGTCACCTGACGTATACCCTGGATAACCTATCGCGTCACCCGACGTATACCCTATCTGAGGTCACATAGCTGAATTAATACAAATTCTAAGCTTATAATCTTACCCCTGGACTTAGATAAGAATATTAGCCAGCATAGAAAGAAGGAATAAGGGAGGTTAGTTATGTATTTCTGCAACGTTAAGCCCTTGATAGCTCAATTTTACCACAAAATCCATCAAAATCCATAAAAAACAATTAAACTTCCATCTGTCATGGTTGAAAATGGACTGTAATACTGGATTAGAAGTTTCTTTGAATACTTAGGAACATATTGGAATGGGTTATAAGCAGTCATTCTATGAAAGAATAGGTTGGAAGGAAAATACAACAAATAATGGTTTTGCGCTCCGTTAACGCGCGATCGCGTCACCCGACGTATACCCTAATTGAGGTGATATAGCAGGAATACTATAAGGCCTAGGATAATATCCTTATACCTGGACTTAGACATGCATGTTAGCTACCATATAAAGTAGGAATAGGAATGGTGACTCATCTGTGATTAGTTTTAAAGAGTTAGACAAAAAGCATGTTCAGTTGTGCAGGGACCGCACGCACGCCTGGATATTTCATTTTTTCTCAAAAATTAACAAAAAATCACAGAATCTCCATCTAAATTCATTCATAGCATGCTCAAATATGTTTATTTTATATATCAAAAAGAATTATTAAGGTATGATTCATATGTTACATGTTAAATTAGGATAACCTGCAGCAGGGCAGGGTATACGTCGGGTGACGGGCGATATTGACATACTCAAGTTCCCTGCTATGCCCTGGATTTAAAAACGATATTTAACCTACCCACATATATGGACCCTAAGCCCCAACACCTATACTATATATACCCTAAAACCTTTTAGGCTGCTCCAGAATATTTTTGGGACCCCCCTGCCAGCCCACTTCTGGACGATTCATGACAATTGGTCATATGTATTAAGGATTGTCAATGTCGATGGTGAACTACACTTCATAGAGTAACAAGGAACTCAGGTTTTGACTCATGCACGGTTGTAGCACAAAGACAGGATTTTAGAGAACTTTCCACAGTGTGTATTTGCCACAATGAAACCTTCTAGCTGCTCTCAGATACTACTCATCTTGGTTGTCTCTGGCATTGCCTGCACCCATCCACCCCACACAGACGTGAACAGAGTGACGGTAATGGCATCCCTTGAAGAACGGGGCTCCAGTTGCATCATTGACAATGCGATATCATGTGATACCTGCTGTTGGTAATTGCACAAAGCGGACAACTGGAGACACCTGAATTTGTCACTTTTGTTTTTCAAACTGTGGATAGCTACATCTTGAATGAAGGCTTGATGTTGTCATACTTATAGCACCAAGAATTGGGATTAATCTGTTGATGCTCTACAAAGGTATTATTGCACCAATTAGAAATAGCCAAATTTAGGAGTGCTCCTTCTAGACTTATTTCCTACTATAGAGCTATGACTGAAATATAAACGCACGACGCATTGTTCCTGACCTCAGGGTGTCTAGGTGCACCTCATAGGCAGGATATAGTACAATTTGTGTTTCACTTGAGATTAAAGTGTGCTTAAAAAATCCC
The DNA here is from genome assembly GCA_949317995.1 of Acholoe squamosa. NCBI lineage: Eukaryota > Metazoa > Annelida > Polychaeta > Phyllodocida > Polynoidae > Acholoe > Acholoe squamosa. The sequence continues at coordinate 4,649,196 of OX439036.1, read as the reverse complement.
ATCCATTCACTTTGCCATTAAATGCAAAGTAACGATTGTCCTCTAGATATTAATCAATACAATAACATTAAACGGAACCTGAAGGTATTTCACTTTTCACCCTGAGATCTATAGTACCCCTAGGTGGCTGCATATTTTGCCGAAAAGTGCTTTTTTTGTTCAAATGATGCACCGATGGATGTATTTCTGGCTTGTCTACTTTCTAGGAGTGCATCGGTATGGTACATAAGTTTTTGGGAGAATCTCCATGGGGTTATCATGCATCCGCTCCTGGCAAGCAAATCACCAGCATTTCTCAACATGGTACAACTACAATTTGGAAACCCTGAGTAGTTGACCATAGACCGTGTAATAAACTAGGACTGCTCTATATGATCAGCATTACTTTCTGATTGACAAAGTAAACATCTAGGGATAAGTGGGGCAGTCCTACCTGTGCAGTCATTAGTAATCAGTAAATGAAGGGCTGTACATGCAGAGGAATCCCCTTACAATTTGAAGGAGTCTAGTCATAGCATCTGGAGAAAAGCCTTTCAGAGCTGCAATGATTCATTATGAGGGCATATGGGCATTATGCTTTGTTATAACACTGCTGGGCGAAGCCAGAGTGCATTATCCTGAATGCTGCGTTCTGATTGGCTGATTGACCGTGCATTATCTAAATAGATAATGCACTCCCAGCACAGGAGGTCAACTTCATCTCACATTTAGACTTCACAATTGATATTCATATGTTGTCAGATGGCTGATAGGTTATTTTTCTGTGTTATAACGGGAATAATGCACTTGGTCATGGCTGCCGTCGTGCTTCAGACTGTATTGAGACATCTCGGGGCCTATAAGGCCCCTCGATATCTCAATACAGTCTAGAGCACTCCCACAGCCATGCCCCGTGCATTATTCCCTAAATGTGCTACTCTAAAGCATATTCAGAAAGTCTAAAAGAATGAATCTAGGTATTTTCTTAATACCATGATGAAATAAATCTTATTCTGGTTTCCCAAATCTTTTAGAATTGGATGATGACTGTTCTTCTGCCAGTAGACTGCGGCTTTCATGTTATATGTTCCTAATGTTTATCAAGTGCCAGCTGACTGTGATGAATGCAAAAAAATCATTCATGCTGGTCAAGTATTTCTCATTGAACATCATTAAGCCATTTATGAGGAAAGAATGCTTTGATAACCATGTTTAAGGTGGAAGGCTGCTAAGTAATTATTTCATATTTGAAACATCTTCTTGTTTAAAATGCAAGCCACGACCCCTGCATTTATGCATGGTATATTCTGAAAAACTTAATTTCAAATAACTAAATGCAGATGAAACATATTATTATGTCGAGTGAGCTTTAAAGGTTTAGGAACTTTGTGTTCACAAAATACAGCACCATATATGTGTCCCTTCATATCCTGACACCCACCTCCCCATATCATAAATGTGCCAGATGCCACGCCTCTCAGATGTACTTTTCCATCAAGTGTCACTCAGGCTTTTTGAAGCTTTAAGGACAGCATGATGCCTCAATACTGAAGCTGGATTTTACATTAAGCTAATGAATTGATGAATTATGCCAACAAATAATACTGATTCATTATTTACAGGAAACCTATTACCGCTTAGATTTTAGCTTCTGATTTCAAGTTAAAGAAAACAACTCAAGCTTGTTTAAGAATTATAGATACGTTTTCTCCTTGAATACATTTATATATATTTAGCACAAAAATGAGCATGTATGTCTTACATTAAGGCTGGGGATTATCAGTCCTAAATATCTACAAGTGCAAAGTTGGTTATTCATGACAACATAGTATGTTCCCCTAAGGAGAGCGCTAACACAACATCTCAAAGCAATGATAACGATCATTGCTTTTAGGATCTACTTAGTTATTTGATAGAGATCGTTGGCTTAAGTTTATTCTGGATCATTTTCTTTTTGTAATTATGATGGATAATGTTTCACACATTCACAAGTTCTGCTAGGTGAGTGAGCTTATCTCAACATTCAATCCAAGTCCCTCCAAACTGCCACTAGATGTCATTTCAGTCATACTCGGCAGCTAGTTATTATGGTTGTCAGTGACACCTTCTGCACTCATCCAGCCACACTGACATGAACAATCTGGTTACCAACCGAGGGCGAATTGCAACATGACACGGATCCGCCCTACACTGAAATTGATGACTCAGTAATACTACATGTTGAGCAGAAACAATCTGCCTATAGTCCTGGCATAATGAGGGCATTTTTGTGGCCAAATCTTTGTTAAATAGATAGCAGAATAGATATATCTACAGCATTTACAAGACATCTAAGACATTTGGACAGATGGGTGCACTTCCAATCACACACAACCATCATTTTCATGAAATACATTCTAATCTTTGCTGCCTAGAAGAATCCACACAACTGTTTTTAATCCATCCAGTCTGCTTTTTAAAATCTCCAATTTCTGGCACTCCTGGTGATTCAGGAAGTTTCAATAAGATTGGAGTATTCTTAGCAGATACAATTTCTTGAGATGTATTAAAGATAACATTATGGTAGTCCTCCACAGTGTGTTCTACACCTAATAAAGGTTTGATCTACCAGACAGTAAAAAAAAAACTTTTTTTTTAAATTCTATTTATATCAGGTTCTTTATGATGGTTTTTAAGTTTATTTTTGAAGATGCAAACCTTTCAATTTACAAGTTAAATGGTAAGGGGCACATTATAGTCTCTGGTTCTTAAACAACCATGGTCCCATTAAATAAATGATGAAGGCATGATTCAGATTCTTTAAGTTTTTACCCTTTATGTTGATGAAACATTCACCAATTTATCATATTGGATTTCAGAACTCAATTTATCATGTCCATCAGGGAGGCCATACTTCATTTGATGCTGTTACACCAGGGAGTCAGAGGAAGCTTGTCATCAGGTTTCTTTATCAAAAACAATAAAAAGCCCAGGCAGCATCAGGTAGTTTTGGGAATACAACACAAATTGAGACCCGACTCTGAGATGGTTGTCTGACTATCTGCCACTCTGTTTGGTCAAGAAGGCATTTCTCAATAATATATTACAACTAGATCCCTTTAAATTGTAAAACTGCAGCCCTGCATCTAATGGTGGATAATGATTGCACTGGTATGACTGCCCTACCAAAACCTAATGTAATTACTTGATTCACTCGTCAGGCACTGTTTACAATCAACTTTACTTTTTGGATATTAAAATTGTAATGAATGTGTCAAGTCATACACTCCTGAGTTATGCCCTCGAGGTCAGGTATAATCTAATTGGCCAGTACAGAAGGGAAGTGCACCGAGTCTATCGGACTGTAACTTTTACCATAGACATTGATAACATTTATCAGGTGCTAGCTGTGTCTGATGAAGGCAATAAAATCATTACTGTTTCTGAATTATTCGAAAGAGAAAATTGTTAAGCCATTAATAAGGATAGCATGTCAATAAAGGTTGGAAACTGCTTGTTTTAATTGTCTGGCGTGTATTTGGTTCCAACCTATCCCTGCATTTTTTCTTGGCACCATAACTATGTACATACATCATTCCAAGCTATTGTTTCATGCAATGGTATTTGTCATCAAAGAACACTGTGAGACTGTGCCAATTTTATGATAGATTTCTGGCAGTTTTGCAATAAGGGTTTCCCCATTAGTCTTTGTTACACAAGTACACTGCAATCCAGAGCTTCATTGTAAGAACTACAAAGATTAGATGCATTACATTACATTACAGTTATGATGGATTCCTGTTCAATTTAACAAAAATACCTGGTAGATTCAATAGTTATTTCTTGGAGAGTATGCGAGAATGGAAACAACATACCACAACCCTCTAGAACTGCATTTACACACTTTGCCTTTTTATGAGGGCAGGGTTCTTTCAAATGCATGAGTGTGATCCTGGTAACTAATTTGTAAGGGCTGTATTCACGTGCCATTACTAGATGCAGGTGAAAACATATCAATGCACCATGTAAGCTATAAAGGCATACAAAGCGCATTGCACTTTTAAGATACAGTACCATATGTACCACTCCACACCCTGACACCTACCTCCCTGTGACATAAAACTGCCAGATGCTATGCCTCTCAGATGTACTTTTCCAGTGAATGTCACTGCTCATTATTAAACCTTTAAGGACAAAACAAGTCCGCTCCCAAAGCCCAAGATAAATTATTGCAATTACTTAGCATTCACATTTAGATATGTTTTGAAAAAAGCTTATCTTCTTGGTATGTTTGCTTATAAGGTATCTCAAATAAGCTGTCTTCAGTGTAGTAGCTAGGGTTTGGGAAGATCTCAGCAATTCACAATATCCCTGAACAATTATGATCATTGCTTTGGGTGCTCCTTTTTTTTTGTCACAAATGGGTTTGCCACACATTGTTGATCACAATTCTTTGGTGTTCTTGATGGATGGTTGATGGTTGGCACATTTACAGGTTCCGCTTAGACAGTGCATGTGAAAAAAGTTGCTGGGGCTACTCTAGTTGGATATGTCTGCAAAGATATTTGAAGTGTCCTACATGTCTTCATACAATCCAAAGATCCCTACCAACATAGCACTAAATATACATACATGGACACACAGTCATGCCAACCCCTAACTGTATTTACCTGGCCCAAGGAAACAAAAATACACACATGCTTTGCAACAATTGCCATTATCAGCAGGGGAAACTCTGCCTACACAAAACAACAGCACCAAGATTCCTCCCTATTTGTCATGTAAGCTGCATACTGGTCAGGTCTATGTCATGCCCTCGGAGGACCTTAGGTTTTAAGCAGCATGCCAGAGTAACTTCCTCTACGGACCTCACTCAGGGCTGCCAGGAGGGGCACCAGGAGGCTATTCTGTCACTTTGTTTTCCCAGCACTATATCAGGTATAGCAGTAATTGAATGATCCTTGGTCTGGTAATTCCCAGGGCTCTTCTCCAGCCTGCATGTCTTATGATTCAGATGCTGGCTCTCACACTAAGTATTCCTTATTAGCTTTTAGTTCACCAGACTTGGGTATCTTTTATTCCACCCTCCACCACAGTGCAGGCAGGTAGGTCTGTTTGATTCATTACCCTAATCCATTACTAATACTGAGTAAGGGTTATCTCACGAGGCTCTGCTCTCTCACGCCAATTCTCCTGAACCTTTACCATTTTATATCATCTAATACATCAATTTGATAACATGATATCTGTGCTTCAATGCTAAGTATACAAAGATCTTGTTTTGGTTCATTTAGTAGTGAAGCTACCAAATATACATATTGTATATTTAGTAGTGTAACTTCTGTATTTAGCTACCCAATACGGACCTGAACGTGCTGATAATGATTCCAACACAACACTGATCCACCCTGCATGGATTGATATTTACCCCATTATGTATTAATGCATCATGCTGAGCCTACATGGTTGAAACACTTCATTTTGGACTTGTTAAACCTTCTAAACGTAAAATGAAGGGCCCTATGTTTGCAATTGATGATCAGATATCAAATATCTTGGTACCAATCTTGACTTTCCATATTCTACCCATTCTGTCTTGAATCTTGATTCAGTTCTCTGTTAGAAAAAAAAAACAGGAGATCACTTAAAATAAAATAATCTTATTTCTCTTAGGTGTGATAAGGACTTACAAGGTATCCTCTTTTTTTCCCTACATGACCTGCACCAAGTAACATGCCAGAGTTGTAGTTGTCATGGTAACATCCCATATGTTGTGGTAATAGCTGTTGCCTGAGGTGACAACAGAGACTGGTGAGTAGGTGGTGGTTTTGGGAATGTCTCCCCAAGGAGCAGTACACTACTATTGTATTGTATAACATAATTTGTCGTAGAGACAAAGCCAAAGGGAGGACAAGAGGACGCGGCAACAACGATGGACATTTGCATGGCAGGCACCTGCAATGAGCTGTCCACCAGTACTCAGTCACAGTTACACAATTTGATCTGGGGTATTCTTTACTCTTCAATGATAAAACTAAATTAAAAATTCTTTTTTCATAGTTGTTTTACTGATCTCATGTGTTCATGTGGTATTATCGTTTTTTGTTTCAAAGAACTACATCTAATAAATTCCTTCCAGCTGTGACTGACCCATTGAAACAACAATACACACATGCTTTGCAACAATTGCCATTATTAGCCTTAGCAATTCAGTGTACACCAAAACAACAGCACAGAGGTCACTCCCCTATATGCTGCATACTTGTACTGACCTCAGAGGGCCTCACTCACGGGGTAGCAGGAGGCCAGTCTGTCACTTTGTTTTCCAAATAGAGAGTCAGGCATACAAGTAATTGAGTGATCTTTGGTCTAGTAACTCCCAGACCCCTTCTACAGCTTGTACTCTTCGAGTACCAGTGTCTGGCAAGAAAGTTTTTCTCAAGATGGTACGACTAGGCCCCTTTCATTTTTGACCCATGAATTTGTGTTGAATTTATTTGTATGCAACAAATGGCATTTGTAACCTTGGAAATTCTGTGTACAGCAAAATAACAACTTGGAGTTCCCTGCTCTATTTGGTATGTATGCTGCATACTGGTCAGGTCTACGTAATGCCCTCAGGAAGGCTTTACTCAGGGAGTAGTAGAAGGCCAGTCCGTCACATTGTTTTCCCAATAGAGTGTCAGGCATACCTGTAATTGAGTGACCTTTGGTCCAGAATTTCCTGGGTACCGGCTGCAGACTTGCAATAATTCAGGAAGGATTTTCCCAAGATGGTATGACTAGATCTCTTTAAATTTCTGAAGATGGTATTAGAAGACCCCTTCAAAACTGTGATTTGAACGAATGGCATTTGTACCATTTTGATAAATGCTGAAACATATCATTTTCATGGAAAACCAAGAGGTAATGCAACCACCACTTGGAAATATTGGGGATCTTTTGGTGTCTGCCACTTTTTTGTTTGCGCCGCTTCAAGCATCAACTTATTCCATGTTACTGCACTGAGAACCCAACACTACTGGAAAGTCGGCATATATGACGTGTTTAGGTTTGTCAGAGGGATGTCAGGTTTCATGACTACCCTAAGTCATCATACTGAGCACCTTGGCTTTAATCTTTATTTAGGTGTTTGCCAGAAGAGATCCCCACTATGCGTTTCTGTGTTACAGATGATGTTAACCCAGGTGTATATAGGCTCAAAAATATACATTTTTCTTATTGTCTTGTTGCTGTGAAAGGAAAATATAAGGGCCATATGATGAAGATTTACCTGTAAAAAGATGGACAATTTTAAATTGAAATGTTGAATGAGAAATAGATCATTCTGCAAATGACACCTCTCTTATGGATAGTGCTTGAGTATAAGTCCATATCTAATGAGAGCCTATGGCATAGTAGATGGATGAGCTCACAGCACTAAATAATGGTTCTGAACCCTTGATAGTGGGTTCAGAAGATTAAAAACTGATTGATGTGTGAGGGGATAAGATATATGTAACAAGAAAAACAATATTCAAAGAGGAAAAGCATTACTAGGATGTATTCGATTGCTGCATAGAAAGATATTTCTGTAAAGAGCACACATAGTGACGACTTTAGGTAGTTAGTGACAACCTAGGGTTGTTGACTATGACGACCCCATGACAACCTGTAGATTTTGCAACAGTGGCCTTTCTTAGAGAGTCATAGTTCAGGCCTACTGGCATATCTATCACATTACCCTTTCTTATCCCATCCCATAATCTGGATCATTAGTTTGCATGATTTTAGTATTGCTTATACCTTTTCCTACACTTTATAGCCGACTGTCACATATTTTACTTCTCTGCACTGGGTGCTGCTAACAATGATCATCTTAACCCTCTTTAGCCTGTCAACCTTTATCTCCCTTTGTCTTAATGTCTTTTGTCATAAAGAGCGCTAGCAATGGAGGCATAGTTCATTTGAAAATCTCAGCTCAAGTAAACTTCTGATGTTTCTGAAGGAACCCATTACTGACTTATAAATAAAGCAGGCTCTTGTAGCACCTTGTTCTTGATACCAGGTAGTTCTCAAACAGCCACCTACACTGATAAATGAGTCAATACAGACAAGCATATGTTACAGCTCCTCGTGCAGGCCCTGCTGGTAGCTGAGGGACTCCTGCCTTACTTACCCCTATCACCCGCCCCTCCCACTTCTCACCAACCAGCCATGCACCCAGCCAAACCTAACACATCCATTTACCTAAGGTGAGGCCCCAGTAGGTAGAAAGTTGAGGGATGGGGTTTAGAGCAAACAAAATGGATGAACTGTAGGAAGAGGAAGAGATTAAAGGAGCACTGAAGAACCTTTCTTAACACACTACGACTGCTGTTTGTCCTTAAAAGCATAGTGAGAAGTTTTGCAATATGGCAAATACATCATTATTCATTAGTGCCCACCCCAGTATAACTGCTCTATCAGACCCTATGTAATTACTGCATAGGTGCTAATCATACAGAGCAGTAGTAGGACAGTACATATGGTCACATGCCATAATCTTTGGAATCTAAAACCACAGTGGCTGTGTGTATTTGTGGCAAATATTGTGCTAAAGGTGGTATCAACCTTCATTAAAAGATTAATAAGTGGCAAATTACTCACTGCCTCTGCCAAAAGTTTTCTAGTAGACAAATTGTCACAAAACATTGGCATTTGCTGGCCTAAATTGTTAGACCCACTTATCACTTTAGAAACCCCAAGATCAAGCGGGGCCTTTAGGCTACTTGCTTCTCCTCTCCACATTGAGCTGCACCATTTGGTCATGTTGCACCTCAGGCCCTCCAGGGGGCACTAGGGGCAAGGATGGCTGTATAGGCAGGGAGCTGGGTGCATGGGGACGAAAGGCCTGAAGCTGCAGTGAGTGAGAGTGGTTTTCATCTGACACCTTAGAGACAAGCTATATGCCTTGCCAGTTTACCAGGTGTTATTATTTAGGCAAATTTAACACTGCATACACCGTTCCCATACATATACTATATTGTATAAGGGCATTCACTTTCGGCCCATACCTTACTAAAAAGAAACTTTGCATCATTGCAGAAGCCTTATTACAAATCTTGATGAGGACTAGTAAATATTTGATATTTTACCGGTATTAGGTGTCCTCCCAGTGAAACACAACTGCTGTTCATATCTTTTGTACATTGAGCTGACATTATTTAGAGAATAGACAACGATCTTCTTCACATCAAGACTGTCTGTTGTCCTATAATGCACGAATGCATCTGGTGGGGAAGGTGCCTCAGGACCAGTGTGGTGCTATTGGATATTGTAGAACGTTATCCGTCTGGTGTACTGAGTGTGGACAGAGCACTGGCAGACACTAGCTGGCACCTTCAGTCATGAGTTCACAACCAGTTACAGATGGCCATCAACATCTGGTCCTGGCAGTCACAAATCAAAAAATAAATTGAAATATAAGGTACCCCTTGCCTACCTATTGCCTGAATACAGGTGAGCATGTGTCACAGTGTGTGCACTAATCAAACACAGAGGTATTCCCTACCCAATGAATGTCTACGTAGCTCCTACCTGATTGTCGATAGCGGATAATGAAGATGTTAATGTATGCACCTGCAACAAACCAAACATGATATTAGTAACAATTTTTTTGCATTTTTTGCCTTGATTTGACATGTGTATTTCACATTAAGCATTTTACTTGATGTAGGCAAACATTTGCTATGGTGTGTGCTATTTGTATCATACACACAGGGGTGTTATAGTTATTCTACTGTGTGTGACCTTTGACAATCATTCAGGTTAAATTCTCGCACTTTACAATTCAACAGGCAGGTGAAACCACTGCTTAGATATTACACCTACAGATTTAATTTGGCCATTTTGGCTCAGTTTCTCTCTGGAACTTACAAGCTTCAACATCAACGCATTCTGATTCATTGCAAAAGAAAAGGTCATTGCATTGCAGCCCTACCCCTACCCTCTGTTACATAGCTACATCTGTTATCTACATGTTCACTGATACCTCATTATGTGATGGTCATTTCTACACTGTGAAATCCACTTTCTCTTTTTATTTGAGATTGTACCTTGTGTTATGTACCGCTTCTATGTAGAAACTACATTGCTTCACTGCAATGCAATTATGGTAGTTAATTGTACAGTTTTATGAGGTTTTCTTAGTATGTAGTACATGTTCCCTGCAGTACTTATAGTAAAAACACAGCCATACATCTATCATAAGAATTAATGTGGAATCTATTCAGGTATGTAACATTACTACACTTCAACACAACACAAATAGGCATAATATCCTTTGTTAGTGATGCTTGTTATGATATTGAAGGAACCTGCGTGTGTCTTATACACAGATGAGGCATATACACAGCACTTTGAAGTGCCTTTCATAGCTTGTATTTGCCTCCACGTCCTTCTAGCTGCACTCAGATACCACTTATCTCTTGCTGTCTCTGACGCTGTCCGCACCCATCCACCCCACACAGACACAAACAGACTCAAAACAGCAGCCCTTGGTGGAACTGGTCTCATGTTGCATCAATGATAATGTGATATCATGTGTTACCTGGAGTTGGTTAGTGCACAGAACAGACAGCTCAATTCATCACTTTGTTCAAGCCTTGAATAATAACATAGTGACTGAATGCTTACAACATCATGATGCATGCCCCAAGTCTAAGGAAGATACTGCTGGGGCAATACTCCCAATAGTCCCAATGCATCATATACAAGCAGCCAAAGATAGGTATGCACCTTTTTGTGTGGATTCCCTTTTATAGAATAGTTACTGATATATAACTCTAAATGCACCAGATTGTGACATGCAGGCGCACCCCCTAGGCAAGGTACTATGGTACTCATGTTTCTTTAATTTGCTCTAGAGGTTGAACCTGAAAGCCAAAGTTATGAGTTAACTCAAAACCCCAAAAATTCCTAATGAAATGCAAGCCACCAACCCTCAAATTACAAGATACAGATGAAACATATTGTGCCACCCTGTGAGCTCCAAAGGTTGAAAAACATTGTGTTCACACAATACAGGGCCATATGTGCCCCTTTATACCCTGACACCCACTTTGCCATATCATAAATGTGCCGGATCCCATGCCTCTCAGATGTACTTTTCCATCAAGTGTCACTCAGGTTTTTTGAATCTTTAAGGACAGCATGATGCCTCAATGCTGAAGCTGAATTTTACATTTAGCAAATGAATTGATGAATCATGCCAGCAAATTCAAAGATCTGATATAATACTGATTCATTATTTACAGAAAACCTATTACTGCTTACAATTTAGCTTCTTATTTCAAGTTAAAAAAACAACTCAGTCTTGTTTGAGAATTATAGATATGTTTTTTCCTTAACTACATTATATACGTTTAGTACAAAAAAAGAGATTTTGAATTAATGAGCATATGTCTTATATTAAGGCTGGGGATTATCAGTCCTAAATATCTACAAGGGTACAGTTAGTTATTTATGACACCATAGTATGGGCCCTTAAGGAGAGTGCTAACACAACATCCCATAGCAACAATTGATAATTGTGATGGATAATGGTTCACAAATTTTCAACTTCTGCTAGGTGAGTGAGCTTATCTCAACATACAATCCAAGTCACACCAATCAGCCACTAGATGTCATTTCAGTCACATTTGACAGCTAGCTATCATGGTTGTCAGTGACACCTTCTGCACTCATCCAGCCAGATTTACATGAACAATATGATTATACCAAGTTACCAACCAAGGGAGAATCACAACATGACACGGATCTGCCCTACACTGAAATTGTGACACAGTAATACTACATGTTGAGCAGAATAAATCTGCCTATAGTCCTGGCATAATGAGGGCATTTTTATGCCCAAAACTTTGTTAAATAGATAAGAGAATAGATATCTACAGCATTTACAAGACATCTAAGACATCTGGACAGATGGGTGCACTTCCAATCACACACAACCATCATTTTCATGAAATACAATCTAATCTTTGCTGCCTAGAAGAATCCACACAACTGTTCTATATCCATCCAGTTTGCTTTTTAAAATCTCCCATTTCTAGCACTCCTAGGGATTCAGGAAGTTTCAATAAGATTGGAGTATTCTTAGTAGATAAAATGTCTTGAGATGTTTTTTAAGATGACAATCTGTTAGTCATCCACAGTGTGTTCTACAATTTTGAAGGTAATATCTCCCAGACAGGACATCATTTTTTAATTCAATTTATATCAGGTTTTTAATTTTTTGTAGTCTTTGTTTATAGAGAGGGACGGAGGCTGCTGTATATCACTTACACAAATATTGAAGTTGAAAACTTACTGATTAAAAGATGAAAAGCTCACTTTTATGCAAAATGATTAATTAACTAATTGGTAAATTTATCTACCACTATTTCACACTCAACATGCCCTCTGTACTGACAAGTATTGTGATAATAGCTTGGATCTGAGGTGACAACAAAGATGTGTGACTAGGTTGTAATAGGGGAGACATGTGCCTAAGGGGCGGTGCAGCTCCATTGTATTATATGATCTGTGGAGAGGTGTGGGTGGAGTGTTGACATACATTGTTATGACAAGCACCTTCAGAGTACTGCCCACTCTAACTAACTCACTGTCACTCAGCCGAAGGGTTCTACTCAAAGGCATTGATAAGAACTACCACAAAGGCTAAAGAGAAAGACTAGATGACCTTTACATTTCATATCTCTGTGTACACATTGGGAATATTTTTTTGAGCTCAGCATCATTCTACATTTCTCACAAATACCAGAAGCACATAACACAAATACAGTGGGTTTTTAAGTTTTTTTTGATGATGCTAACCTTTCAATTGACAAGTTGAATGGGAAGGGGCACATCAAAGTCTCCGGTCCTAAAACAACCATGGTCCCATTAAATAAATGATATAATTCAGATTCTTTAAGTTTTTACCCTTTATATTGATGAAACATTCACCAATTTATCATATTGGATTTCAGAACTTAATTTATCATGTCCATCAGGGAGGCCATACTTCATTTGATGCTGTTACACCAGGGAGTCAGAGGAATCTTGTCATCAGGTTTCTTTATCAAAAACAATAAAAAGCCCAGGCAGCATCAGGTAGTTTTGGGAATACAATACAAAGTGAGACCCAACTATGAGACGGTTGTCTGACTATCTGCCAGTATGTTTGGTCAGGAAGGCATTTCTCAATAATATATTACAACCAGATCCCTTTAAATTGTAAAACTGCAGCCCTGCATCTAATGGTGGATAATAATTGCACTGGTATGACTGTCCTACCAAAACCCTATGTAATTACTTGATTCACTCGTCGGGCACTGTTTACAATCAATTTTACTTTTTGGGTATTAAAATTGTACGTGTCAAGTCATACACTCCTGAGTTATGCCCTCCAGGTCAGGTATAATCTGATTGGCCAGTACAGAAGGGATTGGCCGTAGACATTGATAACATTTATCAGGTGGTAGCTGTGTCTCATTAAGGCAATAAAATCATGACTGTTTCTGAAGTATTCGAAAGAGAAAATTGTTAAGCCATTAATGAGGATAGCATGTGAATAAAGGTTGGAAGCCTGAAAACTGCTTGTTTTAATTGTCTCACAGGTGGCGTGTACTTGGTTGCATTTTTTCTTGGCACCATAACTATGTACATACATCCTTCCTAGCTATTGTTTTCCTGCAATGGTATTTGTCATCAAAGAACACTGTGAGACTAGTGTTGGCAATTTTATGAAAGATTACTGGCAATTTTGCAATAACGGTTTCACCATTAGTCTTTGTGACACAAGTACACTGCAATCCAGAGCTTCATTGTAAGAAAGGCAAAGATTAGCTACATGACATTACAGTTATGATGGATTCCTGTTCAATTTAAATAAAATACCTGGTAGTTTCAGTAGTCATTTCTTAGAGAGTATGCGAGAACAGAAAATCAGACCACGACTCTCTAGAACTGCATTTACACACTTTGCCTTTTTATGAGGGCAGGGTTCTTTCAAATGCATGAGTGTGATCCTGGTAACTAATTTGTGAGGGCTGTATTCACATGCCATTACTAGATGCAGGTGAAAACATATCAATGCACCATGTAAGCTATAAAGGCATACAAAGCGCATTGCATTTTTAAGATACAGTACCATATGTACCACTCCACACCCTGACACCTACCTCCCTGTGTCATAAAACTGCCAGATGCTATGTCTATCAGACGCACTTTTCCAGTGAGTGTCACTGGTCAATATCAAACCTTTAAGAACAAAACAATTCCACTCCCAAAGCCCAAGATAAATTATTGCAATTACTTAGCTAGTTGACTTAGCTAGGGAATTGGTAACCCTTGCCATCATTGTCACAATGTTTTGGGTGCTCCTTAGCCACTTTTGTCACAAATGGGTGTGCCATACATTGTTGATCATAATTCTTTGGTGATCCTGATGGATGATGGTTGGCACATTTACAGGTTCCGCTTAGAGAGTGAGCATATCTCAATATTCAATCTGTGTTAAACCTTTCTGCCACTAGGTGTTCTTCCAGTCACACTCAGCAGCCACTTATCATGGCTGTCACCGACACCTTCTGCACTCATCCATCAAACGCTGACATGTACAGGTTGATTATAACACTGTCACCTTCCCTCTCCAAACTGAATGTGACACTGATCCGACCTGCACTGAGCATGATAACACGCTCACAATACACATTGAGCACTGCTATCTGTCTGTAGTCATGTATTAACTCTTTATAGGCTGCTGATGCAGGAGTTCGTCATGCCCATTTGTCGACATGATAGACCAATGAAGTAACAGCGAGGCTGCTCACCAGCACTTCCTCGATTGCCTCATTATTATGGATACATTATGACCCACTGGGACTTCATCCACCCTTATATTAGCGTGACCTTGATGCATGATTTTATGTCTGTGCACATACCATCGGCTGTGCCTTGCAAGCAAATCAGTCATATCTTTGAAAGATGGCTGAACTGCAATCACACTGAAACAATATATGCAACAAATCCACCATAACATCTGCTGTCTAGATGAATCAACATAACAGTTCTAAATGGAGCCAGACATCCCTTCTGCTTTTTAACGACTCCCACTTCAGGATTCAGGAATTTCAAATAAGATTGGATCTGTGAGAGCAGAACTAATATGTCTTTTGATGATATTCCATGTCTCAAGTCATGTACAATAGTTTCTTTTCCCGATTTGACAGGTAAGGAAAAAAGACATTATATATATACATATATATATATATATATATATATATATATATATATATATATATGGGTCATTCCAGGTTTTACTGGTCAGGTGGCTTCTTGGGCATATAATAGCAAGGGAAACACTTCTACACCACCAATAATATTTTTATTCCTTAGTGGGGGGTCACAGCTAAGATTTCCATATGGTTTGGGTGGGTCTTGGGGCATAATTTATCTTATATGCATTTAATTATAAATTTTCATGTGGGGTACGTTAATGATAGAGCCTATCTAACCTGGTTAGGGAATATTATCAGTGTTCATATTATATGCAATTAAGAGGTACCCTAGGGGGGAGTCTTCCATAAAAAGATTTTTCATGTACTCCGGGAATTACCCTTGCCAGGCACATATAAGTGATTTTCAATGCACACCGCGATCATTAACGTACCCCGGGCTTTTGCCTCTAAATAGAATAAAATAAACCAAATACATACAATTTCCACAGTCTATGGCCACTTTTAGAGTAAATACATCATGCCTGAACAAGAATTGTGGCCAAATACAGTCTGGTTTGGCTGTATGGGGGGTCTCTTCGTAAGCAGGGTACGTTAATGATCGGCGGCGGGAAAAACAGCGCGGGAAGAGAAAAACGACTTCCTGTTGCCCGGCGGAAGTGGCCTGCATCCGGGTACCGTGTTTCAGCTCAGAGGAGGTCACAGCTTGTTTATAGCTACCCCTAGGCAGAGTTCTACTGCAAAAGGAACCCCAAATTCGCGAAAAAGGTAAGGAAATTCCACGAAATTCCATGAAATTCTGATGAAATATTGTTGGAGATGTCTGTTGGGGGCCGTAGATCGCTTTTTGTGTACCGAAACGATGTATTTTGGATGCTAGGGTGTAAAATGTATTGCCAGGTGAGGCCTGCGATGCAGCCCGGGGCCCCAGGGTGAAGCTTTGGCCACCCCGGGCTGTATTTTCAAAATTGGGGTACGTTAATGATTTTTCGCTTGGCAAGCAGAATTTGGCCTCTCCTGGCCGAGATGATGTACCCTTGGGTCTAAATTGTTGATAATCCTTTAGAATAGCACCCCCTACGTGTGTAAGATGCATTTTGGGCCATGTTTGGGTGTTTTGAGATGACGCCCCACCCCAATTTGGGCTTGAATGGCCAAACTTTTAGGCCCCCTCACGGCCAAAATTGTGCTTATCCCATGGTTTTTTGGGGTTATATTCCTTCTCCTACCTCTATTTGGGCATTTTGGTGTGTTAATCCTCCTGTGGGATCGAAAGCATAGCCATAGTGGCCAAATTTAGGGAGATAGTGCTCGTCGGTCATTAACGTACCCCGGTGGCAAGATGCCTGCCTACTGGTCGCCATCTTGGATTCAGGGGAATGTTTTATGGTGGGTATGTTAGGCATGTCCCCCCTCTGTTGTGTTGACCAGGTAAGCTCACCCTTGCACAAAGCCCCCACTGCTGAGTGGTTATAAACCTTTGCGATCATTAACGTACCCCCCCTTCTTATTCTGTATTTTCCACACAAGTGGCACTTCCAGTGCACATAGCTCCATCATATTTCACCATGACATGCCCCTATGGTACCATTGGTTAGATACTGAATACTTTTGTGGTGGTCCCGCGTCATCTTCGAGGTACCTTCGTGGTCCTCGTGGGCGACGTCGAGAGCACCTCTATTACCCGACGCCTGGGGGCGCTGGAGTCCAGCGCCACGTCACCACTTGGTCACGTGGCCCTCGACTCCGGTGTATATAAGGCCGTTGTACGGCCTTCCTCAGGGTCAGTCCAGCCCCGACTGACCATTGTGAGCAATGGTCGGCGGCTGCCCGGCTACCATATTCTAATACTCCTCTGTGCTCCTGCACAGAGGGGGTTCATGTGGAATATTAACTCTAGACACTGTAAGGCCTAGTGTCGAACCTGCAATAGAGTTCAAACTCTGCCACCTGTAACTGTGATCGAGAACGGCTGATGCCTATGTGTTATTAGACAATAAAGTTTTAACTGGAACCTGAATAGTTGTTCTTCGTTGTTTATCGAAAGATTCGATATAACATCGAGGGGTAGAACGCTACACTGGTGCCGTGACCAGTTGTTAACTTTAGTCCGCATAGGTACTGCGAGCTTAAGTTCGACATGCAGGGTCACTTGGATGAAGATGATGACCCCAATCATCAACATCAAGTGACTACAGGCCCTTTAGTGGATAGGAATGATCCACTAATTGGTGGTGGTTTGAACCACTCGCTGATATTAGGTCCATCGTCTGACCCGTTGGGCCTGTATCAAAGGAGCCGGCTACTCAATTGGCGAGTATCGACTCAACTCTCTCCGGCGGCTGAGAACTTCTTGAGGACACAGAGTTTGTCCTATGTAGAAAAATCAGCCTCGCCCGTGGGAACTCCAATGGGCCTTGGCAGTTGGTCCTTCGAGGGTCCCTCGCCCGTGTCGATACAAGGAAGTATTGACAGTGGCAGGGGACTCAACGAGGAGTTGCTACAAGAGCAGCAACGCCAACTGCGCCAGGGTCGCCAACAGTTGGATGCTCTCGCGAGTAACACCATGAAAGCTCAGGAGAAGAGTACAGAAATAGAGCTGAAGTTGGAACAGCTTAGGCAGCAGGCGTTGGAGGCTTCGAACAAGACTCAGATCGCAAATAGAGAGCTTACTGATCTTCAAGAGAAGGTCAAGCAGCTCTCTAGCGAAAAGGAGTCCTTGCTTGCAACGAAGTCAGAGATCGAGCGTAGTCGGTTGACAGCAATGGATTGTCAATCGCTAAAAGCAAAGATCGATCGCCTTGCTACAAGCCGCCGAGAATGTGTCGAGAGAGCTCGAAACGATTTTCGGGATGCCCAGCACGAGCGGACGTCCCTTAAACATAAGTTGAAACTACAAGAAGTAGAAAAGACTATGTTGGAGGAACAACTGCAAGAGTTGTGGCATAAGTTGAACCAACAATCAGCCGAGCATACTGAAGAAGTAGCTGATCACCTAACGGCTTATGAAAAGCAGGTGAAAGAGCTACGTCAGGAACGGGAGTCGTTACTCTGTCAGATGCAAGCTGACGAGGATGCTCGAGCCAGGGACGAGGCAGAAATGCGTCGTCGCTGTGAGGAACGAATCAAACACGCAAACAAAATGGCAGAATATCAGGTCTTAATGGAACAAAAAGCGAGGCATGAGGCCGAGCTTAATTCCTTGAAGTCTGAATCCCTAGTAGCCCAGTCACTGAAAGATCAGAAGGATTCGGACACTTTGGGAGCCATACATGGTGAAATCGATGAGCTCCGACGAGAGATATTGTCTCGCAGAAAGGCTGATGAAGCCAGGGTGAATAAAGAAGTTCGTGATGAACTCGCACTCGAAGAACGTCTGAAGGAGCAGACGGAATCGAAATTGCGTACCGCTAGACTTCGAGATAAGCAACAAAGTAGTGAATGCAGCACTACTAGAGTTGCTACTCAAGGGGATCTAGTCGAAAACCCTGACTACAGAGAGTGGCTTGACCATGCCATGAAGGAGGCCAAGCAACTCTTTGCCATCAGCGAGCAACGAGATCTCTCGAAACCCGAACATGCCCGCCTGGAATTCCTAGTATCGGAATTAAGACAGGCGGAACGTTCGAAACAGCAAGCGGAGATAGATAGAATGGTGGGAGCAATCGACGACATCTCGAAAGTGGATTCGAGGTCGCGCCGGACCCAACCAGTTCCTTCAATGCCGCGCACCGATGGTCTAAGTGAAGTGATCGGGCAGTTCTCGACCCCTATCACGACCCAACAACATGTTGATCCACCCAAATATAGGGATATCAGGTTCGAAGCTTCACGCCTGAGTGACGCCGAGTCTGGTAACCCCTGGGGGATGAATCACAGTCGTGCAGACACGACTATGAGAAACATGGGGATGGACCATCAAATACCTAGAAGAGGCACAACATTCGCCCTTGATCAGGTCAGGAGATCAAGCAGAATGTTTGAAAATACCTCTATCGGGCATGAACCAGCCCGAACTAGGTCAGTCGAGTGCCCTCCATTTACATGGAAGGACGATTGGCTCCGTTGGTACCACGGATTCAATCACGTCCGTCGAGTAAATGTATGGACCTCGAGTATGGCATTAGCTCAACTCCTCATGTTACTCCAGAATGGCCCTGCAGCTGATACTGTGTGGCTATGGGAGGAGCATGGAGATGGGACTTTGGAGGGACTGGTCGACATGGTAACGGAAGCCATGACTTCTAGCCTTCAAGACCCCATTGTTACAATGGAGAAGAGACGCCAAGGCAAGAACGAAAGCATTAGAGCCTATGGCTTTGCTTTGAGACGTCTTGCCGGCGATGCCTATCCAGGTGTGGACTTCTCGGTTGAATGGCTCATAACCAAAGTCAACCAGTTGTTCATAGGAGGATTGTATGACGTTGATTTACAACAAGACGTTCTTCGGGAGTGGCGTACTTACATGTCCCTAAAGGATCTCATGGACTTGGCAGACGAGTTGTTGCGGAAACGACAACTCCTGCCGAAGTTGGTGAATCCTACCTCGACAAATGCATTGTCGGCGTTGGCCGACGCCGCTTTGGTTGAGGAAGGACAGGGCGAAGTCTCCTCATACTCGAAGCCCGGGGCGGGGAGTAAGACTAAGAAAGGTCAGAAATCCGCTGGTAAATCGAAAACACCAAACAAGGCCTCCAAACCCAAGGTACAGGAGCAGACCTTCTCGCTGAGTCAATTGAAGAATTTACTCAGGGTTATCGAGGGGGGGGATGTCCCTGGTACTAGCTCGGAGAAGCCGAGTACCCCTCCGTCCGACGCCAAGTGTTGGAACTGCAAGAAGCAGGGGCATTTCGCACGAACTTGCCCCGAGCCGATTAAAGGACTACCACCTGACGCGACGGAAAACTGAGGCGGGCAGCCCGACGTGGCAATCGAGCTGCCCGACCATCGAAAAGCCAAGGTATTAGCACCTCTGGCACTCCTGATCAGACGACAGTAGATTCGAGGGAACTAGGTAAGGTCCCGGTAGGGCCGTCCCAGCCCTTTACCACAGCGGCACCGGTTGATCACCGGTCGGGTTCCGAAGATGTCGGTGTAGAAAAAGCCTCAATGGCCAAGGAACAGGGCGCTGGCAGCCCGAACTCCGAGGTCGAGGGTTCGACTGGATCGAAAGTGAAAGTCGACGCCGGGAGAGAAGCCCTGATGCGGCAGCTGGCCAGAGTCTGCGCAACAGAGCTTCCCTCAGATGATCCCTGTCTCTCTTTTCTGAAGAAGAGGGGGATCGATCTGAGTACTGACGTAGGGTTGAGAATGCTAGCAGGAACCGCCCCCTTGTCGGGGAAACGATGGTACCTGTCTGCAGAGATTCGAGGGCGTTCTCTGGACTTCCTGATAGATACTGGTGCCAGCCACACCATTGTCTCTCGAGAACTCGCGAAAACGTTAGTGGTGCCGTCAGATAATCTCTACGAGGGAATAACGGCGTGCACTGCGTCTGGAGCCGAAATGCGGACCTATGGTCGATTGGTTCTACCTCTTAAGGTCTCATCGACCCACTATGTGTTTAGCCCAATAGTGGCCGATGTGGCTGACGATGGCATTCTGGGGCTCGACTTCGCGGCATTATACGGTATGATCCTGAACCCAAGGACGGGTCAATTGGTCATGACCGAGCCGGTAGAAGAGCACCATCAGTGTAAACTGAAGAGAGTGTCATCGATAGCCTCAGTAGCACAGACCACTAGGATACCTGCCAGACATCGGTGTGATGTCTTGGTAAAATCCGAAGGTCTGGAAAGAGACCAACAGGGCATAGTCGAACCCGACCTGAACACTCTGAGATGTTTTGGGTTGGTTGGTGAGGCTGCCCTTGTCAGCAATGTTCGTCGAACAGTGTTTCCCGTCTGTAATCCACTGAATCGAGACATTGTCCTGGAGAAAGGCCAGGTGGTCGGTACTATACAGTATGCTGACAGAAACGGTGAACTCTCGTCACCGGAGGTAGGATCCGTGATGATGCGTCTCGAGCAAGAAGCTGCAGACATCGAGACGGCAGAAATCGCGAGCACCCACACGGGGGAGCTCCCTACCTGGCTGTTAGACATGTATGGCGACACCCACCTGACCCAGCCAGAGGAAAGACTGAAGCTGTCCGCCTTGCTACGTAAACATGTGGATGTCTTTAAATCCCCAGATGAGCCGTTAGGGCGCACCGATCGATGTCTGCATAACATCGACACGGGTGACGCACAACCTATCCGAGTCCCTTATAGAAGGATTCCGCTCAGCAAGAAGGCTGCGGCGGATGAACAACTTAAGGAGATGTTGGATACGGGGGTGGTTAGGCCAAGTACTAGTCCCTGGTCCAGTCCCGTCCAGATGGTGACGAAGAAGGATGGGACCATGAGATTCTGCGTCGATTATCGATGTCTGAATGGAGTGACTAAGAAAAATGCTTACCCCCTCCCGCGCATCGACGAATCCTTGGATGCCCTAGGAGGGAACAAGTGGTTTAGTTGTCTCGATCTCCAATCTGGATATTGGCAGATCGGGATGAATCCCGACGACGTCGAGAAAACCGCTTTTTCCTACCAGAGGGGGCTCTACGAGTTCGATCGCATGGCGTTTGGTTTGCGTAACGCCCCCGCCACATTCGAGCGAATGATGGAGGAGATGTTGAGAGGTTTGCTAGGTAAAAGTTGCCTGGTTTACCTCGATGATATCATCGTCTTCGGCAAAACGACGGATGAAGCAATGGCGAATCTGGCAGAAGTCTTCAACAGGATTCGGGCATGGGGACTGAAGTTGAAACCTAAAAAATGTCAACTTTTTAGGACTTCAGTCGAGTACCTAGGCCGAATCGTGTCTGAACAGGGTATAGAAGCCAACCCGGGGAAAATTAGCGATGTAATGACTTGGGCTAGGCCCACTACAGTGAAGGAAATCCGATCCTTCATTGGTTTTTGTTCCTACTACCGAGAGTTCATCCCGAGGTTTGCAGAACTCGTGAGTCCTTTGCAGGACTTAGTGATCCAAAAACCTAAAGGTAGTAGAGGTCGTTACGAGGCATTCGCGTGGACGGAGAAAGCCGAACATGCTTTTGTCGAGTTAAAACGAAGTTTCAGGGAGACACCTGTACTTCGATTCCCCACACCCGACGGTCGTTTTATCTTGGACACTGACGCTAGCAACACAGCGATCGGGGCTGTTCTATCCCAGGTGCAGGATGGAATGGAGGTCCCGATCTCATTTGCCAGCAACACTCTAAGTAAAACACAACGAAACTACTGCACTACCAAAAGGGAACTGTTGGCAGTTGTCGTGTACACCAGGAAGTTTAGGCACTACCTTTATGGTGGTAACTTCACTATCCGCACCGATCATTCGTCTTTGAAATGGCTCCTAAATTTCAAAGAGGCTGAGGGAATGATGGGTAGGTGGCTGGCCCACCTTTCGGAGTTCGGTCTCGAAAACTCTAAGATCGAACATCGAAGTGGGGCCAAGCATCTAAACGCCGATGGCCTTAGTCGTATCCCTGTGCGGCTATGCCAGAGGTCGGATTGCACAGACTGCGGCAGTCATAATGCTGTTTTGGCAGCCGTAAGTGGTTTAGTAGACAGCCGGGTGGGTGTTGCATTTTGGTCTCTCGATGAACTCATTGATGCTCAGAAAGCGGACGCTGACATCAAACGAGTTGCTGAATGGCTAGTTAAGGGGGCTAAACCCACTAGGCCTGATGTATCGATCGAGAGCGCCGAGGTACGGAAATTAGTAGGGCAATGGCCTCTACTAACCTTCCGTGAAGGCTTGTTGTGTCGCTGGAAAGTCGAGGCGGGTCGAGCTAGGCGCACGATTCAAGTAGTTGTACCACGCCAACTGAGGGGTGAGGTACTCTCCTTTTGCCACGGACACCGAACAGCGGCACATTTTGGTCGTAAACGAACGCTCGAAAAAGTGAAAAGGAGATATTACTGGCCCGGGATGGGAAAGGACATAGGTCGTTGGGTTCGACACTGTCCTACCTGTTGCCTGGTAAAGCCCGGCGAGGGCATGGGTAAGTCTCCTCTGCACCAAGAGTTGTTCGGGGTGAGATTCGGGAGGATAGCTATGGATATCATCTCGGGATTTGCACCCACGCCAAACAAGAATACTTGCATGTTAGTAATCCAGGATTACTTCACCAAGTATGTATGCGCTATTCCCCTACCAAATCACACGGCAGAGACCTGTGCAGAGGCCTTCGTGGACGAATGGGTTTTGACCTTTGGAGTCCCGTTGCTTCTGCATTCCGACCAAGGTCGAGAATTCGAATCTCGACTCTTCTCTGAGATGTGTGAATATTTGACGATTGTAAAACAGAGAACCAATCCATACAGACCACAGAGTGATGGTCAGGTGGAAAGGTTCAATAGAACGTTGATTCAGAGTCTGACTATGTTGGTAGACAAACATATGGACGACTGGGATGAACAGGCTAAATATGTGGTGTCCGCATATAACAGCTCTGAGCACAGTTCTACTGGATGCAGTCCAAATATGATGGTATTCGGGGAAGAAATTCTCATGCCAGCGGATGTGATTTTCGGCTCAATCGAGAACCCACTCGAAGTCCCTTGTTCCGTCACCTTCGTGGAACAACTTCGTGACCGATTGAGGGAGAGTTATAGCATGGTAAGGGAAAACTTAGGTAAATCTGCGGAACGCCAGAAGGTCGGGTATGACTATGGGCTAAAGCAGAGAAGATACTCAGTTGGTGAACAGGTGGTGAGGTACCACACCCCCCAGGCAGCTATGAAGCTTGCCCCCAACTGGGATGGGCCGTTCGTTGTAGATTCTGTCCTCTCTGAGTCGACATTATTACTTCGATCATCCCGCGGACGGTTGCAAAAGAGCAATGTTGATAGAGTGCGCCGGTGGTTGGGCGTAGAACTATCACAAACTGTCGAGTTGTTGCAACCACAACTTGATGATGATTCACCTTCTCGTAGGGCTACGAAAAGGGCTAAGTCTGTTTCTGGACAGGTCGAAATAGAGGTCGAAAGGTCGCGGCCGGAAGTCCAGTCTAAAGAACAAACTAAGCAGGGTCATCGAAAACGACAGCAAAAAGCTCGAAAACTGAGCGAGGTGGAGGTGTTGGATGCCAGTAAACCATCAAAGCGGCGCCGTGGTCGACCGGCCCGTCGAGATAAGTCGAAAACATCTAAACAGCCTTTGAAGGGATGTCGGAAGCCCGACCCCCCCTCGAAGGTGCGAACGACTGAACAAACTTCACATCGAAACGTTTCGATTGAAGTGAAAGATCAGTCACTCCAGTCCGGACCTATGACTCGAGCGAGGCTTAAGCGCCAAGGCTCATCAAAGGAACGGTCAGCGAGTGTCGAGGATGAAAGGAAACCCAGAGCAAACACTCTGGCTCCTGCATCCACACCGTCACAAGTGATGGGAGGCAGACGCCGACGGAAACGGGTTAATAGCCCGGTCGGCCCGGCCACATCAAAGGACGGCGGGCTAGGAGGGGGTGATAGTAACCCGCCCCGAGGCTCAACACTCGTTCCTGTAGTAAAGGTTAAAATCAGGAAAAGCCCTAGATTAAACCCTACTCAGTAATCGATGTTTCGCACAATACTAAGCAGCAGCTTTACTAACCTGTGTTTTTAATGAGACTTTAAAATAACGGGTGCCGTTCTTGAGTAAATCTGTCTGTGGACGTGACGCCGACGGTGAATAAAAAATTACACAACGAGAAGTCGTACGATTGCCTCTTAGTTTGAGACAAACTGACACTGGAAACATGGAAATTTGGAGCCTCTGATTTTATTGACTGTGAGGACGGGTTCCCAGCATAGGCTGGTGGATACTGCCCGAAGGGTAGATCCATATTGGAACCATTTTTTTAATCCCGGTAGTCTGATGAAGGAGGGGGTGCCCAGATTAATCCATGTTAATAGTGTTGGAACCCATAGACCGCATAGGAAATAACGGCATATGCAAACATTGCGAATGGAGAAGCAGAGCGTGACGGTGAGGGGAGAGTGAGTCGTTCTATTTTTTGAGCAATACCTTATTTGGTCATGGCGTGATGCGCTGTGGACCAATAGGGTTCGCCCTCCTCGGTCACGTAGCCCCTTCCTCCAATCAGAGACGTGCGCCACAGGGATAAAAGGCCGCGTCGCCCACCACGGAGGTCACATCTGCGCCCTTCTCGTGAGAGTCGGACGCAGATAAGCTGGACTAAGCCTAGCTTATTCCAGCTGGTACGCTCCGTCTGGGGACTTCCTACCTGAGTGTAGGAGGTCTCCCCTGCCTAGTGTCGAGGGACACGACCTGTGTTAGCGCAGGTTCGTGTTCACTCGAGACTCCAGTCTTCGGTCCCTCGAGCCGCCTGAGTGCGGTTCGAGGTACATCGAAGGCACCTTCGAGGCTTCGACCCGCCAGAGTGCGGATCGAAAAACCTCGAAGATCCTCTTCGACGTCTCGTCCCGTCTGAGAACGGTTCGAGACCCGGAGTCTTCTCTCCCTGGTGGAACCCGGCAGTTCAGGAAGAACCATGGGGTCCTCGTCCGACGAGCAGTCAGGGTACAGCTCTTCGGCGAGCCACAAGTTGCAGAAGAAGAAGAAGAAGAAGAAGTCCAAGAGGACCAGACCCGAGCAAGAGCTCGAGTCTACCTCGGCTAAAGGTGCAGCCCTTCTGAAGCAGATCGAGGATGCACAGAAAGCCTTGGCTGAGTCCCAGGAGCGGGAGAAGGAGCTCCGCCGGAAGGCGAAGGAGGCAGCTAAGCAGCAGAAGCGCGACTTGAAGGTCGCAGCTGTTGCCGCCTCGAGAGACTCTTCTCCCGATGAGATGGAGGTCGACGAGCCGTCGACGCCTGCTCCATCGAAAAGTGCTACCCCTTCAGGTTCTAAAGGCAAGAAGCCGACTGAATCAAAGGCATCCAAGGGTACCTTGAAGGATTTCAAGATCCCTAGGGTGCCCAAGAAGGAAAGTAGCAAAAAGGAGTCCGCAGCCAAGAAGGCTCCAGCCCGGGAGAGGAGTAGCGAGTCTACTGCTCCACCGGAACCTGGAACCGAGCCGTCGGAGGTCGATGCCAGTGCCGTGGAGAGCACCGTATCCTCACCCCCAGACACGGCCAGGGCTGTCGACGAGTGGAAGCAACTGTCAGCGATCACTGCCAAACGACGTGCTGAGTACGTCGATGACAGGCCACTGACAAAGCTTCAGGACTACCGCAAGAATGGTCAAGTGGTACTCCCAAGTCTCGTCGGAAAGGATGGTAGTGACGACGAGGAATGGTATTCGGACGACAGTCATGCCATTGACTGGTATGTCTCGATGATCGAGAATATTACGAATGCCTCAGACTCGTCGGGGGTGTCGCTGCCCGAGCGACAGCGGATTGGGTTCGCATGGCGCATCTTCAATCCAGGGCAGCAGTGTGCTTTCGAGAACTGCACACGTAAGGGGTTTCCCCCTCGCGTATACGCGACTGACGGCAGGTATGCTCGACACTTGGTTGAAGAGCATCGAGCCATCCGTCCGCAGTTCGGTTGTGTTAAGGTGGAAAAGACCATTCCATGTTATCAGGACCCTGATGACCCGACCTCTCCTCCTTTCGTGACCTCACGAAGGGGCTTGATGGCGCGTCATCTCAAGTCGTACAAGCAGCCCCATAAGTACAACGCCGAGGGCGCTATCCAGCTAGTGGAGACACTGGTTGGAAAGTGCGAACGGAATGAGAAGACAGGCGCGCCGACTAGACACTGGATGCGGATGGCCCCCGCACCCCCGTCTACGAAGCGCCTGTATATCAGACCGGAGCTGATGCCCGCTTTCTACGGTGCCTACCCCGAGTTCAGGGTAGAGCAACGGAAGAAGCGGGAGGCCAGTCGTCCTCGGGACCCAGGACCTACAGCCTCTACGAGTGGGAACAAGAGGCCCCACTCTACAGAAGCTGGAAAGTCTGCCGGTTCGACTGAACCCAAGAAGCCTAAGCCGCAGGCTGCTCCCTCGAAGCCCGAAAAGGCATCGAAAGCCGCCCCGGCCCCGGCTCCTAAAAAGTCGAAGACTGCTTCGACCGGTTCAGCCAAACCAAGCACCAGTGGTGCTAAAACTGGAGGCAAGACGGTGGAAACCCGGAGTGGTCGTGATCGACAACCCAAGGTGACCACCAACTCGTCTCCTGTCAAGCCCCCTACAGCGGCAGAGGGCAGCACCCCAGCTGCCACGCCGCGTGTCCACGTGGGAGGCGCGACACTGACCTCGGCAGCAGGAGCTAGCTTCTCCAACGTCGTGACAGGCGCCGACACCCCGACAGCAACCTTGCGTTGGGAGTTGGCACAGCCTGCATACGGCGATGGCGTCGAATGTGGGGTCCCGAAGACGTTCGTGGAACGTTGTAAGGGACTTCTACAGATGACAGGCAGCCCTGCTATCGACAAGTTCGGTGAGGCATTCCGTGAGGAAGCGAGTGCCTACTTGTTCGGCCTGTTTGATAGAACAAACATGGCCATCCGTAACGAGCTCCTTCCGGCTCTTAGGAATGAGGCGCGCCAGACCGTTCAGATGGAGATGGACTCTCGTCTGACCGACGTCCGAACGCGTCTCAATAACTTTGAGGCACAGGCCCAATATGATATTACCAAGAGGGACAGTATCATAGAAGGCTGGGAGGAAATCGACCGCGAATTCTTTAGAGTCTTCGGGGTCCAACTCTCGGAATGGATGAGGGACAAACACCATGGCGTCCGAACCCTGAAGCCCATTCGAACCGAGCCCTCTCGCGAAGCGCAGAGGTACCTCGTCGAGGGTGGAGTGATTCCTGACGTCAGGACGCTGGCAGCTCAGACGAATCCTTTGAGAGAGTTGTCTCCAAAGATTGACAGTCTGAGCTCGGCTATGACAATGTTGGGCCGAGAGCAGGTGGTGCAGGACAAGCCTGACACCCCGGGTAGGTCTCTCGGTGCCTCCGTCTACCCGCCAGCAGCCCCGTCTTCCTCCTCGGTTCCCTTGATAACCCTCTCGGGAACCACCGAGCCTACGCCGCCACCGGTCCAGAGAGTGGTGTCACCGAGGATCCATCCGGATCTTCAGGGCATCACTCCCCTGGCCCCGGCGAACGTAGCCGTCTGTCCGGACCCGTCGGCTTCCGCCCAAGCAGTAGAACCTGCCGAGGTGGAACAGTCGATGGATATAGACGGGGACGTCGATGTCGTCGATCATTCTCCAAAGCCTCCCCCTGACCAGGGAGACAAGGACGACCGTGAAGGTCAGGAGAGCGACGACGACGACGGAAGCGACTCAGCAGACTCGGCCGTTCTCCACTCAGATGCTGAGGGGGACTCCCGGGATGCACCCGAGACCTCTAACGAGGCTTGGAGTACGACAATGGACCGTGAGGTCCCATTGCCGGAGTCGCCGACGTTTTCAGGCCAGCTAGCCGCCAGCGCTCCACATGAAGAGGAGCGCACTGACGGAGAGCAGGCCGAAATCGACGCCGCTACAGGGTCCATCTCGGAGGATCAGTAGTATGAAACTACTGCTCCTCCTCGTCAGCCTGGATCGCTGACATCGAACAGAGTCTCGATGTCAGCACGGAACCCCCGGGAACTCGTTCCCGGACGACGGTGTACCCTCCACGAGTGGGGGTACCTTTCCTGTCCCCGGACCTCCCTGCGAAGCTGTGTGGATCCGACGCCACCCTGGTCCTAGGGCCCGGTGGTGCCACACATCCTCGGCCTCACGGTCGAAGGACCATCATAGTAGTATTGTACGCTATCGATGGGCTTCCTACGCTGGAAGGAGCTTCTCAACGAGACAGGGAGGAAACGACACGACCCCGGTTGCCATACCCGGTCGTGCCTCCCTCGGATCGACCAGGAGCAGGTCGTGAAGCAGTGTTTCGACACTGGTCTCCTACGTTGGATGGAGCAACGCCTTATAATTTAACTGTGATAATAATTTTTTCTACAGTACAGTAGAAACTATATTTCTATATATTCCTCTACTGTTTCTGTCGACTATGTCGACGGATCCAGTAGTTCATATTATTATCTAATTGTTTAGACTGATCCGGGATCTCTGAATTTTCAGAGACCTCGTTTCAGTCTAGTGGGGGGTGGTGTGGTGGTCCCGCGTCATCTTCGAGGTACCTTCGTGGTCCTCGTGGGCGACGTCGAGAGCACCTCTATTACCCGACGCCTGGGGGCGCTGGAGTCCAGCGCCACGTCACCACTTGGTCACGTGGCCCTCGACTCCGGTGTATATAAGGCCGTTGTACGGCCTTCCTCAGGGTCAGTCCAGCCCCGACTGACCATTGTGAGCAATGGTCGGCGGCTGCCCGGCTACCATATTCTAATACTCCTCTGTGCTCCTGCACAGAGGGGGTTCATGTGGAATATTAACTCTAGACACTAGAAGGCCTAGTGTCGAACCTGCAATAGAGTTCAAACTCTGCCACCTGTAACTGTGATCGAGAACGGCTGATGCCTATGTGTTATTAGACAATAAAGTTTTAACTGGAACCTGAATAGTTGTTCTTCGTTGTTTATCGAAAGATTCGATATAACATCGAGGGGTAGAACGCTACACTTTTTTTCCAAAGAATTTTTGTGGTGGGTATATTTCAGCATTTTTCTTATATTTTGTCAGTATAAATTTCCATATTAGCAATTAATCAGCTGATTGAACTTCCAGGGTTACTGTACATCATTTGTAAGCATATAGGAACATGATGAATATTTTGGCTTATCAAAAAATACTATTTGGTGTATATAAAGATACATTTTAGCACTCCATGACATGCAGACGTTACGAGAAGTGTAGAAATTTTGTGCTTTTTAATTTTCAAAGTGATATTGGACACCCAATATGGGACTTATATATGTTTAAATGACTCTAGATAGGTAGTACAATCTCTTTTGTCAATGTGTGTGCAATGCCAATGGTATATGATGGTGTAGAGTTGAGCTGTGGCCATTCTTTGATAGCTTAACGACTGGGGTACGTTAATGACCGGTACGAGCAATTTTGACATTAACAAAGTTAAAATTCTATATTTTCAACCTATCACTTGGGATGGTATTTCTAACATTTCTATTCAATAGTAGACGTGTGTGGCTTATCAAAAAATACTATTTGGTGTATATAAAGATACATTTTAGCACTCCATGACATGCAGACGTTGCGAGAAGTGTAGAAATTTTGTGATTTTTAATTTTCAAAGTGATATTGGACACCCAATATGGGACTTATATATGTTTAAATGACTCTAGATAGGTAATACAATCTCTTTTGTCAATGTGTGTGCCATGACAATGGTATATGATGGTGTATAGTTGAGCTGTGGCCATTCTTTGATAGGTTAAAGATCGGGGTACGTTAATGATGGTACGAGGATTAAGAGATGAACAAAGTTACAATTATATTTTTTCAACCTGTGACCTAATATGGTTTTTGTATCATTTCTATTCAATAGTAGTGTTGGCTTGTTATAAAAGAGTATCTGAGGTATGTAGAGGCATATTACTGTACGCCATGGCATGTATGCGTTGCGAGAAGTGTAGAAATTTTGTGATTTTTAATTTCCAAAGTGATATTAACACCCAAGATGGGCCTTATCAATGGTTAAATGACTCTATATATGTATTATGATCTCATTTACCCTCAGGAAAGAGTATTTAAGGTATATAAGTGTATATTTTTGTACTGTGCTACAAGCGAAGGCCGCGAGAAGTGTTGAAAAAGTTGTGATTTTAATTTTCAAAGTGATATTGAACACCCAAGATGGGCCTTATGTATGTTTAAATGACTCTAGATAGGTAGTACAACCTCTCTTGTGATGGTTTATGTGATAGCAATGGCATATGTATAGATGAGCTGTGGCCATTCTTTGAGAGGTTAACAAATAGGGTACGTTAATGATAATACGTGTAATATAATGGCCTCTACGCAAGCACCAACTATGAAGTATAGGTATGATATATCAGGCCAATTCTAATTATTATGTACAGTAGGTCTACTAGAGACAATGGACAGTTAATATAGTCATTGTATGAAGGATTTTGAATGAGCTAGGCTAAAGTTAAAAAATGGTAAAATAAATTCACAAATTTTCACATTTTCCAATTTATCCACCTATGCATAACTTCAAGAGTTTTCGGGCCTCACTTTAGCTTTCTGGTATACATAAAGTCATGTATTGTACCAGTCTGGCCACAATATTTGGTGTTTCCTGGCCTCTTATTAGTGGTGTTATTCATGTTTTATTGATTACGATCATTAACGTACCCCCTTTTTAGAAGGTTTTATGGCATCTGCGATAAAAACTGACCCCCTAGGAGTTGGATCCTTGAATGAAACTTTTTAATAAGCCGAGATATATGGCTATCAATAAAATATAATGTTATTAAGAAATACTGAGTTTGTAGATTCTTGATCCAGGCCCCCCCTGACCAGTAAAACTTGGAATGACCCATATATATGTGCTGTTTTCCTTTCCTTTTTTTAGGAGTTGTCAGGCCGCGCAGCGGCCAGCGATGTTGCATAGCTCCTATTATGTTTTCAGTTTCCGTCACATGTGTGAAGCCATTTGTGATGTCATACGGCGAATATCACGTCATATGTAGGTCGGAACAGGCCAGCGATGTGGTGGAGGAGCTTGCCACACTTTCTTGGGCTGCTTTTCCTGCAGCAGCCTACTTTTCCGGAGGTTAGAAAGGGCAGTTTGGGGGAAGGTGTGCTGAGACATCGGTGCTGAGACAAAGGGACGTGTCGCGGTGTCATATTTAAGGAAACTGCCATATCTAATGCAATCTGCTTTCTCCAACCGTGTCCGTCGATCTTTAAAAGTACCATGTCGCACATGTCAGATTTTAACACAATGTCAATCTTTACCTGTGTATAGGCTAATATTTCTTATTTTCTTTATTTGATCGTTTACAACAAGTATAAACCAACATGCCATGATCAATGGTGTGTATTGGGGGGCATGTAGAAATGTAGGCATATTTTGGACGTAGGGCCTAGATATAGGCAAGAGAGATAATCTAGGCAAACCCAGTACAAGTTTCCTCTCCGAATAGGCCGACAATTTTGATCATTTGAACTTATTTGCTTATCTTTGGACCCCCACCCCCAAGTGGTTAAGAAAAATGTGGCTTGGACCACGGATAGGAGTGGCAACTCCTATTCGTGGTCCTTGCCACATTTTTCTTGTTGTGTAGTCTTGTAGTGATTGAAATATATATTGCTTTTTAAGCATTATTTTCATCAGTAGAATTATTTTTTGTACAACAGCTGTCAGCATGTTGAGGTCAATAGATTTCGCTTCACAATAATTGATTGCTTTTCTGATTTTCCCACCAATGGTCCATACCCAACAAGCCCTGTGAACTGAGAAAGCAACAGTTTCCATAGTAACATCACAGGTGTTGTGGTAATAGCTGAGGCTTAAGTACTGAGTAGGCTGTAGTATAGAAGACACATGTGCCCAAAGGGGAGTGAATCCTATTGTACTGTATAACTAGATCTGTGACGTAGTTGTGTGTGGGCAGACCACTAGAAGACATTGTTATGATTGGCACCATAAAGGCAACAACTGTCCACTCAGTTAACTGTCACTCAGCCTGAGGAAATGATGAGAACTAAACAATCAAGATACCTAAAGCATCATGCTATTTCTGCTTTCTTTGCCCTATAATTTCTTGAACTTACACTTGGCTGAATGCAATATGAGACTATAAACTAAACCCTAACCATTCCAGGACCTCAGCTTATAAGTATGCAAATTGAACCCAGCAAAAAGTTATGGTAGATTCACCCTGAGACGGACATACACCCTGAGTCAGACACTCGACTTGAGATAAATGGCTTTTTACTCAATATTAGAAAGAAGAAAGAGATCAAATAATGAAAATGTAAATGTTTTCCTTAATAATTGTGAAAATGGTGCATTTTTAGAAGATATGGATTTTTGTTTTTTAGTGTGGTAAAGTCAGGGTGTAATTTATTATTTTCGGATAATATTTACTCTGGCAAATGCAAAAAAAAAAAGGTTTTCTTGTGTCCTCTAGTCTGGGCAGATTGCTCATATACATGCTAAATATTTAGATACCAGATAACGGCCCTATGACATGAGCATTAAACTAGCATTGCCCTTAGAAATCTGAAGTCCATTTTTATATGATACTCTGTATAAAACATTAAATATTCCACCCTCATCGAACCTGTGGCCTACAGAGAATGCCTTATTGTTTAAAATTGCAATATTATTCAGTTACAATTAAAAGCACATTGTAAACTAAGTGTCCAACTCCAGATGAAAATCAAGGCCGGGTGTCCAACTCAGGATGGAAAAAAATCTTTCATATTCCCTTTGATTTGACATTGGATTATCATTTCACAGCCTCTTTGAATTTTCAAAACAACAAGCTATTATCATGTCTACATAGCCACTTAAAAAAAGCACTTAATGGAGTATACCCATATATCTATTGCAAAAAAAATATGGTCGTATTTATTATAAAAACGAACGTCCGAAACTGGTGAATCTACCCTACATTGACACAACATTTTGATTCTGAACAGTTTTTTTTATGTTTGTTTTAACACCCTATAGAAGATATATGATAGGTATGAACTAAATAGAATAAAATTGTTTGGGCAAATCTAGTTGGATATGTCTGCAAAGACATTTGAAGTGTCCTACATGGAAGGACATTCAAGTAGCCTACATGTGTTCATATAATCCAAAGATCCCTACCTACATATCACTAAATGCACATACATGGATACGCAGTCATGCCAACCCCTAACTGTAATAATCTGAGACAGCTGGGATTGACCCATGGAAACACCAACAGCACCAACAGCACAGAGGTCCCTCCTCTATTTGTCATGTATGCTGAGTACTGGTCAGGTCTACGCAATGCCTTCAGAGGGCCTCACTCCATCGAGCCAGTGCAACATCCTCTAAGGCCCTTTGTTTTCCCTGTACTGTAACAGGCATAGCGGTAATTGAGTGATCTCTGGTCTGGTAATTCCCAGGCCTCTTCTCCTGCCTGCATTTCTTGTGCTCCAGATACTGACTTTCATGCTCAATGTTTCTTATTAGCTTTTAGTTCACCAGTCTTGGGAATGCTTTATCCCACCCTCCATTGCACTGCAGGGAGGTACATCTGTATAATTTGTACCCCACATATTACGGACACATGGATAGGCTCCGTTCCTTATAGGGTGAGAAGGAGTTGAGACCAACATTTTCTCAATGCTCCCTCACCTTAAATACCAAAGTAACTTTAATTAGTCTGAGTGAGGGTTATCTCATGAGGCTCCGATCTCACACCAATTCTGGCGAACCTTTACAATTTTATATCATCTAAAAGAGAATTTTGATAACATGATATCTGTGCTTCAATGCTAAGTATACAAAGATATTGTTTTAGTATATTTAGTAGTGAAGCTACTAAATATACATATTGTATATTTAGTAGTGTAACTTCTGTATTTAGCCACCCAATACAGACCTGAACGTGCTGATAATGATTCCAACACAACACTGATCCACCCTGCATGGATTGATATTTACCCCATTATGTATTAATGCATCAGGCTGAGCCTACATGGCTGATACACTGCAAGAGGATCTGTTTGATGCACCTATGAAATGCTAGTAAGCAGATTAACCAGTACTTCATTGATGCATCATACTGTTCGTTCACTCAGATCCCTTACAACAAATATGATGTAATGTCTCCTGTCCAGATGAATCAAGATAACAGTTCTAAATGGAGTTCAGCACACATTCTAGATTTTCAGGTCTCACACTTCTGGGACTTTTAGGGTTTCACAAAGTTTAATCAAAATATCTCTAATTTGTCTGAAATAGACATTTATATATAAGTTTAAATCAATGTCATTTACATTTTGGTGAAGCAATTTAAGGCAGATTTCACTTTGGACTTGTTAAACCTTCTAAACATTAAATGAAGGGCCCTATGTTTGCAATTGATGATCAGATATCAAATATCTTGGTACTAATCTTGCCTTTCCATATTCTACCCATTCTGTCTTGAATCTTGATTCAGTTCTGTGTTAGAAAAAGAACAGGAGATCAC
The DNA here is from genome assembly GCA_949317995.1 of Acholoe squamosa. Lineage (NCBI taxonomy): Eukaryota > Metazoa > Annelida > Polychaeta > Phyllodocida > Polynoidae > Acholoe > Acholoe squamosa. Next base: position 4,613,890 of record OX439036.1, on the reverse strand, counting down.
TTAAAATAAAATAATCTCATTTCTCTTAGGCATGATAAGGACTTGCAAGGTATCCTTTTTTTTTCCTACATGACCTGCACCAAGTAACATGCCAGAGTTGTAGTTGTCATGGTAACATCCCATATCTTGTGGTAATAGCTGTGGCCTAAGGTGACAACAGAGACTGGTGAGTAGGTGGTGGTTTTGGGAATGTCTCCCCAAGGAGCAGTACGCTACTATTGTATTGTATAACATAATTTGTGGTAAAAACCCAGCCAAAGGGAGGACAAGAGGACGCGGCAACAACGGTGGACATTTGCATGGCAGGCACCTGCAATGAGCTGTCCACCAGTACCCAGTCACTGTTATACAATTTGATCTGGGGTATTTTTTACTCTTCAATGATAAAACTAAATTAAAAATGCTGTGATGTGATGTAAGCACACAGTGCCTGTGCTCTAGAATTTGCCTCTTATATGAAACCACAGAACAATGGAAAACACTTGCAGATATTGCAGTGTGGTGCTAGTGAAGCCCTTGTTTTTTTTTCATAGTTGTTTTACTGATCTCATGTGTTCATGTGGTATTATCATTTATTTTAAAGAACTACATCTCATAAATTCCTTCCAGCTGTGACTGACCTATTGAAACAACAATACACACATGCTTTGCAACAATTGCCATTATTAGCCTTGGCAATTCAGTGTACACGAAAACAACACCACACAGGTCACTCCCCTATATGCTGCATACTCGTAATGCCCTCAGAGGGCCTCATTCAGGGGGTAGCAGGAGGCCAGTCCGTCACTTTGTTTTCCCAATAGAGAGTCAGGCATACAAGTAATTGAGTGATCTTTGGTCCAGTAACTCCCCGGCCCCTTCTACAGCTTGCACTCTTCGAGTACCAGTGTGTTGCAAGAAAGTGTTTCTCAAGATGGTACGACTAGGCCCCTTTCATTTTTGACCCATAAATTTGTGTCAGGTCTATGTAATGCCCTCAGGAGGGCTTTACTCAGAGAGAAGTAGGAGGCCAGTCCGTCACTTTGTTTTCCCAATAGAGTGTCAGGCATACCTGTAATTGAGTGATCTTTGGTCCAGCATTTCCTGGGTACTGGCTGCAGACTTTGAGTCAATAATTCAGGAAGGAATTTCTCAAGATGGTATGACTAGATCTCTTCAAATTTTCAAAGATGGTATAACAAGACCCCTTCAAAACTATGATTTGAATGTTTGGCATTTCTACCATTTTGATAGATGCTGAAACATAGCATTTTCATGGAAAACCAAGAGGTAATGCAGCCACCACTTGGAATTATTGGGGATATTTTGGTGTCTGCCATTTTCTTGTTTGCGCCGCTTTAAGCATGAACTTATTCCATGTTGCTGCACTTAGAACCTAACACTACTGAAAAGTCATCAGAGGGTCGTCAGGCCTTCATGACTACCCTAAGCACCTTGGCTTTAATCTTTATTTAGGTGTTTGCAAGAAGAGTTTCCCGCTATGCGTTTCTGTGTTACAAACGATGTTAACCCGGGTGTATATAGGCTCAAAAATATACATTGCTCTTATTGTCTTGTTGCTGTGAAAGGAAAATATAAGGGCCATTTGATAAAGATTTACCTGTAAAAAGATGGACAATTTTAAATTGAAATGTAGAACCAGAAATTGATCATTCTTCAAATGACACCTTTCTTATGGATAGTGCTGGAGTATAAGTCCATATCTAATAGGAGCATATGGCATAGTAGATGGGTGTACTCACACAGCACTAAATAATGGTTCTGAACCCTTGATAGTCGGTTCAGAAGAATAAAAACTGATTGATGTGTGAGGGGATAAGATATATGTAACAAGAAAAACACTATTCAAAGAACAATACCATTACTAGGATATATGTGATTGCTGCACAGAAAGATATGGCTGTAAATGACACACATAGTGACGACTTTAGGTAGTCAGTGACGACCCAGGGTTGTCGACTATGACAACCCCATGACAACCTAAAGCTGTAGAATTAGGTATCGTCAACCTGAGAACCTACGGTCGTCAGTATTGACAACATTTGGATCCCATAGGCTTTTAGAGTGATGACCCAATGCATCATGTCCATCGATTGAATTCATGAATGCATAAGCAGTGCCTAGATGGTCAAAGGATGTATATTCATAAGTGACTTTGCAACAGTGGCCTTTCTTAGAGAGTCGTATATCAGGCCTACTGGTATCTCTATCACGTTACCCTTTCTTATCCCATCCAATAATCTGGATCATTAGTTTTGATGATTTTAGTATTGCTTACACTTTTTCCAACACTTCATAACCGACTATGTTACATATTTGACTTTTCTAAACTGTGTCTTTGCTGCTAACTATGATCATCTTAACACTCTTCAGCCTGTTAACCTTCGTCTCCCTTTGTCTTAATATCATTTGTCTTTAACAAAGCTAGCAATGGAGGCAGAGTTCATTTGAAAATCTCAGCTCAAGCAAAACTTCTGATGTTTCTGAAGTAACCCATTACTGACTTAAAAAGCAGGCTATTTTAGCACTTTGTATCTGATACCAGGTAGTTCGCAAACAGGCACCTACACTGATAAATGAGTCAATACAGACAAGCATATGTTACAGCTCCTCGTGCAGGCCCTGCTGGATGCTGAGGGACTCCTGCCTTACTTACCCCTATCACCCACCCCTCCCACTTCCCACCAACCAGCCATGCACCCAGACAAACCTAACACATCCGTTTACCTAAGGTGAGGCCCCAGTAGGTAGAGAGTTGAGAGATGGGGTTTAGAGCAAACAAAATGGATGGACTGTAGGAAGAGGAAGAAACTAAGAGACTAAGAAAGGAGCACTGAAGACCAATTCTTAACACACTATGACTGCTGTCATTAAAAACATAGTTAGAAGTTTTACAATGGCAAATACATCATTATTCAGTAGTGCCCACCCCAGTATAACTGCTCTATCAGACCCTATGTAATTACTGCATAGGTGCTAATCATAGAGAGCAGTAGTAGGACAGTACAAATGGTCACATGCCATAATCCTTAGAATCTAAAACCAAAGTGGCTGTGTGTATTTGTGGCAAATAGTGTGCTAAAGGGGGTATCAACCTTCATTAGAAGATTAATAAGTGGCAAATTACTCCCCGCCTCTGCCAAAAGTTTCCTTGTAGACACATTTTCACAAAACATTGGCATTTTCTGGCCTAAATTGTTATTCCCACTTATCACTTTAGAAACCCCAAGATCAAGCAGGTCCTTAAGGCTACTTGCTTCTCCTCTCCACATTGAGCTGCCCTATTTGGTCATGTTGCACCTAAAGGCCTCCAGGGGGGCACTAGGGGCAAGGATGGCTGTATAGGCAGGTAGCTGGGTGCAGGGGATGGAAGGCCTGAAGCTGCAGTGAGTGAGAGCAGTTTTCATCTGACACCTTAGAGACAAGCTATATGCCTTGCCAGTTTACCAGCTGTTTATATTTAGGCAATTTTAACACTGCATACACGGTTCCCATACATCAACTATATTTTATAAAGGCATTCACTTTTGGCCCAGACCTTACTAAAAAGAATTTTTGCATTATTGCAGAAGCCTTGATGAGCACTCTTAAATATTTGATATATTACCACTATTAGGTGTCCTCCCAGTGAAACACAGCTGCTGTTTATCTCTTATGTACATCGAGCTGACATTATGACAAAATTGTCATCATAACATCACAGTACTGCGGTTAGAGTAACAACAAAGAAGGCTTGTCGTGGTGGAGAAGGTGCCTCAGGGCCAGTGTGGATATTGTAGAATGTTTTCCATCTGGTGTACTGAGTGTGGACAGAGCAATGGCAGACACTAGCTGGCACCTTCAGTCATGAGTTCACTACCAGTTACAGATGGCCATCAACATCTGCTCCTGGCAGTCACAAATCAAAAAATAAATTGAAATATAAGGTACCCCTTGCCTACCTATTGCCTGAATACAGGTGAGCATGTGTCACAGTGTGTGCACTAATCAAACAGAGAGGTATTCCCTACCCAATGAATGTCTATGTAGCTCCTACCTGATTGTCGATAGCTGATAATGAAGATGTTAATGTATGCACCTGCAACAAACCAAACATGATATTAGTAACAATTTTTTTTGCATTTTTTGCCTTGATTTGACATGTGTATTTCACATCAAGCATTTTACTTGAAGTAGGCAAACATTTGCTATGGCATGTGCTATTTGTGTGTGACCTTTGACAATCATTCAGGTTAAATTCTCGCACTTTGCAATTCAACAGGCAGCTGAAACCACTGCTTAGATGTTACACCTACAGATTTAATTTGGCCATTTTGGCTCAGTTTCTCTCTAGAACTTACAAGCTTCAACATTAACACATTCCGATTCATTGCAAAAGAAAAGGTCATTGCATTGCAGCCCTACCCCTACCCCCTGTTACATAGCTACATCTGTTATCTACATGTTCACTGACACCTCAGTATGTGATGGTCATTTCTACACTGTGAAATCCACTTTCTCCTTTTATTTGAGATTGTACCTTGTGTTATGTACCGCTTCTATATAGAAACTACATTGCTTCACTGCAATGCAATTATGGTAGTTAATTGTACAGTCTTATGTAGTTTTCTTAGTATGTGGTACATGCTTTTCCCTACAGTACTTATAGTAAAAACACAGCCATACATCTATCATAAGAATTAATGTGGAATCTATTCAGGTATGTAACATTACCACACTTCAACACAACACAAACAGACATAATATCATTTGTTAGTGATGCTTGTTATGGTATTGAAGGAACCTGGGTGTGTCTTATACACAGATGAGGCATATACACAGCACTTTGAAGTGCCTTTCATAGCTTGTATTTGCCTCCACGTCCTTCTAGCTGCACTCAGATACCACTTGTCTCTTGCTGTCTCTGACACTGTCTGCACCCATCCCGCCCACACAGACACACACAGGCCCCAAACAGCAGCCCTTTGTGGAACTGGTCTCATGTTGCATCAATGATTATGTGATATCATGTGTTACCTGGGGTTGGTTAGTGCACAGAACAGGCAGCTCAATTTGTCACTTTGTTTAAGCCTTGAATGGCTACATATATTGATTGAATGCTTACAACATCATTATTAGGAAAATGCTGGTAGGGAGATACTCAATTCTCTACATGAGGATGAAGCCCATTTAGAAGCCGCAAAAGTTAGGCATGCACATTATACATCAGGTTTCCTAATATAAAACAATGCCTAAAATATTTATTTCTAAAACCTAGGATGTGCTGATTAGATTGTGCCTGATCTCAGGATGTGCTCAAATGTGGGTACACCTCAACGGCAAGTTATTATGTTTTTTGTGTTTCACTTGGGACTAAAGGATGCTTCAAGAATCTCATCCTTTCATTTTGTCAAGTATTAATGCAAGTAATGAGTGCTCTCTATATTAATCAATACAATACTTGAAAATGGAGCCGGAAGGTATTTCACTATTTGTAATTAGTTCTTTGGGGGCAGCAAAATTTCTTCAAAATTGTGCTCCATTGAAATATTGCAACTATCGATGCATCACTGCTTTACCTACATTCCAGAACTGCATGGGAACATTACAATGCATGTAAGAAGTCCTGGAGAATTCATCATCAGTAAGGTATTTGAGCCGTGGTACAACAGCTGCTCCAATTTGAAGTCCTCAACAATAGAGTGGTGGACTGTAGGTTTCGCACTAGGGTTGCTCTGTATGGTCAGGGATTTTGTAGGGTAGTTGTATGAGTGAAACCACTATATCCGGTATGGTATTATGTGACATATCCCACTATGGTTTGAATGGGTCTAGTTTTACCATCTTGAGGAATGCCTTTCAGAGTTTCATTTATTCATCATGATGGCAGAAGGGCATGATGCTTTGATGTGCACTTCTAAAGCTGATGAAGGCAATAAAACCATGATGGTTTTTAAAGTATTTCACATTGAAATTCATTAAGCCATCAATGAGGACAGCATGCTTTGATAAACAGGTTTAAGTTGGAACCCTCCTTAGGCTGCTTGTAATTATTTCATAATACATGTTCTTGTACATTTATATTCTGAAACACAAACAAACTTTATTTCAAATTACCAGATGCAGATGAAACATTATTGCACTGTGATCACAAAACACAGTGCCATATGTGCCCCTTCACACCATGACACCTACCATCCTGTATTATAAATGTGCCAGATGCCACACCTCTCAGATGTACTTTTCCATCAAGTGTCACTCAGGCTTTTTGAATCTTTAAGGACAGCATGATGTCTCAATGCTGACGCTGAATTTTACATTTACCTAATGAATTGATGAATCATGCCAGCAAATTCAAAGATCTGATATAATACTGATTCATTATTTACAGAAAACCTATTAACACTTATATTTAAGCTTCATATTTCAAGTTAAAGAAAACAACTCAGGCTTGTTTAAGAATTATAGATAAGTTTTCTACTTAAATATATTGATATATGTTTAGTACAAAAAATAGGTTTTGAATTAATGAGCATATGTCTTACATTAAAGCTGGGGATAATCAGTCCTAAATATCTACAAGGGCACAGTTGGTTATTCACAACATTATAGTATGTCCTTAAGCACTAACACAACATCCCATAGCAATTATAACAATCAGTGACTTTAGAAACTCCTTAGTTATTTTGATATATATGGTTGGCTTCAGATAATTTCAGATCATTTTCCTTTGGTAATCGTGGTGGATGATGGTTCAGAAATTCACAAGTTCTGCTTGGTGAGTGAGCTTATCTCAACATTCAATCCAAGTCCCTCCAAACTGCCAATAGATGTTATTTCAGTCACACTCGGCAGCCAGTTATTATGGTTGTCAGTGACACCTTCTGCACTCATCCAGCCACACTGACATGAACAATCTGATTATACCAAGTTACCAACTGAGGGTGAATTGCAACATGACATTGATCCATCCTAACTGAAATTGATGACAGAGTAATACTACATGTTGAGCAGAAATAATCTGCATGTTGGTAGCTACTGGCCTTATGAATACACTTTTGTGCCCAAAACCTTGTTAATAGATAACAGAATAGATATCTACAGCATTTACAAGACATCTAAGACATCGTGGAAGGATGGGTGCACTTTCAATCACACACAACCATCATTTTCATGAAATACATTTAATCATTGCTGCCTAGAAGAATCCACACAACTGTTGTAAATGGAGCCTCCCAGCCAGTCTGCTTTTTAAAATCTCCCATTTCTGGCACTGCTAGGGATTCAGGAAGTTTGAATAAGATTGGAGTTCTCTTAGCAGATAAAATGTCTTGAGATGTGTTTTAAGATTACATTCTGTTAGTCATCCACAGTGTGTTCTACACCTAATAAAGCTTTGATGGGTAATATCTACCAGGCCGGACAAAGAACCCTTTCTCTAAATTCACTTACAAGAATATTGAAGTTGAAATATTCTGATTGAAAAGCTCATTTTAATGCAAAAAGAAAGTTGACTAATTGCAAAACTTATCCAGCAATATTCCACAAGGGGGGAGGTTATTTCTCCAAATCAAAGTTATGAAAGCAGTCCCCATCCTTTAATATGGTACTAATCATGGGATACAAGAATATCTCACTCATTTTTTTGAATTTCAGCACCCTAATCTCCTTCGTAACAAGTCAGTAAATGCATATTTGAGGATGTGTATGGCTGATGGCGCCCTATTGGTTTTTTTCAGAAAGGTCAGAATATCTCAATTTAGTCCATTTTATTTCAGTGCTGCATCCATGTTTTTATACAGATTTCAAGGCAGGAAAAGAATGTAAAAAATAAAATATCAATGAAAATTGAATTAATGAATTACTTTTTTATCTTCGGAGGGGGTGACGAAGGGGTTAGAGTGCTCAAACTTTAAAACGAATGTTTCCCATGATGAGTACCATATTGGTTCTTGGAGAGACAGGGTGTGAACAGACGAGTATATGGACTCGGGCACGCTGTCCTAAGACGCAGCCTATTTCTTAAAGAGAAATATATATATATATATATATATATATATATATATATATATATATATATATTTGGATAACAATGAAACAATAAACATGAATACATTGTAGGGAGGTGGAGTGGTCAGGTAAATTGATAAGCCCCGGCAACATCAGGTTGATTTGGGAAGACACAACTAGGTGATACCCAACTCTGAAAAGTTGTGCATTTCTCAAGATGTTAGAAGTAGATCCCTTCAAATTGTAGCCAGCCAGCCCTGCATTTAGTGGTAGATAATGATTGCACTTGTATGACAGCGCTACCAAAATTCTATGTAATTGCTTGAGAAGTGCTGATCTTACAATGCAGTTGTAGTGCACTGTTTACGATCAACTTTACCTTTTTTATTTTAAAATTGTAATGACTGTGTCTAGTCATACAATCCTGAGTTATGCCCTTCAGGTCAGGTATAATCTGATTGACCTGTACAGAAGGGAAGTGCACCAAGTTTAAAGGACTGTAACTTTTACCTTAGACATTGCCAATGTCCATCAGGTGGTAGCTGACTCTGATGAAGGTATTTAAATCATCACAGCTACTGTTAAGCCATTAATGAGGATAGAATGTGGATAAGGGTTGGAAGCCTACAAACCCTTTGTTTTAATTGTCTCACATGTGACGTGTACTTGGTTCTGCCTTCTCCTTGCACCTTTTTCTTGGCACCACAACCATGCACATACATCCTCTCAACTTATTGTGTCATGCAATGGTATTTGTCATCAAAAAGAATGCTGTAAGACTAGTGTTGCTAATTGTGAGATGAGGGTTTCATCATTAATCTTTTTAACACAAGTATACTGACATTCAGAGCCTCGTTGTAAGAGTACAAAGCTTAGCTGCATTATGGCATTTAATTTATGGAAAATACCAGGTAGATTCAACAGTTAATTTGAAGACAGCATGAGAAATGTAACAACAGAGCACAACCCACTAGGACTGCTTTTATGCACTATGCTTTTTTACAAGAGCTGGGCTCTCTCAACTCAACATATATATGTATGCACCATAATGCATAGACGCAACCCCAGTAACTAATTTGTAAGGGATGCATTCATGCATCATTACTAGATGCAGGTGAAAATATATAAATGCACCATGTGAGCTACAAAGGTAAAAGGACATTGCATTTTTAAAATACAGCACCATATGTACCACTTCACACCCTGACACCTATCTCCATGTATCATAAAATGCCAGATGCTGTGCCTCTCATACACACTTTTCCAGTGAGTGTCACTGCTCGATATCAAACCTGTAAGGACAACACAATTCCACTCCCAAAGCACAAGATGAATTATTGCAATTACTTAGCTAATTGACCTGGCTAGGGGATTGGTAACCCTTGCCAGCAATGCAACATTGTTGTTAACCTTATAAGATCGTTGATGCATTTAGATATGTTTTGAAAAAAAAGCTTACTTTCTGGGTATGTTTGCCCATATAATATTTCGAATAAATACTTGTCTGCAGTGTAATAGCTAGGTTTGGAAAGTCAGCCCTTGAAATCTAAGAAATTCCCAGTATCCCTGAACAATTATGATGATCATTGCTTTAGATGCTCCCTAGCCATTTTTGTCACAAATGGGTTTGCTACAGATTTTTAATCATTGATCTTTGGTGATCATGATAGATGGTGGTTGGCACATATAGGTTCTGCTGGGAGAGTGACTATCTCAACATTCAATCTGGGTTACACCCTTCTGTCGCCAGGTGTCCTCCCAGTGACACTCAGCAGCTACTTATTATGGTTGTCAGTGACACCTTCTGTACTCATCCACCAGGTGCCAGTATATATATATAAGGGATTACGATCAATTTTACTTTTTGGGTTTTAAAATTGTAATGAATGTGTCAAGTCATACAATCCTGAGTTATGCCCTGCAGGTCTGGTAGGATCTGTTTGCCTCGTACAAAAGGAAGTGTGCCAATTTTATAAGACTGTGGGAGTTTTAACCATGCTTATTTCAAAGAAATAGATGCCTTGTCTTTGTTGACAAGCACTTGATTGCATCAGCTCAGTATTGTCACCTGTAGTTAGGAAATCAGACTGTCGTGTTCTATTGCAATAACTCCTTCCCAAGGGAAGCCTGCAGGGTTGCAGACTGCTAAGTGCTGCAACACAGAGACTTTGGTTTGAACTAATTAACTGATACACCTTGACTGTGGCACCTTGGGTGCCACCTTGTTTGCCCAGCTGGGTGGATCTTCATATGCTGGCCGAACAACGTAGAGATTAAGTCTCATGTTGTTGCACAGACGTGTAGTTCTATTTTTTTTCGTTGAGGAACATAAGAAACAATCACTTTTTCATCAAAATAAAATCTAACATGGATTCTCAGTTTTGAGAAAATATTACTTCAGACGTTACTAGGAAGATCTTTGAGGAATAATTCAAATTGATGTACCCTTAGGGGACTATATTCCGCTCCTGTGATCCTCATACACGAGCGAGATAGAAGTCGGAAGCGAGTAAGAGCTTGGTTTAACTTCCCATAGTGCGCTAAGTGAGCACAGTTACACATTACATTGCTCACTGTATGTATTAACACCAACTTCTTACTAGATTAAATAACATGAAATCAATTGGAAAGTAATATTCAATCTTCTGAGAGAGAAATCAGAAGAACGCATACCACATCTTGTAGAAGCTATAAACTGTTAAAGGGAAACACCACCTATTTTCATGATGCCCTCTTTTGGTAGACTTTATATTGAATGAAAAGATTCAGGCATACTTTTGATCATGGGAGAGCAGGGAGCTTCTTTGATGTCTTCTATGATGTCACAATAGACCAATCGCACCCAAATTGATGCATTTGGTCTATTGTGACGTCATAGAAGACATTAAAGAAGGACTCAAAGAAGCTCCCTGCTCTCGCTTTTAAAGGGAGATATGATCTAAAGTATGCCTGATACTTGTTATTCAACATTAAGTCTACCAGAAGAGGGCATCATAAAGATAGGGTGGTCTTTTGCTTTAAGGACCACATGATTCCGGCCCAAAAGTCCAAAGTGAATGATTGCAATAATCTAGGGAATCAGTTTTTTTTTGTCAGCAATGCAAAAATGTTGACCTAATCAGATCGCCTAGGCATTAAGATAAGAGTATTGTGTCCCTCAAATAGTCCACATACACATACTATAATACTAGCACATATCATGATAAATTACTACATTACTGTTTCACTTTATTGCTTTGAAAATAGCTTGTATTCTGGGTATGTTTGCTCATGAAATGTCTTTTATGTATATCAATTAGATTTTGAATAGCTGTCTGCAGTGTAGTGGCTAGGCTTCGCGAAATCATCCCTTGAAATCTAAGCATTTCACAACCTCCCTTAAGGGCTGTATCCACTGCCGATGGATGGCCCATTCATCGGCTTCATCCATTTTAATCGCTTTCTATAGGTGGAAAAAAGGATGAAGGGAGAAGGATGCTCCACTTTTGGGCAGTTAATGCGGCCCTTTAGCGGTTATGATGTTGGCTGCCTTGGGTGTTCCATTTTTGACATGAATGGGTCATCATCTTTTGGTAATCATGATGGATGGTGGTTCACACATTTACAGGATCTGCTAGGAGAGTGAGCATATGTCAACAGTCAATCTGTGTTATACACTCCAGCCACCAGGTGTTGTTCCAGTCACATGCAGCAGCAACTTATCATGGCTGTCACTGACACCTTCTGCACTCATCCAACAAATGCTGACATCTACAAGCTGATTATAGCACCCTCACTGTCCCTTGCCAAACTCAATACGACACTGATCGCCCCTGCACTGAACATGATAACACATTACAATACACATTCATCAGTGCCCATGTGTCTACGGTCATGAGTTAACTCTTTGTAGGGAAGAATGCCTAGCCTATTTACATGTTAAACTCAAACACTTTATAGCAGGCTATATGTAAAGATTCAGGCCATTCGGTCCTGCGGATTTTATTATTCAACATCCCTGGATTGATTTTGGTAGGACCATATACTGTGGGTTTAATGTTATCAGAAGAGAAATACTGAAAAAATAATAATGAACTCACTAGTTTAATCATTTAACACTTCAAAATATAACAAAAAGTATCATTTTTTGTTTTAGGTTGTAAAAAACCTTGATAATCATCCGTTTTGCAGGCTGTAGAAACCAAAATGTGGCCCAGACTCACAAGATGACAGCAAGACATTTGCTTCAGCAGTTTGACCATTCCTGTGGGCCGGGTAGTGATTTTGCCGGGAAAAGCCGATGTCTGAGGACTTTTTATATTGACTGTTATAGGGTACACTAAAGCAGTATTCTCTTCTTACTGAATGTGTTATTTGATCCTTATAGAGTGCAAAAACCAGGGGTCCTATTTATACCATTGCTACGAGTATTCAGATCAAGGATTGACAGTTTATGAGTGGCCTTGTGTATCACTTGAAGGGTTAGGCACTTTCCTTCAATCCTTGAATTCAAAATCTTTTTTCATGCAATTTTTTCAATCTAAATCTGCTTCAGTATTTTACAAATTATTTGAAATGATGATATTCGATAAGTGGCATTGTTCTACTCCCAGATTAGGAACAGGAGTTATTTATTGAACAAAAGACAATATATCTTAACTGGAATAAGAAGTTCAATAAGGACCTGAATAAATAGTCATTACTCCTTAAGCTGTTTTACCAGGGTATCATGATATCATGGAGGAATGGGTGAACTCTCAAACACTATTTCCAACAAATGCAACGTAGCGGTTGCTGCCTAGATGAATCCACATAGCAGTTCCAAATTCAGTCCGGCAGTGAGTCTGCTTTTTAACGTCTCTCATAGCTGGCACTGTTAGGGATTGTGTGGGTGGAACGCTGAAAGACGTTATCAGGCTTGGAAAACGTCAGCGATCCTCTACTGTAGGTGAAGGTAAAAACGTTGGCCCATCCCCCAACATCCCGGGTTGAATTAAATATGCTTTAAGGTTATGAATAGAAAAGTCAATTTGTGCAAGACAATTATGATTTGTGTAAAGAAGTGAACCTTTATGGTAATAGACCTTATAAGTATCCAGGTATATGTATGAACACAATTAAAACAAAGCTGTGTAAGATGAGATATGCTGCATTTAATGTATCAAAATGATTTCAAATTATGCATTTTCTCCCCCCCCCCTCACCTCCCCCACCTGCATTACTCCCACTGTTGAAGGATGGTCCAACACCTGCACTGAGCTCTTAGCAGCCATCACTATGGTAACCAGGAGATAAGAACACTCACTGACGGCCAGTGCCTAGCAGTGGAGAGTTGTCCAACAGTGGTGTAGCCCCCCAGTGTCCACCATTGTCCAACAGTGGCCTAGGCTCCCCCACATACAGTGTTATAAGTGGAGATATGGCCAACGTCTTTCTCCAGTCCACTTTTGGCATCATGTTACCTTTTCTCAAGCCTGGCTAGTATTATTGGCACCATAAGGCAACTGTCAACCCAGTCCTACTGTCACTCAGCCTTAGGTTTCTACTCAAAGGCCGTGTATAATATAAAGCCTTATAGAAAGAGGGGATATCGTTGTTATTCAAATTGATTTATGATGCTATCTGAAATTCTCTCAAAAATATAACAAACACACTCAAGACATTCATGCAACCTATATAAAAAAAGACTTCAAACAACTGCATTTGTGTCATTTTTTTTATAAATGCCCTTCTGAACTTTTCTCAGAGCCTTTCCCTGTAAACCAAAACTGCCACCATATAGGACAACTGCTGCAGTATAAATAAACAAATTTGAATTGAATTGAATGTTATATCCCCACAGAGTCTTAGCCTAGGCCTACTGGTTTCTCTGTCACTAATTAGCATGAATGCAATGTTGCATCGTCCACCTACACTTTATAGATATATCCGACAATGTCACACTTGTCAAGAACGCAATTTGACTTCTCTTAGTTGTCATTTTCACCCTTGGACATGTCTAAATCATATTTAAGTTGTACTGAACAAAATGTAGAAGAAACGGACAGAAACATATAATTGTGCATGAACAATTATGTCCTTTGGTCCATACTAAAATCACAATGGCGACTACTTAATGCAGAGGAAATTGATCATTTACATCAATATGATAAATTTGTGTATAACAGTTGTAAGCAGATTCATGTTGAAAGATTTGGATTTGAATCTGAAAAAGAGAACTCATTTTAATTCAAGAAAAGAATAATTGATTGCTTCTGTAATTTATCCACACCCAACATGCCCTGTGAACTGACAATGCCACTATTTCCATAGTAACATCACAAGTTATTGTGGCAATAGGTGAGACATAAGGTGGTCATGTCTGTGGGGACATTGTATTATTATAATTGTCATCATAAGGCAACTGTCCACTCTCATCTACTGTCGTTCAGCCCTGTCACCTACTGTCACTCAGCCTGGGGATTCTACTCAAAGGAAATGTTGAGAAAAACTCATACAAATAGGCAAGATGTTACAAGGATTCACGCCAACTCAGCTTTATTTTCCCTATAATTCCCTGGAGTGACATTAGGTTGAAATGCAATAACTTTAATGTGACCATACACTAGATCATATATTGATTTAGGGACCTCCAAATTTTGGATTAGGGTGATTCTTCGTTTTATGGGTATACGATGGGTGTGGGTGGCAACTATTGCGGAGGTAATTTTTTCTTAAATATGTAAACTGTTGCCATGGTTACCAGTGCAATTTGGTACCATGTCAGCAATTGCTCGGTTGTCGTACCTACTTGCAGCACAGCTACAATTCTGTTATCTAACTATCTATTGTATGTCCATTTCGTGCACCCAAATACCCCCTATTTACACCCCTAATTTCACAGTTGTGCCATGTATAGGTACAGAGCTACAAGGGGAAACATCATGTCAACAATTGCCCGGGTAATTGTTGACATTATTAATTTTGTAGCACAGGTGCAATTCTGTTATTTAACTATCTACTATATGTCCATTTTGTGGACCCACATATTCCCTATGTACACTCCTAATTTCACAGTTGTGCCATGTATAGGAACAGAGCTATAGGGGGAAACATCATGTCACAAATTGCCCGGGCAATTGTTGACACCCCACTCCAAAATTTCTCTGAGACTACCCTGCCCCTCAAATGCATCGAATTCGCGAAACCAGGTCACTAGGATCTTGCAATGCAATTAGAACCAAGGAAAAGATTACATTAATATAAGCACAACTTTACATCTGAATAGTTTTTATGTTTGTTTTGAATGAATGCTGAATAAGATGACTTTGATGATTGTCAATGGTTCTAAACCACTGTAACGGTCAAGTATTCTGGGTTTGTGTTCGCGTGTCTAATCGGGAAAGGACCACCAAACGACAATCTCCGGTACAGAAGAGGCAACAAGTTTTATTCAGGATCCTACATACAATCAGACTAAAGGTTTCCGAATGCAAAGGTACCCGTATCAAAGGTATCCGTATCAGAGTATTCAGACTATCAAACAATGAGCTACCTATGTAAGTTCTCGGAGCCAGAGGAGGAGAAACACTCCTTCTACACACGGAACCTGAAAGGGTTCTCCTACTTCCGCCGGTCGCCGACCCGGCCTTATATGCAAGGCCACAGGGGTTAGCTGGCGACCTCTTGAGTCCAGGCCAAGAAGTCCGGGGAGCAGTGCTGCCACCACTCGTCCGGCATAACCGACCTTAGACCCGAGTGTCCGCCCCGCTCGGGAACTGACCAACTCGTACCGAAGTCATCCTGAAACCGTGCCCCTACACCACCATGGCCCTCTTAAAAGAATGATACAGGTATAAATGGGAACTCACAAAGTGTTATGTTCAATGTTTACAGAACATTCACCAATCATGATGGGCTTCATAATTCAATCCATCATGCCCGTCAGGGAGGTCATATTTCATTCACCACTGCATCACAGGGGTTTTAGCAAGCTTGGAGTATGAAAAATTGATAGAAATCATTCATAGGTGTTAATAGCTCTATTTGCTTTGCATTTGTCATTGGTAAAAATCTTCTTTGGTAACATTGACACCCCAGGGAATAGGTATGATGGGTATGATAATCTGAAATTGTATGAGTTGTAAACAAACTATATGTGTCTCTTCAGACCATAGACAAGAGACTACAATCAATATTTGTAGGTCATTCCATGATTGAATAGATTGCCGAGAGACGTCTGAAGTGTCCCAATAACATTCAAGTACCCTACATCTGTTTTTGAAAATTCCAAAGATTCCTACCTACATAGCACTAAATGTACATACATTGAAAAGCTCCTAGACACACAGTCATGCCAACCCCTAACTGTATTAACCCGGGACATTCTGTGTACACTAAAACAACAGCACAGAGGTCCCTCCTCTATTTTTCATGTATGCTGAGTACTGGTCAGGTCTACGCAATGCCTTCAGAGGGCCTCACTCCTCATGCATCGAGCCAGTGAAACATCCTCTAAGGACCTCACTCAGGGCCGCCAGGAGGGGCATCAAGAGACCAGTCCGTCACTTTGTTTTCCCTGTACTGTAACAGGCATAGTGGTAATTGAGTGATCTTTGGTCTGGTAATTCCCAGGCCTCTTCTCCTGCCTGCATTTCTTGTGCTCCAGATGCTGACTCTCATGTTCAATTCTCCGCAGCTTTTCTTATTAGCATTTAGTTCACCAGACTTTTTATTTCTCCCTCCATCGCGCTGCTGCAGGCGGGTAGGTCTGTATATTTCATCATATTTCTTGGGATAGTCTCTGGGTGCCTTATAGGGTGAGATAAAGTTTCATCCACCCCACATGGACATGAACACACTGATGATGATTTCAACTATGATCCACCCTGGATGCACTCAGATTGATAGCAGTATGATAACCCTTTCAGGTCGGCCAATGGATTTTGATCATCATACCAAACCTACATGGTTGATACAGTCTCGGCTGGCAAATTGGAAAACACCTGTCTGTTCATCCAGATCCCTCATCTTACAACACATATGATGTAATGTCTCCTGTTTAGATGATTCTGGATAACAGTTCTCAGATGGAGCTTGGCAGCCGTTCTAGATTGTCAGGTCTACTACTTCTGGAACTTTTTAAGGTTTCACAAAGTTTAAAAAGATGTGGATGCATCAACATATCTCGAATCTGCTGGAAATCTATAGACATTTATGTAGGTTCTAGCCCTGAATCAATGTCCTCTACATTTTGGTGAAGCAATTTAAGGTAGATTTCGTTTGGGACTTGTTGGAATTTTGAAGAGTAAAATGAAGGGCCCTATATTTTGCATTTGATAACCAAATATCACTTTTTCTGAATACAAATCTTGACCAATGGATATTCTGGCTTTCCATTCTTCAATCTTAATCAAGTAATATGTTCACAGAAAATAACATTAATTGAAATAATCTTATTTCTTTTAGGTGGGATAAGCACTTGTCAAATAACTTTTTTTTTTCGAATTTCCCTACATGACCTGCACCAAATGACATGACATGAGTTGCAGTTGTCATGGTAACATCCCATATGGTGTGGTAATAGCTGTGGCATGAGGTGACAACAAAGGCCGGTGAGTAGGTGGTGGTTGTGGAAATGTCGGACCGAGGAGCAGTATGCTGCTATTGTATTGTATATCATGATTTGTTGTAGAGACCCTGCCAAGGTGCAGGACAAAAAAAAGGTGGACATGTGTATGGCAATGACCTCAGTGTCAGCTGCCACTCAGACACTGTCACACCTTGCTCTTCTTTTACAGCCATTTTACTGATCTCACATGACTACAGCAACTAATCGTCTTTTAACATTGTGGTATCTTTCATTGTTTATTTCAACGATTTACATCTCATAAATCCCTTCCAGCTCAGACTGAACCATGGAAACAAGAATACATACAGGCTTTGTAACAGTTGCCATCATCAGCCTAGGAAATTCTGTGTACACCCAAACAACAGCACAGAGGTCCCCGACATATTTGTCATGTATGCTGCATACTCGTCAGGCGTGGTTAGGGTCCTCTAAGGACCTCACTCATGGGGCGCCAGGAGGCCACTCCATCACTTTGTTCAGACTGTATCAGGCATAAATGTAATTGAGTGATCTTTGAGCGATCGGTTTCCAGTCTTCTTCTCCAGCTGGCATTTTTGGCTGCTGAGTCTGCATACTTTATTTATGATAATAGCTGACTGACTATCGTTTCACTGTCTCATGTATACTATCCTTGTTGTTCTTTGTGTGGAATTACAAATAGTTGGGAATAGACCGCCTTGCCCTCTGTACCTTGAATACTGGCTCGTTGTTTGGCTTCTCTTGTATTTGATCTTATACCACACTTGGGTGGAATGACAATGGAAAAGCACAGGTAATATATTGTGTATAGCTGTTGTAAGTTGATGCAGTCCGCTGTGCACACACACCCTTCCCCATTCCCCAGCTTGTCAATGGTTTTGGGCAGGTGACAAGTGTGGCATAAGTAAGATAAACACCTTGTTGGGCAGTGTAGCCAGTATATAGACAACAGGCTGCATGACAGCCTGTTGTCTATATAGTGAATACAGTGACCAAACTCGGTGTTTATCTACCACTTTCATCAAACAAAAACATTTAATGCCACTTAATACCTCTATTTGCTTTTCATAAATATCAAATTAAATGTTTTACAGGCTGGTTTTATATAGTAGCACAGGCCATTGCCTATCATAAACACAACTTTGATGGCCACAACAGGGTGGTGCTCCCATTTATTTGACTTTCAAAATACCGTAATCTCCCGCGTAGAAGGTGCAGCTCGCGTAGAAGGCGCCCCCCCAACTCAGAGAAGGCCTTTTCATGTAGAAGGCGCACATACCTCTTCTGGATCGATTTCTGGAAAAACCCGCGTATAAGGCGCCCCCCCCCAACTCACAGGGGGGCTGTTTGCGTAGAAGGCGCCCCCCTCCCCACCCCCCTATATGAGTTCAAGCTGTCATCGGCACACGGTCGGCGTCAAACCCGCCGAGCGCCCGTCGACACCTCCAGGTCTGCCGCGGTGCTGGCTATATGAGTTCAAGCTGTCATCGGCACACGGTGTGACGGTCGGTGTCAAACCCGCCGAGCAAATCTACACCGACCGGGCTGCCGAATTGCTGGCTATATGAGTTCAAGCTGTCATCGGCACACGGTCGGTGTATTCCCCGCCGAGCGCCCATCGACACCTCCCGGTCTGCTGCGCTGCTGGCTATATGAGTTCAAGCTGTCACTGGCGCCTTATCCCCAGCGAGCGCGTTGACACCTCCCGGTCTGCCGCGGTGCTGGCGCTATGAGTTCAAGCTGTCATCAGCGCATTTTCCCAAATGAGACGTTGGAAAAACCCGCGTATAAGGCGCACCCCCAACTCAAGGCAATTACCCTCCCGCGTATAAGACCCAGCAGCATTTTGTTTGGCGTAGAAGACGCGCTTTTTACGCGGGAGATTACGGTAAGCAATTAAACTCCTGAGTAGAGGCCCCGTGTACAATCCACCACAGCTATGATTGTACCTGACTCTATTATAGAAGCCGTACATGCATCGTACGTAATGTTCATCCTGATGCATGATATATTGGAGGTCCTTACAGGGGTATAGAAGGGTGTCTATATATCGACCCGGGCTGTGAATGCACTAAACATGGCGCATGAATAAGCGGGATGCTCCAATAACGCACCAATGAAGAGCTGGCTAGCTGGCAACCAAGGCATCAGGCCATAATGGGTCAATTATTTTAGGCGTACTAAGAAGACTCTACAATTTCCTCAGACAGTCATAGCCCAAGCTCCTTTGACTTAATGCATTACCTGTATGTTTGGGGGTTTTAATAATGTATGAATCTATTTGCAGCTCTGAGAGAGTTAAACAAGGGTGTCTTTGCATGAACTTCTTCAGACAACCCTGCAGAACTTCCTGACACAAGCCAAGTGACCTCTCTATCACATTACCCCAGCCGTCTCATATCACTATCCTGATCACTAGTTTGCATTATTACAGTGACACCTAACTTCTATCTATATATGTTACACACCGCCTCTCTTGCCATTGAACCTTTTGTTGTGTACACTAGGTGCTCGCCAGAAACCAGAGCCTTCTAAGACCTTTGCCCTTAATTCATATCAAGCATTCAAAGGATACTGATGGATTAATGCATCATGCCCATTTGTCATCATATTGTATGAATCCCGCCCTGGCGAGGTACTTGCGATATGCAAACATCTTGTCTACCCTTCGGGGTTGATACATTCATAGATGTTTACACAATTAGGGCAGTCACATCAGCACTTCATTGGTGCATCATGCCAACCAATGGGTATGATGCACTCCTAAAGGACTAAGACAAGTGACTGAAGACAAGTCTTTTTTTCTTCTCTCTTATTGGCCCAAATCCATCTTGTATTCTTCCCCTTCAACTTTCTGTCACTCCCCTTCATTTCCTTTTCAAATTATTCCCCCACTCTCTGATCGCCTTTGCCAGACTTCCTTGGTGAGGCTGATCCTTTCTTGTGTCTTAAGATATCGAATTACAAACTTCTTTATAGAAACAATATTGTTGCACTTTCATTGATATCCAATGATGGTGTAGGCCCCACACTCCGATATCCCAATAGAACCTTGTCCTCCCAGTCCCACTCCATACCTCACCCCACCCCCCTTTAACCACATCCGGCTTGTGGTATGTAATCTCTGCTTTCCTTTTTTTGCCTTGTTCTCACATCGGCCATAATAATGAACATTGCAGGGATTGGCTGATATCAGGGGGTTTAGAAACAAGCCCAGGAGGTTACCAGCTATATGCCTGCAATGGTGCCCATTGTAGTGCCCGTCATCCAATAGCCCACTAACAGACACTGACACTGATAAATAAGTCAAAACAGATGAGCCTATGTTTCAGCTCCTCTTGCTTGCCATGATATGACCTGCAGTATTCCTGCCCTACTTACTAGTAACCCCTTACCCCATCCACTCTATATAGGGCCTTTCAAAAGTTATAAGTTATAGCCCTATAAAGGAGGTTATTGTATCGCCTGGTATCCAATAGACCACTGACAGACACATACACTGATAAATGAGTCAATACAGACGAGCATATGTTTCAGGTCTTTGTGCTGGCCCTGTTGGTACCGGCGGGACTTCTGACTTACTAACCCTATCAGCCTCCCCCCACCAAATATGTACAGCCTAAGGCAGGTGTTCCACAGGAGCCCATTGACATATATTGGCTGATTTTAATCCAATATTTATCGGACCGAATAAATTGATCAAATAATGGATCAAAATTTACAATTGTTGTTTCACCCCTATGCCAGCAAGAATTTCCAATTTGACCGAAAGATGGCTGATGTGCTCCAAATTCAAAATCAGGAATAAATTGGCTTTGGTGGAACAGCCGCTTAAGGGTAGGCTCCAATAGGTACAGTAATTTTGTTTATTGGTGAAAAAGAAGAGGAGGTTAAAGCGGGATTGAAAAAGGAAGAGACGGAATTGTTATATCGGGCCAGTGTGACATGTGTTTCTATTCATGCAATGACCAAAGGAGTCTCCATCAGCAACCAAACCATTCTAATTTCATCCAACCAGTTTGGTAAACTCAACATGGAGCCAGCACTTGAGGCATCCCACCTTTAGGAAGCTTCCTCTCCATATGAAAGTGCCCAATCTAGTTGTGGTGCACCACAGGACTTCCAGGGAGCGCCTGAGGCAGAATGGGTGATATTGGTAGGTTGGTTGGGGTGTGGGGTGGTAGATGGGTGGTTGGGTGTTGTGAGGTGAGTGAGAGTGTTTGGTATCTAAAGCCTTATAGATGATTGATCTGGCTTACCAGTTTGTTAGCTAATGATATTGAGCTAAATTTAAAAGTCTATGCGGTCAATAATTATGTCTATATTCCACTATGACAACAATTCTTTACAACTTACTTTCTTTCCATCTATTCTACCCCTCCCCTTCCCACCATACCTTTTCACACCTTTACTTCTCCCCTCCTCCTCCGGAGACTACGCTACCCCATTCATTGCACCGACTTCAGATCTACTCAATACCCTGGGTTGCATCGCTACATTAATGTAAGGTATGTTCTCTTCAAAATCCTGATTAATAGCCATCTGCTTCATCTGAGAATGAAAACAAAAATGTTGTCTTTGAACATTACCTAATTTATTGATCAATCATTTGTTTGTATAGTATATATATTATTTCCTCCTTGTCTGCTTTCCCGTCAAATCTGTTGTACCTTTCTCTGTTCCCTCTGAACCCATCCTCTTCCCTATCCTATATATGTGTCTTGTACACTGGTGGAAATTCATCTCAAAAACTGTTTACTGTTGCCATCCAAATGATCTCAGTTGTAAAAATGTTATTTAGCGGCAGTCATTTACTCATTCTGTTATTTCTTTTCTATCAAACCTACCCCTTCCCTTCCTGCTATACCTTTTTCACATCTTCTTCTCCTTCCCCTTGTCTAGAGATAGCATCCATGTATCCCCTTGGTAGCTGCTTCCTATGGTAAAGGTCTCAGGGGGCAAGGCCTGGCTCACCCGTCCCCCCTCCCTAGGACCACATAACCTCATGTTGCCCCCAGTGTGGCCACTGGAAGTCTGCGGGGCTCCGAGCTTCTCCAGGTTTATTCGACTCACACCATATATCACAATGAACAGGGCCTTGTGGGGAGCTAGTGGGGCCAGTGGGGAGGAGGGGACCAGGTGACAGTTTGAACTGTTGCTAAATTAATGTGAGACAATCATATCAAGCAGTAGATGAATATAAATTCCTGTCGGCTTCCGGGAGGGAACAGAGGGGCTTGGGGTTAAGAAAAACACCTGTAGTACATTGCACCCACACAGCCTTCTGAAGATCAAGTCTATAAATTTTTGATGTGTTGTAACTCTAGTGTGTCTGGCCCAACCTACCTCATGCCATTAGTTTTGGATAAAGTCTAATTGACTCCTTCTTTTCCATAATATTGAAGTCATTCTGAACATTTTTGATCTATCTTTGAAAGATATTCTACATAATGAAAATAATCTTGGCATTCTGGATTCTAGGGTTATTTTGTCATCCTAGTAATTATGCATGATCAAGTTGTCATATGAGAAATATCATATGACTAGTGGTATATAGTGTAAATACATCAAGCTCTCATAATGTGTTATTTCCAGTTAGCACTGGTTTATTCAGCTTTAGGCAGACATGTAAGAATAACAGTTACATACATGTTAATATGCAGGTAATTTCCACATACAGTAAATATACAATTGTTTATAAAGTATAATGTTCTGTTCCACTCCACCTGTGAGGTAATAATAATAATAATAATAATAATAATAATAATAATAATAATAATAATAATAATAATAATAATAATAATAATAATAATAATAATAATAATAATAATGTCCAGTATAGTTCAAGGTGGGTTCCCACACCTAGCTCCTGACCTGCTGCTTAGAGGAATAATATAATAATGTTCAACTTTACCCTCTGGTAGGTGTCTTGTAGCAGGTATACTCTGGCCACTAGTGGTTCAGTCCTATGCCTGTCTGGCATAGTCTAACCCAGCATAGTGTAGAGCTATAGCAGGTAGCAGGAGTGTTGACTGGAGATGTTACCTCTAGGGTGGTTCTGGTGATTCTACCTTCTAGGAGGAGCAGCCAGTGGTATTTGTACCATTTCCTGGCTTGGCTCCTCAGACTGACTGGAGCCAGTGGCATCTGCCTAGCTCTTCAATTGTTTGAGGGGAGTCTTTCATGTGTCACTGGGTGCACAAAGGACCCCAATGGACGCCGCGATGTCCCCCATTGTCTTGGTCGCTTTGGCATGTTCTGACCCTCATATCTCGGTCGTTTATGCCGCTATAACTGCCATTTTGCGCATGCGCAGACTTGAATATGTGAAGTTGTCAACGCCCGCTTTCTGGGCGCTTAACTTGCGCTGGTTTGTCTGTAGCGCATTGGGAGGTTGAATTAGTGTACATGGTGTAACTTCCTTAATAATAGCAGTTCTGCCTGGTTCTTGGGCTCATTTTGACCGTCTAATTATGGCCTTTTAATAAATGCTTTGATATCTGACCTAGGTTGCTCAGGAGCGACGCTAGAGTGACCGGAAGGTTATGGCATTGTGACTTATGTAATCTATTGTTCAGTGTTTGGGTGCTGAGACATTCATGACAGCGTCGGCAGAGCCCAGGCACCCGTGACAGCCGTTTGCATACACTTACAAGTTATTAATTTGTGCACTGAACCATGAGGTCGCTGTTTTAGACCCTTAAAAGCATTATATTGTGCAGTGGACCATGAGGTCGCTCTCTTTGGTGATGTAACTTATGTATAATTGACATGGCTGGTGTGCAGTGGAGCATGAACGCTCTTCTAGAATGTTTGAGCGCTCTTCTAGCCAACCTATGTATTAATTTCTTATGCATTCTTTGATTAATACAACAATATGTTACAATTTATGGAATAATAAAATGGTATATGATAATTTCATCCATTCTGGAAAAACGGCTACTTAACCTTCACTTAAACATCTCTCATCTATTCCTCCAATTCTGAAAAAAAGAGATTTCTATTTTGGTGCAAAGTTGCTCTACAAAGCAATGGGATTGGAGTGTGGTTTTAATACCTTTCTGATGTTCCTGGGAAGGCAGCAGCCGGCAGCCTTTTGGGTGTTTTGAATATGGTTATGGCTCCTACCTCCGTAGGGCATATTTTGCTGCAGTGGCCACTGCTATAAACGGTACTGAAAAATAGATGGCAGCTATTTCAGCGCTTACAGATGACTGAGTGGCACATGTTTTGTCAAGATTCTGTTTTCGCTTTCAGATTTGAATGTGTTTGGAAGCAGATTACGCAGCATTTGGTGAGGGGGTGAATGTTTGGAGGTTGTTTGAGTAGAGAGATTTCTTACTTTGACCATGGTGAATGGTATCAGATGAAAGATTTTGGGGTTAAAGATCATTGTGCCAAAGGGTGCGGCTGTGCCTCTTTATGCCCGACTTCATGTTACAAAAAATATTTGCCAATGTAATGCACTGATTTACTGCTTCACATCCAAAAACATTTTCATTGTAAAATATTAAAAGTAGTTGAATATTGTTATCTAGTTTGCAAATTAATCCTTTAAAGATCATTATCTTTTTTTTTTAATTTGAAAAGCTGGTTAATTTATCTTGAAGGTAAGGTTATTATGGTTTTGTTATATCAGAATAGCAAAGATACATTTGTGTGTATCTTGTTTTTATTTCATTGTGATGCTATCAACTCTTTAGAGCCAACAGGGTGGATAAATCTAGCTTTCACTCATTACACGATTTCAGTGAATCTTTTTATCATCATGAAAAAAGGATATAGTACTATGCTAGACTTAAGGGGTTAAGCTTACATCTCTAACTATATAAGGAGAAACATTACACAGCATAGACCCATAGAGAGGGATAAAGCTAACACAATTTGTACTCGTCTCCTTATGGGTCCCAGGGTGAATAAGGCAATTGGATTAACATGAAGAACCTATATACAACCCTGGAAGCTAATAGTAAAAGCCTTTTACTGCCTGGGTAAACAGTAATAATATCATCATAGGTCATGTTGTACATGAAGTTGTCCTTCATTTTGATCATTCCCATTTGTATAGAATGGGAAGGAGCTTTTTATACATCCATGTGGTTGACATTCAGAAGCATTAATTGTAGCATACAATTGGATGTTAGTGCACAAGGCTACTCTGCATATGTTGCTTGTGGAAAAACTTATCATTTGGAGGCAAGATATTGGATAGTTGATATGGGCCATGAACTGGAGGGATTGGTACCAGGACGGCATTACCCAGTAGTATTATTTAGCATTTTTAAGAAACCCCCAGGAGAAAGGGAGATGCTCATATAATTCCCTTTTTGATGACTTGAAGATTTTGACTAATGTAGGCTTTTTGCAAAACAAAATGCAACGAAATGATACTATTTTCTTGCGTAAAGGCATTTCTGTTGTTTAAAGGCCCCACAGCTTTCATCATAACATTCAGATGCAACTTATTATAAGTCTTTGTGAAAACCAAGAAAACAGTCCTTTTTTTAAAGACAATCCAACTCATGTATTTATATCATGATTATGAAAGCACAAAATGACTTTATACACTTTGCATACCTTAAACGTTTAGCCTATTGGATGACTTTCCCCTGTGCACTGTTTCACATAATCACAATGCATACAATCTGTGTTAGTTAAATCTGATAATCTATATAGGGGACTTAAGGACGCTGATTCAGAAAATGCGGGCTTTAGACCAGTAAGAGCAAATAAACAAGGTCATTTACTCAAGGTCAAGGCCCCAATACATATACATCAGGAGGATACTCTCTGGTATTGTACCTCTCATCGGGCTCATATTTCCAGAATAAACTGTTTGATTTTGATAAGGGCTTTTGAGGATGCTGATTCATTATAGGAGGGGCTTCAACCAATCAGAGGTCAGTTGTTCAAGGTCAAGGTTATAAGTGCAATTCAAACTGACATATCAGGAGAATATTGTACAGCTTTGCTGAATATGGGTTTCCTGGGATGAGGATTCTTAAAGTGAGGTTTGCATGCTAAATGGCAGATATGAGCATGGTCACTTTTTTAAGGTCAAGGTCATATTTGCAATATAACCCAGGGTTATCATAGGCCACCAGGGCTCATAGTGTGAGAAGTCACAGCCCTAGAAGTGAAAGTCTAGGCATTGACAACTATCTCAAGATTGTCAAAATTAATACCGGGTAGTTTAGTTGTATCCATCCACAACAAATGTGGCTTTATCACGTTCTTCTCTTTCCTGCAATAGAACACCATAGATGTATAGTTCATCTTGTAAGCCATTGCTTTTATTCTTGCCAAGCACCTCAGACCATGAGAAGCAAAGTCCGTAGAAACCTGTGGGACAATTATTCTTTAAAAATGTTTAGCAGAATTCAGCTCTATTGGAGGACAAATTTTGTCTTGTGGAATACAGAAATGGACTCCCTGGGAGGCAGGATCTCAGGCTCCATGATAGTTTGTAATGCTGACTGACAATGAGATAGATGTACTTAGCAGATAAATGTTGCTTACTGATTCTACCTACTACAAAGGTTGGGAAACAATCAACCATCGGATTATCATCTTCAAGGGAGAAATAATATGTATTAGAATTTCTGTTTTGTCTTTGGTATTTTAAACACATGCCAGTACAAAGCTTTGATATTTAAGATTTTCAAACCAACATGCAATAGAGTATCCATCAACAAACTAGACACATCTGTACGGTGATAAAGGGATTTTGGGTGCTTCAGTGTTTTGATTTCACTATGTACTTAACACCACCAGAGGTTGCCGCCTTTGCCCTTTTCTTTGGCTCCAGCTACTTCTGCTTACTTTTTCCTCATGTAATACTACTGATTGTTTTCGGAACTATCACTATTGAGGGTCTGCACTGGCACATGTGCAAAATGGAAGCACCCAACCTGATGATCCATGTTCGATAACTTCTTGTATGTGGGAGACAATCCATATGTCTTCTAATAATTGTGGTTCCCTCTTTTCTATAAAGAATGGATAGCAGGACATTCTGATATCTTTCAAGGGATTTTCAAGCTCCTCGTGCAATTATTGAGCCAATAAGTAAAGAACTTCCAAATTTACTTTAATTCATAAGCCCAACAAAATCTATGGATATTCAGTGACCTGATAATCATTCAAACATAGAGGAAGCTAGTGTGTGTCTTACATTGCATGAAATGACCCTTGTTCTACACAGGCTGCCTGTGACCCTGTGTTTGTCGTTGGGTATGGGAGGGGAGTGTTTAGTCTCTATGCATTCTTTTGGGTTAAACTTAACACACCTATTGCACCATTATGTATACACTTTGGGCTACCCCCGACCCCCCCCCCTATGCATGATACATAAATCACTTGATCCCCACACTCCAACAAGGATGCTCCTATAAAACAGCCCAAGGCTAAATAGTCTTCTTTTTCTAAGACAAGTCTAAAATAGTCTTGGTTTATAATGGTATTCCCATTTTATAAAATCAAATTGGTAACAAGTATCTAAGCCCAGCTGTAAAATGATTAGTTGAAATAGCTACACTTAATTCGTATTAAAGATGAAAACCTAAGCTTGACCTTGAACAACTGAGCTGTGATATAATAAATCACTCTGGAACTCTTTATTTTCTGGACCAGCATCCCGAAAAGCAGTTAGGACCTTGACCCTGAAGAAAATGACCTTGTTTATTTCCTCTCATTGGTCTTTTTGTCAACATTTTCTGAATCAGCGCCCACTATATAGCCCACTATATAGATAATCAGAATCACCCCCTGAAATAAGACTTTGTATTGAAATTATGATCTTTAATATTACCTCAAATCTGTCTAAATCCCTCAGTTTCTGAATCAGCGTCCTCAAAAAGTCCTTGCCTGATGTGAAGATTTTCAAATTCAGACTATTTCTTCATGAAATATGAGCATTCCCTCTATTTAGTCTAAAACCCTCATTTCCTGGATCATCACCATCAAAACCACCATTCAGATATCATGATCATCAGAATCAGCAAATAATATCTAGGAAGAAGAGTTTGTATTGTTTCCATAACCTTGACCTTGAGCAAATGACCTTGAATATGAACTCAATTCAGTTTGAAACCCTCATTTTCTGAATTAGCATCCTCAAAAATACCTTTCCCAATAAAAGGATCACCAAAATCGGACGATTTCATCCTGAAATATGAGCCAAAGTCTATTTGGTGGTGGTGATTTTGAAAAGTGCCCCAAAAACGGGATTCTAGGGGCGGAAAAATGTGGACCCTGTGAATTTCTTTTTCCTATGTCTATACCCTTTCCAAATCTGCAAATAAAAAAAATCAATTTTGGCAAGAAAATCCTACGTAATTACACACCATTCTGCACTGTTTGTAGCACCTTTTATCTAACGGCTCAATAACAGGCACCGAACCTGATGAATGTGTCAAAACAGATGAACATGCATATGTTTAAGCTCCTTGGGCTGGCCCTGCTGGTACCTGAGGTACTCCTGCCTTACACATAAAGCCCCGCTGGCTATACACCCCTAGACTTCACACATTTATTCACATCGCAGCCTAAGGCGAGGCTCCCCATAGTCAAACGTTGAGGGATGGGGTTAGGACCACACCGAATAGAGAGGCAGGTGGGAAAAAATAATTGAGAAAAGTGCAGAGTGAGGATTGGCAGAAAAGGAGTCTTGATATTTGTTTTCTTCATTGTGCCCCTCTTAGTCATGATTCATAACTATTATCATTCATTCTGGTTTTATCCGTCATATATATATCATATTCCTACTAGGTTGATAGTCTTCTGAAGTGTTGACCCTTGCAGTGTTAATGATGCAGGAGTACACCATGCCAATTAGTCTTTAATGCCAGCACTTCATTGGAGTATCATGACTACCATGCAGGGCTAGACCTTACTACTGGCAGGCCTGCATTCTTGAGATGTGACTACCAATACATTAGCAGTCCTTGACAGGAAACAGCTATTCAAGACTACAAGGTTTCTTCTCAAGACCAGAAATGTTCATCAGAAGTGCACTTATGATGTGTCTGGCATTTTGAAACCCTAAAATGGTTAGACGTGCTCATCACTTTAGAAACACCCACATGGAGTCAGCCCTTTAGTCTCCTTGCCTTCAGCACATTTCCTCTCTATAAATGGAGGTGCCCCATCTGGTTGTGGTGCACCGCAGGGCCTCCAGGGGGCGCCTTGAGCAGGATAGGCTGTATAGTAAGGTGGGTAGAGGTATGGGGAGGTGGGTGGTTTTGTTGTAAAGGGTGAGACTGGTTTGTAATGGAAAACCTCTGCAGAGCAGGAGGATTTTCCACAAAACCTCCAAGGTGAAGACTAGGAGGTTTTGTTGCATATCCTCCAGCTCGAAGGAGGTTTTCTTACTTATACTCCATCCACAGAGGTTCATAGAACAGTAAAACCCTGAATATAAGCATAGTTTGACTTTAACTGTAGAGGCCTAGAAGAGGATTTGAATCATCTACACTGGCTGTGAAATAAAGCTATGATAAATATATGGTGTTCAAGTCTACAATTGCCAGCAGTCTCAGTATAGTATAAATGGTTAGCATGGCTGACTTTGAATCACATAATGTGGGTTCAAGACTGCATGGGGAAACCGTTTTTAACTTACATATAAAGGTAAAAGGTTTTTTTTTCTTGTCCCGGACCTTAACCACTACACTGGATTGACCAGTCAAGCTTTCAAAGTAAAAATTACCCTGTTTATCTTTAATTGATTATTTAGTCATAGTAGTAGCATATCACCATTCAGTTGATGTCCTATCACAGAGAGTATCACCTGAGGACTCATGGTGTAATGGTAAGCAAATTGGACTCTGGATCCGAGCACTGTCTGGGTTGTGGGTACAAATCCCATATGGGACAAACTTTTTCCCAAGAATTACATCTGCTGTTCAAAAATGACCTTATTCATAAAACCTCCTGCTATGCTTGGCCTATTTCACAAAACCTCCGCCCAGACCTGACTTAATTTACAAAGCCTCCTGCCAGAACTCACCTAATTCATAAAACCTCCTGATGGCCCCTCGACTGTAGAATGTGGAAATAAATCTACAGTAGGAACAATAGGGTATAGAGCCAGGTGGAGTATAACCATCTAAAACCCTGTAGACAATGCTTCTGCCTAACCGGTTTACCAGCTGCTTATATTAAGCTAAACTTAAAGAAGTATGCAGTCGATGGGTAAGGCTAGCTTTGCCATCATTCTCACCAATTTAAGCTCTAACCTGGTACAGCATCATCATTAACCTCTACTATCTTGAACTGCTGTATAAATATATCGACAATACAACACATGGGTTAACTTTTTTTGTTTACTCTCCTTTGGATATTACCAGAGAAATGAATCAATGTGTTTTCTGATCTGGGCATTTCCGGCCTAACTTTAGAAATGGGTTTATCTCCTCTTTCTTATTATGCAAGTTTGGTACACTGTCACAAATCCATCTGTCTAATATAGGTCTTGGACCATAATCAATCAAAATAGCATTCAAAGATTTGTGTGTGTTCAGTTGCTTTCTTTCTTTCTATCCTATCCTCCCTACCTTCTTCACATCTTTACCCTCCCTCCTCCTTCCCTTCTCTAGAGATAGGCTCTAGCACCTATGTACCCCTGCTGACTGTTTCCTCTGGTACAGGTCTCAGGGGGCAAGGTCTGGCTCACCCCTCCCCCTCCCTAGGGCCACATAACCTCTTGCTGTCCCCTGTGTGGCCACAGGAAGCCCCCGGGGCTCCGGGCACCTCCGAGTTTATTCCACACACACCATACATTACAACGAACAGGGCCTCATGGGGATGGGTGGGGCCAGAGGAGGGCAGGGGACCAGGTGACGGTCTGAACTGTGGCTAAAATTGATGTCAGACAAGCATATCAAACAATAGATGAATATGAATGCTCTGTGTTGTCCCGGAGAGAGCAGAGGGGCTCAAGTTAAGAAATAGACCTGTTGTATACTGCCGCCACAAAACCTTTTGGAGATTAATGACATACATGCTTCACCTGTTATACCTTTCGGGTGTCTGGCTTAACCTATAAAATGGCAATAACTTTGATTGTCTCATCTTATCATTTTTTTCTCCATGGGCAGTTCTTTTAGTCATTTTGAAGTCATTCTGAATACTTTTGATATATCTTTATATATTTTACACAATGAAGATAATCCTGGCATTCAGAATTATAGGGTTAATTCATCAATCCTCATCTCTTTCTCTAATTCTGAGAAAGAAGATTTCTATTTAAGTGCAGAGTTACTCTACAAAGCAATGGGATTGGAGAGTGGCTTTAATACCTTCACCTGATGGCACTGCATGGGAAGGCAGCAGCCGGCAACCTATTGGGTGTTTTGAATATGGTTGTGGCTTTTACCTCTGTAGGGCATATTTAGCAGGCAGCAGCCACTGCTATAAAAGCTGCTGAAAAATAGACAGCAGCTTTTTCGGTGATCGTAAGGTGCTTTAAGATGACTGAGTGGTGCACATTTTGTTGTGATTCTGTTTTCCCTTTCATACTTCAGTGAATGTGGAGGGAGATTTGGTGAGCATTTGGTGAGTGGGTGAATGTTTGGAGGGTGTTTGTGTAAAGGAATGGCTTTCTTTGAGCATGGTAAATGGTAATAAATGCTAGTCTAAGAGGGTAAAAGATCAATGTGCCAAAGGGTGAGGCTGTCCCTTTTTATGCACAACTTGATGTACTGATGTAGAGTTACACAGTATCTTTTTGTAATAATCTTCAATGCATACTTATAAATACATAGTGTACAAGATAACTTGTAAAAGAGAAAAGGGTTATTGATTTTACATTCCAAGAGCTGGTTGATTTATCTTGAAGGTAATATTACCTATGTCCTGCTTTTCAGATATTTGATATTTGGGATGTAATTCAACTCTCCTGCACTTTATTTCTGCATATTTTGTCATCATTCCATTTCAATATTATCAAACCTGTAGGGTACACACAATACATAAACCTAGCTTTTGCATCTAATTAAGTGTGAGCAAAGCCTGCCATCATCAGGAAATTATTATGCTAGAGTTGAGGTTTAAACATACATCTTTGCATATATAAAGAGAAATTTACACAGCATAGACCCATATAGCGGTATAAAGCTAACATAATTTGGATTTGTCTCCTTATGGGTCCCAGAGGTGAATAAGGCAATTGGATTAACATGAAGAACCTATACAGCCCTGGATGCTGAAAGTAAATGCCTTTTACTACTCAGGCAAACAGCAGCGTTTCACATAGAACATGTTGTACATGAAGTTGACCTTCATTTTGGGGTTTTCAGTTTATTAAGAAGGGAAGAAAAAAAAATCAATTCAATATCACCAATGACTGCTCCGTCAAATTCTATGTAATTACTATATTAAGTACTTATCATACAGAGCAGTCTTAGTGCATTTCCTGCAATCACCCTCTCTAATTCTTAAAATTTCAAATCATAGTGGATTAGCACTTTTGAACCATGTTAATGACTACCTTCCAGGATCAAATTTGGATGTGACAAATACTATCCATTCATGAAAACTATGGACAAAATCCTACCTAGACTCCCCTACCATGTGTCTTCATGAATAAAAACCAAGTTGCTTTTACATGCTTTGTACTCCTTACAGGGTAAGCCTGCTGTGTCACATTTCCTCTCGGGATGAGTCACATTAACACACAGTAGACAATTTGTTTGAGTTTAATCACTATAACCGCCACATCAAATGGTGTGCTTTCATACAGCTACTATGTCAAAAACCTGTTCATAGATGTATGATGACAATGTAAGTGATGAGATACACATTAACAACTGTTTGCATGATAAAACACAGACATAGTGAGGGGAATATCCTTAGGGATAAATAAATGCACCACACTTCAAGATAAACAAATAGCACTTGATGAAGAGGACAATATCTGTAGCAATAAATTATCTTGCTTTTAGCTTTAGCAGTAATACTCATTAAATAACTTAACAATCTTGAAATGTGCAGCTTTTTATGTGAGGAGGATTGTTCTAGGAGCTTCGTTGGATGGTTCTTTAGGATGTTTTTCAAAATGGTATTGGGTTTGATTCTTTTTTATTAGATGTTTGCCATTTATAGACTGAAGGGTAGGATTTCAGGTTTGCAAGATCAAAAGATTAGAACACTACCTTTTAGTTATAGCACCTTCTCAATTGTTGTGCTTTACATGCCATATTAAGTATCATACCACCTTTTATAGGAGGTATAATTCCTGCTTAGCAATTGACTTTAATGAATGTGTAGGTAATATGCAAGCTAATCACAAATCCCTACTCTATCACCATTCCCATACACTACATGATACAACCCACCTATACCGTATTGTGTTGTATCTGGCGCTTATGTAGATTTGGGCAGGCTTGTCCCTGACCCTCATACCAGAAAGGTGTATAGTCAAGGTCTACCTTTCAGAGCTACCTTAGGGTATTTTTCATCACCCCACATTCCTCAATTACCTGTGGAGGAGCGGTGCTTATTGAACACCAGGTGATTAAAGTAACAATACAGCTCATCGCAACCCACACCCAATGTTACCGTGTAATTAGACTCTAATAAGGAATAAGGCCTTGTAAAAACACATTTCCAAATAGAGAATGTAACCTAGTAAAAACTGCTGAACAAGAACACAGGCACAGCGGAAGGAGGCCAAAAAACAGCAGTGAATTACTCCATAAATTGTTCACTACCAGTCACTATGGTGGAGTACCCTGCCTCCTAATTGTGAATTGGGATTTCAAAAATTTGGGATTAAAACAGTACATAAGTTATATCAAACACTAAAGGATGTATGAATAAAAGTTGGCTAATATCTTTGGAAGTGATTCAAAATTTGATTATTTTGAAATGATGTACATTATGTTTTATTTGCAGACATCCATGACTATATTTTCAACATCATTCACTTTTGGAAATTGATGATAGGTGTGTGATAAAATGTTTCTTCATAGTTTGCATGAGAATATGAATAAAGGGTTTGATAAGGTAAACATCAGATAGCTTTCCTCTTTCTTTATCCAAACTAAGGAACATGAAAAAGCCAACTGTGTTATTTTCCAAAATAGAGTGATACCCTATCATGTTTAGATGGTTTCTATTCTTTAACTGTTGACATGCAAATATGAGTCATGCATTCCACACCACAGAAACAGCATGCAAGCTATGGGGGAAATCTATTAATAACATAGCAACATTAATTTTACAGATGTTACTTTGTTCTGATATGTACACTGTAAAAATGTTGTCGAAATAATGAAGGAATCCTTGTTCTAAAGTTGCTGGAGATCCTTTATTATTTCCACAGAGATTCCTTATACCGCTGTACTGCCTTATGGGGTTTCTTGTAAAGATTACACTGGTTCACTTCTATATAATTACTGTGGTTCAATATTCACTTTTACATGGATCCCTGGTAGATCAAAAAAGTCAATTTTTACAGTATATACATATGTTGCATCGAGAGATATATTTACGAACAATTGGAGTTGGGAAATGCAAGTAATTTAACCCCTTAAGAACTCTTCATGCCAACCCTCTGGGTGTATATGTATCAACCCTGTAGGGCTGTCATGATGCTCCTATGAAGTGCTGGCAAGCAGTCATGCCAGCACTTCATTGGTGCATCATGACGACAAATGGGCATGATGCCTCAATGCATAAGTGGCCCTTAAAGGGTTAAGTGTACACTAATAAATGCCCTTTAGGCATCACCCTTGGGAAACTCCTACCCTAACTAAATATCCATCCCAGGTCGTTCAACAAAATAATGAAGAATCTAGCCCACTTATTATTGGGACAGTACTTAAGGACGAGAGCGGCAGGTGCCTAGTGGATGTTTTGGGAACTACTGCATTTAGCTCATTAAGGGGTATCTGGCATTTTTTGAAGCAAGTTTCTATCATTATTAGTTCAAAAGTTGAGTCTAGTGATATAAATGAACATTTTTTTCTAGGTTTGAAGAAAGTTTTGTAAATTACTATAAAGCCCCCCTCTACCCCCCTCTAGATGTAGGCCATAGGCATATGCAGTACGGGTCCACCCCTCTTTTATATGTATTCACCTTGTGCAGAGAGTAGCATTGGAACCAGATGATTCTACAATTTTATTTTGAATAGCATACATTAATTGACATAATTGTAGTTTTAGAGAAGTTGATTGTGCAGTTTTCAAGATATTTACAAAAATCCCTACAAAATGCCAATTGGCTAGATAGTGGCCCATTGAACTCAATGTCAAGGGTTCCTACAAATTATGGTCCATACTGAAGAAAGTAGCATTGCTACCCCAACTTTTTATTTCATATTTCAATCAGACATTATGTAAAGATCAAATATTTCAAGTTACAGGGAAATCCTTTATCACTTTATTTTTGGAGCCCTTCTCCTTAACCAAAAACACTACTATAAAGCCCCCCTCTACCCCCCTCTAGATGTAGGCCATAGGCATATGCAGTACGGGTCCACCCCTCTTTTATATGTATTCACCTTGTGCAGAGAGTAGCATTGGAACCAGATGATTCTACAATTTTATTTTGAATAGCATACATTAATTGACATAATTGTAGTTTTAGAGAAGTTGATTGTGCAGTTTTCAAGATATTTACAAAAATCCCTACAAAATGCCAATTGGCTAGATAGTGGCCCATTGAACTCAATGTCAAGGGTTCCTACAAATTATGGTCCATACTGAAGAAAGTAGCATTGCTACCCCAACTTTTTATTTCATATTTCAATCAGACATTATGTAAAGATCAAATATTTCAAGTTACAGGGAAATCCTTTATCACTTTATTTTTGGAGCCCTTCTCCTTAACCAAAAACACTACTACTTATATGGAACAGAGTGGGCTGAGGAACATATATATGTAAGCTCTGCTGGCAGTTAGGACCTATACTGTTACACTCCTATTTGCTTTTGAAGAATTGTACCAATGCAGCTCAAGTCAATTCAACTCACAAGCCTGTGTCTATATCATATCTTCTGAGAAACAAGTGTCTTTCTCTAGATGTGGGAGGGGGAGGTGTGTTTATATCATGAAAACCGTGTTGTTTGGAACTGGGATTTGTACAGTTTAAACACCGCAAAAAACACCATATAGAAGACCAAGACGGATGTGCAAAGACTGCTCTACCATCCATCATCCTCTTAGTGTCCGTGTACCTTTATCTGCCACATCAGGTTGTAATGTCCCGTGTGCTTTGGTCTACATGATGCATTAATGAAACTCCTGTGAGAATGTCTTCAATGCTGCATTCTGATAAAATCCCTGTGTCTTGACATAATGGCCGCTACTTGTCATGATGCAAGAAAGCAGCTCTTGTGAGTAACTCATCTGTGCTGTAATTATGCATCATAACACATGATGCACTCCCAGAGAGTTGACATAATACTGTCATAGAATATGCAATATGACTCCTAGCACCACACATGTAAATCAGGGAGACAATAGAGCATCATCGTAAAGGCACCAACCCACCCTTAGATAGGTAGCGTGTTGTAAAGGAAAGGCTGGTAGAGGGGTACCTATTGTCTTTTTAAGCATATGCATGATTAAATTTGCAGTATTCTAGCAGTAGGAGGAATGTGTTTGTGTACGGAAACTTAGCACGGTATCAAATACACAGGGTTGGTGTTCCACATACACTGCCATACTGACCCATCCTAACAAAACAGTTCGGAAGTCGCACTTACAAAGTTATGGACATATTCATTTACAGCTCATCAAGAGCTTTCATTTGGTATATAGCACTTGCATATATGAACCAGGTGGTCATCTACAGATCTTCTGCTGGTAAATTTAGTCAGATGAATTAAAAATTGATTAAACTCAGATAATTGACATATTAAACATATAATGATTTATGAATCCTATATAATTCCTATGTAATTCTATATAACCATGCCACCTATAGCTATGACTTTAATGCATTTGGGGCTTAAATTCAGTTGAGTAAGCAGAGATTCTGAAAGATATCTACCCATATGCTAAAAAAATGCTAAACTATCAATTTTGAAAAGTCTGATTTTTTTGACACTATACCAATTGAAAAGGTTATATATAGGCTTCTAAATGTGCGACTTCAGTACCACTTTGTAAGGATGGGTCACATACCATACTTGTTAAATATAGGGCATTACGTACTAACAATTAACACCTGCCTTATAGTCTCAAATCATAGTGGCTGTGAGCTGTCGTAAAATCATAAATAATCTACTAAAGGAGGGCATTAAGGCCCCTTACAAGGTCAATGACTTACAGGTTACTCACCAGCTGTACATAAATTATTCTCATGGACAAATAGTCACAAACACAGAGGCATTATGTTGTTTTAAAATGTTAGGCCTGCTCATTCCTTCAGAAACACCAAGATAGAGCCAGGTCTTGAGGCACCTTGCTCCTATGATTATATGGACCTGCCCCGTCTGGTCATGTTGCATGTCAGGCTCTGTACAGGGCACTAGGGGCAGTAATAGCTGTATAGGCAGGTAGCGGGGTGTGGAATTACAGTGGGAAGAGAGGAAGTTTGGAAGGCTTGGGTCTGTAGTGAGTGAAAGTGGCTTTCATCTTAAACCTTAGAGACAAGTGATTCACATCACCAGTTTACTAGCTGCTATAAATTCACTAAATGGAACCTTTGATCTCTGTACTTCCCCTACTCCCTTTTCCCGTTCGACAAGGATGGGGGAGTGTTGGGGAACATTTTAAAGTAAAAACCCGCCAACAACTTTTTTGCATCTATGAGGCACAGCAGGGGTCAATCTTTGCTCATATGACCAGCCATATACTTGACACAGTTACCATGGTAACAGACCAAGTGTTGTGGTAATAGTGCTGTGGTAAAGAAGAGCTGTTGGTTTGTAGTTGCAGAGAAAGTACCTGAGGGGCAGTGTGTTGCAATTGTATTGTATAACTCTATTTGTTGTATGAATGAGGTCAGGACAGACATTGTCCATAGCAGACACCTTAAGTCATCCGTCCACTACCATTACACATTATAACAGACTGCTATCAACCCGAGGTATAGCATACATGTAGGTGTCTATCATTTCAAATTAAAGCATATTCAATTTGATAAGCAGATGTTATGTCTCCCTTATAAATACTACAAACCTGCTTCTGGTAGTTACAAGATCAAAAAGCTCACTAATTGTGTTAAACACAGCAATTGTGTAAACCATATTCAATCTAATAAATGCACCTGCTCTATTACATGCAGCCCCTTCTTTTTAGGCAACGAGTGCACCCCTTTGGTGTCAAATTATGCAAATAAAGAGGGAAATAAAGAGAAAAAAGAGAATCAAGAGGGAGCAGTTGTCCCTTTTTGTACTTTACCATAAGCCTCTTCCAGAAGCTTCTCAGGTTTTTTTTATGGTAGTATTTTTACCTTAAATTTGAAGAACAAAAAAGAACATGATGAATGGGTGTGCCCTTATTGAAAATAATTTGTATCATGGTTATAAGCATTTAACAATTCATTTTCCACACCAGTGCATTTATTATAATGAGTACGCTAATACTGTGATGGGATTCTACACAGGTCCTACCTGAGTGTTGATACTGGTAATTCATGATGTTTAAAGTACACACCTACAACAAGCAAAACATGAAATTAGTAACACATTTATCTCATCTTGTATGATTGATATGTGTTTATATACCATTAGAATTATAAACTAGAAATTGGACTACAGACTTAAACATAATATCGAGAAGGTCTAAGGCAATGTCAAAAGAATGATGCAGACAAAATAAGGGCCCTTGAAAAGTTATCTTTTCGAACTGATGGAGCAGTCATTTATCATGTATGAATCAAATTTATCTTGTCCATCAGGGAGATTGTACTTGATCTGCTGCTGAAATACATGGGTTATAAAACTACTTGTGAAATTAATTTTAACATTTCAATGAATAGTAACAGATTTCGTTGTGTCGCTCATTTTTTTCAGAAAACTGTATGGGGTAAAAATCATATTTGTTCATGCAATGTATCTCTTACTTTACAAAATACCACTATATTATTCTTCCAGCATATTAGATAGTTTTGAAATAAAGGCATACAAAAGTTCAAAAATAAATGCATCCCTGTAGCTATATGTATCCAAAACAATTCAGGGGATATGGTCACAGGTGTAAAAAATGTCAGCCACAAATACATCATCCTCTAAACACATGGGGATTACATGGACTGACATAGGGTGATGGATACTCAGCCGTTTTGAAGCTTTCTGAGTCCCACATTTTTATATTGGTTTAGTTTTTAAAGTGAAGTATATTTCTCTGCTTTCTAAGCCAGTGACCCCCCACAGAAAACTATCACAGAAGGGCTTTTCATTTCTGCTGAAGTACTTTTGTTGGGGGTCTAATGATAAAAAAGGTAGGGATAATCTACACTGATTTCTTTGATCAAATGCACTCCTCACATGCATCGAAATGTCTATTTCTGATCTGTGCATCTATTTCATCTTCCCTATCTCGCTGATTTAATTCTTCTCCATTATAACGTTTCAAGTGATAGAGAGTAACCCAGTATGTCCAGGAACCACATGCAACCTCAATAAATCAGAAGGAATTCAAGTTTCACAGTAATCAAAAAGTCCAGGTTCCATTATCACCTAATGAATTTTTCACACCTATAACAAATCTATGCTGGGAGTAGCCCACATATACGTGTACAACAATTGCCTTTATCAGCCTTGGCAATTCTGTGTATACCAAAGTAACAGCACAGAGGTCTCTCCGCTATTTGTCATGTATTCTGCGGACTGGACAAGTCCTCTAAGGACCTCACTCATGTGGCACCAGGAGGCCATTCCATCACTTTGTTTTCCCCGTACTGTATCAGACATACCAGTAATAGAGAGATATCTTTGGTTTAAAAGTTAGGTCTTCTTCTCCTGCTGGCATTTCTGGCTGCCTAGTCTGCATATTTTATGTTTTATAATAGATGGCTGCCTATCTTCTCCCCACCATGATCTACTTAATGCATCCTGCTCTTGATTCATCATAATGTATGAATCTATTTTCAGCCCTTAGAGACCTGAACAAGGGTGTCTTTGCCTGAACTACTTCCGACAACTCTGTGTAACTTCCTAACACAAAGCTACTGACCTCTCTATCACATCACCCTTGCCATCTCATCTCGGCGCCCTCATCTCACCATCCTGATAAGTAGTTTGCATGATTACACTAACACCTGCATCTACCTAGGCTACACACATGGTCTCACTTTCCAATACACCTTTTGATTTGTGGACACTGGGTCCTTGCCAGAAACCAGGGCCCTTTGACCCTAACTCATTTTAGCACTTTTAAGGCCAAAGATGCATTAATGCAACTTGCCCATTTGTTAGTCTCTGACAGGTTACTGGCAACATGCATTCATACAGCTTGTTACTCTACAGTTTACATACCCAGAGGGTTCATGTGATGCTCCAATGGAGTAATTTGCCTGCACTGCATTGGTACATCATGCTGAGTGATGGGCTGATGCACTCTGGCATCAGTGGCTTTTAAATGGTTAAGACAATTGGCAGGGGTGAACTTTAATGGGTCAAGTTTTTTTTCTTGTTTTCTGCCCCCCTTTATCCCTAATCCATTTAATCCATCAGCTTCCTTTCCCTCCCCTTCCCTTCTTTTGCTACCCTAAAGTAGTCCACCCCCCCCAAACCTCCCTATGCCCTTAGACGTCCTTGGTAAGGAAAGGCTGGCTATTGTCTGTGCCTTTTAATATAGATTACAAACTTCTACATCACAATAGAACTCTGTCCCCAGCTCCCACTACATACCTCCTCCCCCCACTTGAACCCCATCCACCCTATGATACTTCAGTCAGTGATATTCTTTGATTTCTGCTTTCCCTAACATCAATGCCAAATGCATGAACATTACAACAGGGGTTGATATCAGGGGGTTTAAAAAAAAACCAAAGATGTTACTAGCTATACCCATGCAATGGTGGCGATTGCAGTGCCTGGTATCCAATGGCCCACTAACAGACACCTATACTGATAAATGAGTCAATACAGACAAGCATATGTTTCCGCTCGTCTTGCCGACTCTGTTGGTACCTGAGGGACTCCTGTCTTACTTACCTTATCAACCTCCCCCATACCAACTATACATCACTAGACTTCACACATTTGTGCCCATTGCAACCTAAGGGTAAGCTCCCATAGGTACAGTAATTTGGTTTATTGCTGAAAAAAGGAGATAAAAGGGGGATGGAAAAGGAAGAGAGGGAGTGGTTATATTGGGCAGGTTTGGCATGTCATTCTATTCATACAATGACCAGTGCAGTCTACATCAGTAAATCAACCATTCTGATTTCATTTAACCAGTCTTCTGTTTGGTAAACCCTTCATGGAGTCAGTGCTTTAGGCTCCTTGCCTTCAGCAAGCCTCCTCTCAAAAAGAAGGTGCCCTATCTGGTTGTGGTGCACCGCAGGACCTCCGGTGAACTTCTGAGGCAGAATGGATGGTATAGGTAGGTTGGTAGGGCTGAGGGGTGGTAGGTGGGTGGTCGGGTGTTGTGAGGCGAGTGAGAGTGGTTTGAATTTAAAGCCCTATAGACAATTGATCTGGCTTACCAGTTTGTCAGCTGCTGATATTAAGCTAAATTTAAAAGTATATGTGGTCAATAATTAAGTTTACATTCT
This sequence comes from Acholoe squamosa, assembly GCA_949317995.1. Lineage (NCBI taxonomy): Eukaryota > Metazoa > Annelida > Polychaeta > Phyllodocida > Polynoidae > Acholoe > Acholoe squamosa. The sequence goes on along the minus strand of OX439036.1, from coordinate 4,571,656 downwards.
GCTATTACAACAATTTGTTTCTATTACTTTCTTTCCATCTATCCTACCCCTCCTCTTCCCTTGATACTTTTTTCACATCTTCACTTCTCCCTCCTCTTCCTCCAGAGAAAGGCCCTAGACTCTATGCACCCCTTGATGGCTGCTTCCTATGGTACAGGTCTCAGGGGGAAAGGCCTGGCTCACCCCTCCCCCCTCTCTAGGGCCACATAACCTCTTGCTGCCCCCTGTGGGGCCAAGGGAAGCCTGTGGGGCTCTGAGCATCTCCAAGTTTATTCCCCACACACCATACATTACAATGAACAGGGCCTTGTGGGGGTGGGTGGGGCCAGAGGGGGTTCGGGGGACAAGATGACGGTCTGAACTGTGGCTAAAGTTATTGTCAGACAATCATATCAAGCTGTAGATGAATATGAATGCTCTGTGGCTTCCTTGAGGTAACATATCGGCTCGGGTTAAGAAATAAAGCTCTAGTACACTTTGAATTTTGGAGATCAATTCTGTAGAGGTACACTTTACTAAACCATAGGAGTTGGGTACCGTCTGACGTGGCGGGTGAGTCGAGTCGTCGGACGTTCCTCAGGTTCCGGATAGGTGGCAGCACCGATCCGGGTCTGTGGGGACATCTGACGACGAACACCTGGGTCCGTATATAAAGCCCAGGGCTCAGCCGCTACGTCAGAGGCCCTTCTGGCCTCCACACTATGTAAACCACTGTCTTTTAATATTAGCTGCCTCTTTGATATCATTCGGCAGCCGTGAGTGTGCATTAAGTAATAAACCTAACCGTTGGCATACACTTGGAATACTGTCTTACTCTTTCTTTCCGAATCGTAAGACCCGAACCCCCCAGGTCCGTAAGGCCACAAATCCTTACACTGGTGCCGTGACCAGTTAATTCTGGTGTATAGCCCGGACGTTATAACGTCCGAACGGCTAGTACATGGGTTAGACACCCTTAGGGAAGCTAACCCAGCAGGGCAATCACTTGCCCAAGAGAATGGAAATGGATCGCTAATGCTCCAAGCCCATTCGGACTCACAAGATGCAGAATCAGCATCCTGGAGAGATCCCGGACCCCACTATAATGATAGTGAAGAGAATCTGCCAGACTCTGTACGACGCGAACAGTCCATACAGAGACATAGTAACTTAATAGGCCAGCATTCAATTGTTGACGAATTATGTGATTCGATGTTCGAAGTCGGTAGTAGTACTAACCCAGAACATCCGGCACCAATGCGAAAAAGGGTAACATTCGGAGAACTACCTTATAGGTTACCCAGGCCCGAATTACCAATATTAGATTATAGCGCTATAGATGGCGACTTAACCTATGCGGTACCGGAAGGTGAAGAATTAAAACGACCGGATGTCCTGTTGTTGAATGAAACTTATGTAACTTTGAACGAGAATTTAAATACCTTGGTCAAAGCTAAGGATGAAGTATTGCATGAAAAACTTCAAATGGAAGAGGACCTAACTGGCATGCGAAAGGAATTCGAAGCCAGAAGGAGCGAGTACATGAAAGAACTCGAGAGTGAAGAACTAAAACTTCAATCTATGAGAGATTCATTCAATAAAGAATATGATAATAGGCACATTCGTATCCAAACATACATAGATACGAACGACCAACTAAACCTTGATAAGACAAAATTCGAATCCGAAATTCGCCATTATCAGGAGGAGTTGGATAAATTGAAACTTCAGTGCAGTAAACAAGCTGAAGATAATGAAACCATCCGGGTAGGCATCATAGCTTACAACAAACAACTGGAGGAGGATAGACAGAAACTCACGAATGAGCTTCAGGAATTGCAGGCCACTGCAATAACTCTAGATAAATATGTAGAAGCAGCCCAGTTAACTATAGGTAATATAGACCCAGCTGTGGTATCTACAATGTTGGGAAAGACATCTAAAGATGCAACCCCAATTAGATACAGCCCATTCGTTGATGATGGGGCTGACAAGAATGTGGTATCCGGAATCTATAAGAAACCGGATAATGCTGCAGTAAATGGAACCGCATCTAAACCAGTAGTTCCAATGCTGGATACGATAGGACCAGCACCACCCATACCAGATTTGAGTCACAAAATCAAAGCGACTCACGATGGTGCTACAGGGAATAATAATAATTCACCCGTGGCACAACCAAGAGCACCCGGACCAATGAGACATATGTTGACACCACCTTCATATTTCCCCCAACCCGGCCACAGTACACCAGCAGTACCAAGATTACCGAATCCACCCCCAGGTTCTGGTAATGGTCCTACTGATGGACGTTTTCCGAGACCAAATCCGCCACAAAACAATATCAACGGCGGTACGTACCAACCGAGAACATCTTCCTATGGATATAGAAATAATTATAATCCATCGGGAAGTGGCAATTATCAGAATGGTAATAGCTATAACCAGGGATGGAATCAAAATGATTCTTACCCTAGATATGCTTCTTCTGGAAACACCGGTCACAATAGTGGATACCCTGGTGGTTCATCTGGAGGCTATAATAATAATGGTCCACCAGGAGGAAACCCTCCAGGCGGCCCAGGAGGATCTGGATTCGGAGGATCAGGATCAGGAGGAGATGGCAGGAAACCTAACAGGAGAACTTCTATGCCTGCAGGGATGCAAACCATCTTTGATAGAAGCCAATGTATACAAAACCTTGGCATTGACTGCTACCGAAAGGGAGCAGACGGCATGGAAGTCATGAACTGGAGCATGCGAGAAGCAGATAAACTACGCGGATGTAATAATCCGGCACGTAGGCAGGCACGGATACCCCCTCCATATGATTCTAATGATCCATGGAAGGACAGGTATCAAGCTTTTGTTGACGAAGTCAATTGTAGTGGCTGGACAAAAGAAGAAGCTCTGCCATATTTGATTTGTTGGTTAAATAAAGGCGGAAAAGTAGCTCTCAACCAATGGAGAGCAGCTTACGGAATATATGGTACCTATGATCAATTGGTCGAATGTGCCGCATACCTTTTCGGATCAATCGTTAGAGAAGATCCGTGGGTAAGCTTTAAGAAGAGGACACAAAAACCTAAAGAATCACACAAAGTCTTTGGTTTGGAGCTACAGGACTTGCTTTCGAAAGCACGTCCAAATTGGGCTCATGATGATGATTGTTATCTACAAGAATTGTTTATACAATTCTACAGTGGATTGCGTGATCCGGATCACAAGCAAGTGGTCTGGGACTCTTGGAAAGATGACACTTCCTTCAGTGATCTGTTCATAGCAATCGATGGACATGACATGAAGAAACGTCTAGTAGGTCTCGGACCTAATCCAATAAGAGCAGCTCCATTCCAATACGGAGGTACACCTGCTCCGGTATACGATACTTCCCAATTAGCTCCGGTTGAATCGAATGAAGTGGATGAGAATGATGAATATGTCTCCGATGAAAACGGAGATTATATTGGTTCAGTGCATGTAGCTGGAAAATATTACCGACAAAAGCGGTATAGGAAAGTACATTCGAGAGGGAGAGGAGGATCAGTTGCTGGTAAAACAGCTTCCGGATCAACTCAACCTGGCATTGTAGCCTCTACGGCGAACCCAACTGTAGCAGCCACTGTTGCTCCGACTAACATGATGGAAACATTATTAGCCGGATTAACAGAAGCTCTAAAGAGACCGAGAGTTGACAAATCCCAGAGGAGATGTTTCAGATGCCAGAAACTGGGGCATTATGCTCCAGAATGTATGGCTGAAAAACCTGTCCCTCGTAGACAGGAGAGTGTCTCTGGAGTAAGTACAGAGGAAAACTAAGGAGGGGTCTCCCGAGGGGCAAAGAAGGGGATCCCAGTGACAAATCTTGCCATGATATCACCATCCGTGATGATAGTTCACATGAAGTAACAAGATCGCCTAACACCGAGGTGGTTGTAGACACCCGGAAGGTTAGGGAAGCTGATATAACAGGTGCTATGGGAGCACAGGGGAAACCCAATATCAGTAACGAGGCAGGCGGCTATTCGTTAGCCAAGGTCTGTGGTGCCCACCTGCCCCCGGGTCATCCTTGTCTGGAATTCTTAAAAGGATGTGGATTGACTCCTGGTGTGAAAAATGACGTTCCGATTGTCACGGACATGCCCTCTGTTCTAAACGGAAGGCGGTGGTATGTTTGCCTTACTGTTAACGGAAGGTCTGCCGAATTCCTTGTGGATACGGGAGCTAGCCACTCTTGTATCTCCAAGGGGTTCTACGACCTTATACCGGATGAACATGATACTCTCAAATCGGGAGGAAGTGCTCAGACGGCCGACGGCCGTACCTTGCAAACGTATGGTAGAACTTGTGTGAGACTACAGTTAGATGGTATACATGACTATGTCATGAGCGCCACCGTTGCGGATATAGCAGATGAGGGGATACTCGGGTTGGATTTCGCATCCCTGTATGGTGCTGTATTGGAACCCCAAACAGGAGTGTTGAGTGTGAGATACCCGTACCCCGTAAAGGTTAGATGTGCACTGAGACAAGTGAGCAGTATGGCTAGTGTGGCACACACTGTGCGAATCCCTCCGGGAGTAGCCTGTGATGTGCTTGTAAGAAGTGATCCTGCAATGCGTAACAAACCTGCAGTAATAGAACCGGATGTAGTTACTTTGTCAGGTATTGGATTAAATTCTGTAGACACGATAGTAGCGAATGCATCCTGGTCGGTAGTACCTGTCTCCAATACTGGAAACACTACTATCTACTTGAAAAAGGGACAAGTTTTTGGAAACGTGACCCTTTCGGAAACTGTAACGGATAGTAAGCTAAGCTTACAGAAGGTAACAGGAGATGATGAAATTTCGGAAGACTTACTTAAGTTGTATGAAGAAACTTCATTAGAAGATCCGGAACACCGGAAAGAGTTCTATGATATGCTCTGTCAGTATCATACTGCCTTTGCCAAACCTGGTGAAAAACTAGGTACGACAAATAAGGTATTACATAAAATAGATACTGGGGATGCCGAACCCTTTAAGATACCGTATAGACGGTTACCCTTAGCAAAAAAGAGAGTAGCTGAGGATGAAATAAATAAGATGCTGGAACAGGATGTAATAGTCCCTTCCAATAGTCCATGGAGTAGTCCTGTGTGTATGGTAACAAAAAAAGACGGTACTATCCGTTTCTGCATAGACTACAGGAAGTTGAATGGAATAACGAAAAAGAATTCGTATCCATTACCGAGAATAGATGAAACCATTGACTCCTTAGGAGGAAACAGTTGGTTTTGTACCCTAGACTTGCAATCAGGCTATTGGCAAGTGGGAATGAACCCTTCAGATATGGAGAAAACTGCATTTTCAAGTCATATTGGATTATTCCAATATAATGTAATGCCGTTTGGATTGTGCAATGCACCTGCAACATTTGAAGCAATGATGGAAACAATTCTAAGTGATTTATTGTGGAAAAGATGTCTTGTATACCTAGACGATGTCATTGTCTTCGGAAAAACATTCGAAGAATGTTCTAATAACCTAAAAATGGTACTAGAACGTATTATTTCAAATGGTCTCAAATTGAAACCTAAGAAATGCCACATGTTTAGAAAGTCCATAAATTATTTGGGCCGCATCATCAGTGATGAAGGAATAAAGGCTGATCCGGAAAAAATCGAATCAGTTACGAATTGGAATAGACCTAAAACACCCAAAGAAGTGAGGTCCTTTTTAGGATTCTGTTCCTATTACAGGGAATTTATTCCGAATTATTCTAGAGTCAGTTACCCATTACAAGCAATAGCTAACTGGACTCCAGGAAGTACCAAGGAAAAATTTCCTTGGACGCGTGAACAGGAAACCGCTTTCCAAAAGCTAAAAGACCTGTTCACGAGTACTCCCGTATTGCAATATCCGAATGAGACGGATCATTTCATACTGGATACTGATGCTAGTAATGATAGCATTGGTGCAGCTCTCTCGCAAGTCCAAAATGGGAGAGAAGTGCCAATTGCCTTTGCCAGCAATACACTGAGCAAGACCCAGCGCAATTACTGCACAACCAAAAGAGAGTTGTTAGCAGTAGTCGTATATACCAAGAAGTTCAAACATTTTCTATGGGGAACAAACTTTACTTTGCGTACGGATCATTCCTCTTTAAGGTGGCTACTGAACTTCCGAGATGCTGAAGGCATGTTAGGCCGATGGCTAGCCCATTTATCCGAATATGGGCTTAGCATCAACAGATTCAGCATAGACCCGGAGTTAAGCATTTAAATGCTGATGCTTTGTCTCGAATACCAATCCGGAAATGTGATAATCCGGATTGTACTGATTGTGGAGCTCATAAGGCAGTGTTAGCAGGGATTCGAAGACCATTCGTACCCCTAGTTGCCAGTATACTGGATTGGTCTATGGATCACATACGACATTTCCAGGAAGCTGACTCGATAACTGCACAGCTACTGCAATTAGTACCAAAGGGTATACGTCCAGTTAGACCAGAGGTCTCTCTGGAAAATTGAGAAATGAGAAGGTTTCTTGCTCAATGGACCGAGCTTGAAGTCCGGAAAGGCGTGTTAAACCGTTGGAAGCCATGTAATAATGGTGGTAGAATCATGCAAGTGGTGATACCACATGCCATGAGACATGACATTATGTACTTCTGTCATGGACATCGGAGCAGTGGTCATTTCGGAAGGAAACGCTCGCTAGCACGACTTTCCAAGAAATACTATTGGCCTGGCATGACACGGGACTTGCAAAGATGGGTAACCACCTGTCCGGATTGTTGTAAAAACAAACCCGGACCCGGGATGGGCAAACTTCCCCTATCCCAAGAACTTTTCGGAGTTAGATTCGCAAGAATCGGGGTAGATATTATTAGTGGATTTATTACAACCGCTAATGATAATACCTGTATGATGGTAGTGTGTGATTATTATACGAAATACACTAAAGTATTTCCACTACCGGACCACAAAGCAATTACTTGTGCCGAAGCTTTTGTAAAAGGTTGGGTACTAAGCTTCGGTGTACCATTAATGTTACACAGTGACCAAGGCAGAGAATTCGAATCAAATCTCTGGCAGGGTATGTGCGAGTACTTGGCTATTTGCAAGACTAGAACCAATCCGTATAGACCACAAAGCGACGGATTGGTGGAAAGGTTCAATAGAACCCTCATCCAAGTCCTAAAGTCACTCGTTAATGAACATATGGATGACTGGGATGAGCAATGTCATTTTGTGACACATGCTTATAATAGTACAGTACATTCAAGTACAAATTGTTCTCCGAACCTTTTAGTATTCGGAGAAGATTTGATAATGCCTGCTGACCTAGTTTTTGGAGTCGTAGGAATGGACCCTGAACTACCTTGCCATGTAGTTTTTGTGGAATGTTTAAGAGACAGATTTAGAAAAGCATATGAGTCTGTCCGAATTGATTTGGAGAAAAGTGCCAAATGGCAGAAAGTAGGATACGATACCGATCTAAAACATCGGAAATTCCAATCCGGAGACAGAGTCCTTAGATTACATGAACCACTTAGACACATAAAATTAGCGTCTAATTGGGACGGTCCCTTTACTATAACACAAATTATCAGTGATTGTACCGTAATTATTAAATCTGACCTTGGTCGACTCTATAAGTCAAATGTGGCTAGATTAAGGAGATGGTCTGGGAGGGAGACCTCCACAGAAATGTATGGTGAAGGTTCCGAAAGGATCCTGAATCAGAATCGCATAATAGACCAGGTAAAGAACACTACAGTGAAGCGTGGTCAGGGTAGACCCAAAAAGTGTTCCGAATCAGTGACACCCACGCCAACACCGATTAAGCGTGGGGGAGTTAAAAAAGTCTCGGCAGGTGAAGACAAAAAGAAGAGGAAAGGTGTTACTAAGGCTAAGAAGCACCTAGAGAAAGCTCTTCAGACTGTCAGGTCCGATAAAGAACTATCCGAGAAGGGGAGATACGTTCGCCGCAGCCCCCGAATTGCCCAGAGGACTGCAGTGACCTAACCTGTATACACAACGAGTGTAATGTTTACATTTAGAGGAACGGATGACAACTGACCCTAAAGGCTTATTTGTCGCCCCCGCATGATGTACCAATGGGTAGTGGACGGATAATCCGGTGGATTTGCTTAAGCTTTCCATAATCTCCACTTAAATCCCCAGTCGAGTCATCGGGGTGAGCGATAATTACCTAAAAACAATCAGTTTGTTGATGTACCGCCTGTAGCACGTGCGTTTCCGCATGACGTCACCGTGTCCAGTCTCGGCTGACCTCTCGTGACCTCGCGGACTGCGGGGAAATGACGTCACGAAAGCTGGCCTGTCGCCATATTTGTTTTCGGTAACGTCCAAGACGGTCGAGCTCGCTCCCTTCTTGGATTTTACCGGCTAAGCAAACCCCCCGCTGCTCCTCCAGAGTCTGTCTCCTGGTAGACAGACTCCGTTTGTGCCGGCCCCGGCGCCGTAAAAGCCGGAAAAAGGAGTAGTTTACTCCCGTGGTCGATTCCCCAGTCATGGCTGAGGAATCCGTAGCTGCAGCCAAGCTATCCGGTGACCCGGATAAGCTGACTCCGTCCGCAGAAGCTTTTCCGGAAGCTTTGTCGCCTGTTACACAGGAAGAGAGCGAGATGATGGACGTGGAGGAACCCACGGATCGCTCGTTCGAGGAGAAGCTGGCTTCATTTTCACTCAATGAGCCAGAGAAACTGCTATCTCCACTCCCAGCAGAGGGATCCGGAGCGACTGCGAGTGCTGAACCCGCAGCGACAGAGTCCGAAACTACCCAAGTTGACGGACAGAAGGATGAGTGGAAGCCAGCAGTGGCGGAGCCTTTTCCAGCTAGTTATGATGGTCGCTACCTGTATGTCCACCAGGAACTGCAGGCACAAGTGACCTACGCGGACGGGACACCAGTCAGGATGGACCCGAAAGTCAGGATAGCTATCGAGGGCGTCATGGCTCCCGAACAGCTGACCAGGATGCCTCCCGAGTGGCTTCGAGACTGGCCGTGGTTCCAACGGGGACTTATGGTGGACGCCGGTTTCCGTGAAACCGTGTACGCAGCTAACCGAGCCTTCGAGCTCGGAGCGTATCCGAAGCCTGACAAGTCCCTGTGGAACGTCAAGGCTACGAACATTAACTGGGTAGGCTGTGTCTGGGATACCGATGGCCAGACCTACCCACGTCCTAGTGCTATCCGGACGCCGTGCCGGACCACTAAGGAATTCCGGGAGGCCGCTGCTAACTTCGAGCAGTGGGACGACGGTTACTACATAACCGAACAGGAATTGGTGGATGTCCAGAACAATTCACTAATCGGATTGGACCAAGCTGGAGCCCTTCGGACGGTTATTGTCCGCCGCATGACTGCCGAACAGGAGGCACAGGAAGAGGCTAAGAGGGCCGCGGAAGCACCCGCACCTCCTATCCCCGACCTGAAGCTTGCCACCAGAAGCTCCGCCAGTGCTACATCAGCTACCGGCAGCACTACTACTCCAGTAGAAGCCACGACCTCCAGCACATCCGGAACCCAGGAACCGGAGGAAGACTGGAAGGTCAGTAAGAACCGACGATCCGCTGCTCGGAAGCTCAAGAATCTCCCGGATTCTGCGAGAGCCGAGCCGAAACCCAGCACCTCAACCACTGGTAGTACTGCCATGGAGGTTGAGTCATCTGACGAGGAGTCGGTGCACGAATCCTCGGTTGAGTATGATGAGAAGGCCACTCCATCAACTCAAACCGAGGCCGAACGTTGGGCTAACGCCAAATCCGGATTCAAAACCCGGATCCCGACGTGTTTCTCCGACTGTGCGTACGGAGTTAAGAAGGACGGCTCTACCCTCTATGCCTGTCCAGACTCAATCAATAAGAACGATGAGTCGGATGATGAAGATTGGATGCGCCTTTCGGACGAGGACCCCAATCCGAGCAAAGCCTATCGAAAGATGTGGCTTATGCTAAACCACACCGAAGGGTATTACACTTATACCCAGAGGAGGAAGCTGCGTTGGGCTTTAGAGAAGTGGTACGGTGACGATCAAAAGTCCTGTCCCTTCTCTATCTGCCAGGATGCGAGTGATGTCTCGATCCGGACCTGGAGTACTCCAGCCCGGTTCCAAAGGCATCTGGTAGAGGCCCACTTCCACCATCACCCGGTTTACATTTGTGATCCGAGTTATGGTAAGAAGGGCAAGAAGTGTACTACGAAGGTGCAATACAACCGACGTAGTGATCTGGCTAGACACCAGAAGAAATGCCACGCAGAAGGTTTGGACGGGGCCCGGAAGCGCATCATGGAGCTTCATCAGGAACTCATGAAGGAGTTCGATAGCCTGAGCGAGGATGCTTGGTCTAAGATCCGACCAGGGGACCAAGTCCTCTGCGAAGTTCCGAAGACCAAGGATTCGAAACTCCGAGCAAAGATAGTCCTGACTCCTGGAAAGGGTAAACTGGACATGCACGAGTCTCTCTGGCAGAAATGCGAGGAATCCGGAAAGGATGCAAAGAGAGCTCGTGAAAGGAGCAGGAGAGACCAGAACCGTGGCGGCAACGGTAATGGTCAGAGCACGACAAAACCAAAGGTCAGAGCAGAGGACCGTTCCAGGTCCCCTCTGACAAGGCACCCCGCAGAACAGGCTCAGGGCACTCCGGTGTTCAAGAAGCCTGAACCTGCCGGATACGCTGGAGCCGTATCTAAACCTGGGAAAGTGAGTTCTCGAAACTTTCCGTCCTTAAACCAGGGACCTGGACCTGAGAGCCAGACCTTGGTAGTAGGAAAGGATGGTCGCCTTATGCCAAAGAAGACCACCGCATCTGCTGCCGCCGGATCTGCATCCGCTCCAGCCGCCCCACCAGTTACCTTTACCCAGGAGCAGTTAAACATGTACCTGCAAATGGGACTGAAACAGAATGTACCACCTGCCTTCTGTGTACCAACGACAGGTGTGTCCGGGAGTCCTAAACCCGGAAGTGGTCCACAGGCCGCCTCGACTCCTCCCAAGGCTGTCGCGGCACCTGAGAAACCGAAGGACGCTATTACCATTAAAACTGGTAATGCGGAAGTTTGGTTTGAGAAGTCTCGCCAAGGGGAGGCAGATGTCCAGAAGGCCATCTACACCCATTGGGAGAAGACCGTTCGGGAGAAAGCGATCGAGTTTCATCAGGGTCTCCTAAACGAAACTCTGTTGTGTATGAAACAGGTGGGCGACGCTGAAAAGCAACGTCTCGAGACTCTCATCCGGGACGATGTAAAGGCCCAGGAGGAGGCTGCCTCAGCTGCTCAAGAAAAAGCAGCTATGGATGTACACGTGTTGGAAAAGCGTGTAAAGGAGGAGATCACTCGGAACACCAACCTGAACACTAAGTTCATGAGGGTGTTCGGAGTCGACTTGGACGAGTGGGACGGCACTCCCGAGTCGGCTTTAGCTCTTCTGAAGAAGAAGCATGCTAAGAAATCCGTTTAAAGCATGCTAGGGTTATTTCTTCCATAATTTTTTTTCCAACACCAAATGACCAGATATAGTCTTTGCGGAACCCTAAAGGTCTGCGAATGCTTTTACTAGTGCATGAACACCTATGCTATGTGTTCTGGGTTCCTTTGACCAGTCTAGTATTCAGGTTGTATAACATTTATTACACCCTGAATAGCCTATTCGGATTTATAATTTCATCCATGAACAATCCGATAGTAGACTTGCTGCTGTGAGACGTATCCGGATGCCAGTTCCAGACTCCTGCTGTTACCCGTGCTAACCAATTACTAGGATGGACTTTACGATTTACCACTACAACTCATCTGTACTCCCGAATGGACTTATATCTCTACTACTATTACTTCCGGATCAACCTATATCGGACTATTATTTTACTTATGTCAACTAAAACTTAAAAAGGATTACGTTCTCTACACAGTTGACACATCCGGACTAATATTCTACAAATCTACACCATTCGGATATACTATAAACTTTAGCACTACTAGAGGATTGTGGGTAGCTGCCCCAAATCAACTACCGTGTTCACTCAATATAAGGAAACTATAAACTTTAGCACGTCCATCCCGTGGTTAGCTGACCACACCTACCTACTAGTACCCGGAGGATACAGCAGAAGACTCCAGCAGCATTTATAATTCCTGTATATTGTATATAATGTCATATTTCTATTTTTCTATAATATTATATGTATGTACATATCCACTAGATACATATTATAATACGGGTACATAGACATTTCCTGATACGGATCTCTAATCACTATTAGTATTTATATTATAAGATCCGTTAAACTTCACCAGATAACACATATTATTGTCCTGCGAGACAAAATATATAATAAGTATAATGATCTGGTGCTATAAAGGTTATTAGGTACACGGTGATAATATATTATTATATTCATTACCACACCGTGATGTTTTTTTTTCAAGTGTATGTTATAAATAATCATATTCGTACTACTCACGGAATCCTTAACGGATTCGTATAATATTAATATACGACATGTCATTAGATAGTGATGTTACTATAACAGTCTTCTTTAAGACTACATATTCAAATGTGTTGTCAATGACTACAAACACACATACGGATGTTATTTGGTGATATGTTTTATTATCGACAGTTCCGTTACATATAGCTGTCATCATCACATGTATACGATTCATATTACTTGTCTTATTAATAATACAATATTATGTGGTATAATAATTAAATAGACAGTTCCGTTTCACATAACTGTCTCTTCTTCAAGTAATTCGTATAATATTTCAACATCCTAATCGTTATATGTAACTAAATTTCACTATCAAATATATATATATGACATCTGGTTCACAATTTATTTAGTGTTAATACCTATGGTTGTACCTCTATTACTAAAGGTTTAGACATGTAGAAATGTTATCCTAGTAATATTATACGTATAACACCCTCCTAAATGTCTGGGGGAGTGGTGTAGAGGTACACTTTACTAAACCATAGGAGTTGGGTACCGTCTGACGTGGCGGGTGAGTCGAGTCGTCGGACGTTCCTCAGGTTCCGGATAGGTGGCAGCACCGATCCGGGTCTGTGGGGACATCTGACGACGAACACCTGGGTCCGTATATAAAGCCCAGGGCTCAGCCGCTACGTCAGAGGCCCTTCTGGCCTCCACACTATGTAAACCACTGTCTTTTAATATTAGCTGCCTCTTTGATATCATTCGGCAGCCGTGAGTGTGCATTAAGTAATAAACCTAACCGTTGGCATACACTTGGAATACTGTCTTACTCTTTCTTTCCGAATCGTAAGACCCGAACCCCCCAGGTCCGTAAGGCCACAAATCCTTACAATTCTATATATGTTAATGGGAAGTAGCTCTTATCTCTCTGGCCGAACCTACACCATGACATTACTTTTGGATCAATTATTCTGAATAAGATGTCTTATCAACAGATGCAGAATCGGTATTATAAGAAGAAATGTCTCCTAAACGGAGGACTATTGGGTATTTTGAATATAGTTGTGGCTCCTATCACCGTAGGGCATATTTAGCAGGCAACAGCCACTGCTATAAAAGGTACTTGAAAATAGATGATGGCTATTTCGATCACTGTAAAGCACTTTAAGGTGACTGAGTGGTGTGCATTATGTCATGATTCTGTTTTCCCTTTCATAGGAAGAATTCAGAAGGAGATTGGGCAGCATTTCCTGAGTGAATGTGTAAAGGAATGGCTTTCTTTGAGCATGGTAAAAGGTCCTAAATGATCTTAGAGGGTATAGATCACTGTGCCAAAGAGTCAAACTGTGCCTGTTTATGCACAACTTGATGTCGCAAACATCACATCTAGTAATGCAATGCACTAAGTTAGATTACACAGTCAGTGTATCTTTTTGTAATAATCTTAAATGCATACTTATTTATAGTTTATAAAATGACATGTAAAAATGAAATGGTTATTGATTTCTCATTCGAAGATTGGTTGAATTATCTTGAAGGTAATATTACCTATATCCTGCTTTTAAGATATTGAATATCTGGGATGTAATTCAACTCTCCTGCACTGCATTTGTGCATATTATGTCATCATTGCATTTCCATATTATCAAACCTGTAGGGTACACAAAATACATAAACCTATCTTTTTCATCTAACTAAGTGTGAGCAAAGCCTGCCATCATCATATAATTACTAGGCTAGACTTGAGGTTTAAGCATACATCTATGCATATATAAAGAGAAACCTTACACAGCATAGGCCCATACAGTGGTATAAAGCTATCACAATTTGTACTTGTCTCCTTATGGGCCCTAGAGGTGAATAAGGCAATTGGATAAACAGGAAGAACCCATACAACCCTGGATGCTGAAACTAAAAGCATCAATTGCAGCTTACAATTCAATGTTAAGCACCATTTTCGCAATGTTGATTATGCAAAATTATTTTTTTGTTTGAAGGCAAGGTATCAAAAAGTTCATTTTGACTATGAACTTGAGTGATTTGTACCAGAAAGAGAGGTGTCGATGTAATACCTCGTCTTGATACCTTGAAAACTTGACAAATGTGATAAAAGTTCAGATGCAATTAACTGTGAAGAATCCATATGTCATTGTAAACATGAAGGACACATCCCATTCATGCATCTGCAGTACTTAAGACGATAACGCCTTTACTGGTTTTGCGCTCCTTAAAGGTTTAGCCTGCTACATTTCCCATGGCAATGATTTGTATTAACACAATGCACACAGTTTGTTAAATCACTGCAACTGCCACATTAAGTCATGTACCTCCGCGCCACTACTGTATTAAAAACCTGTTAGATGTAAGATGACAATGTAGGTGATAAGATGCACTTTAGTGACTGTCTGCATGAAAAAACCCAGACATGGGGAGATGAATATCCCCAGGGATGAATGAATGCACCATACACTGTGTGATGAACAATGAACAATGAATAGAGGATGCCATGTGTAACCACCTCTTGTTTAGATTCAGATAAAATTGATACTTTGTTGTTAGCTCTAATGGCGATACCAGCGTACATATCAGAGAATACACGGAAAAGGGGTGATTGGGGAGTATTGGTTCATTGTGTAATCCTCCTTGACATGCATCAACAAGGCCCATAAAGACTGCTATAGTGACTTACTCATCAGGATTATGAGGATAGATAGATCTGGAGGCCATTTCTTAAGGTACTACGACTACATACCAGCACTACGACTTGAGACCCCCAGAAATAGTGCAGGTGATCGTAGTCACTGCACTACGACTGCTCTTTACGATCACCACTTATGCAATAATTACATAAGGTTTGGTAGAGCAGTCGTAATGGTGCAGGCGTTAGTACCCACTAATGCATGATACTGTAACGGCATTATTTTAAGGTCTGCCACTACAATTTGAAGTACAGCAGTCGTAGTGTGTTAAGAAATGACCTCCTGAAGTATCATACCTTCCTGAAACGGCCACGGAATCAGGCCTGACTAGCTATTGGCTTAAACGTATGTGTATAATGAGTAATGTACCTAGTAACACATACCCAACCCACCACTTATCCCAAACACTCTATAATACAACCCACACATGATTATATACTGTAGAGGTCCATTTCAGCACCAGGGTCTTAAATATATACACTGGGGTATTGAAAATTATCTTAAGCATGGCAAGCCATATTCAAATGAGCACCAGTATCACATTAATGCCGGGGTTAGAGGAACGAATCTGTAAGCATTTGGGCATTTAGATAGGCCATAATGGTATATCACATCCCATACCCCCAGCCTTACCATGTAATTAGTCTCTAATAAGGAGTCATCAAAACACAGGTCTGAATAGAGAACATTATCCAATAAAAACTGTTGTACAAGGACACAGGCCCAGTGAAAGGAGGTAAAGAAACTACCTACTACTCCTGTATTAGGATGTTGATGACATGGGATTAAAATTGTGCATGCTGGTCGGATAGAACACTACAAATTAAAAAAAGAAAGAAGAAAAGAAGAAGAAATGGTTATTTGTAAAGAAATAATAATGTCTGTTCCTATTATTTACAATAATTGCAATAGTCTTAGAGGGTAAAAGATCATTTTGCTGAAGGGTGAGGATGTCCCTCTTTATGCACAACTTGATGTCGCAACCATCACATTTAGCAACTCAAAGCCCTGATGTAGAGTTACACAGTCAAAGAATCTTTGTGCAATAATCTTAAATGCGTATACTTATAAATACATAGTTTACAAGATGACTTGTAAAAGAGAAAAAGATTATTGATTTTACATTCCAAGAGCTGGTTGATTTATCTTGAAGGTAATATTACCTATATCCTGCTTTTAAGCTACTGAATATTTGGGATGTAATTCAACTCTCCTGCACTTTATTTCTGCATATTTTGTCATCATTCCATTTCGATATTATCAAACTTGTAGGGTACACACAATAAACCTAGCTTTTGCATCTAACTAAGTGTGAGCAAAGCCTGCAATCATCAGGAAATTACTATGCTAGACTTGAGGTTTAAACATACATCTATGCATATATGAAGAGAAACCTTACACATCATAGGCCCATATAGCGGTATAAAGCTAACACAATTTGGACTTGTCTCCTTATGGGTCCCAGAGGTGAATAACGCAATTGGATTAACATGAAGAACCTATACAGCCCTGGATGCTGAAAGTAAAAGCCTTTTACTGCTCAGGCAAACAGCAGCGTTTAACATAGAACATGTTGTACATGAAGTTGCCCTTCATTTTGGGGTTTTCAGTTTGTTAAGAAGAGAAGAAAAAATAATCAATTCAATATCACTCATGACTGCCCCGTCATATCCTATGTAATTACTTTATTAAGTACTTATCATACAGAGCAGTCTTAGTGCATTTCCTGCAATCACCCAATCTGATTCTTAGAGTTTCAAATCATAGTGGATTAGCACTGTTGAAACATGTTAATGACTACCTTCCAGGATCAACTTCACCTGTGACAAATACATTTCTATCCATTCGTAACAACTATTGGCAAAATCCATATTTCTTCATGAATAAAAACCAAAATGCTTTTACATGCTTTGCACTCCTTACAGGTTTAGCCTGTCGTGCGACATTTCTTCTCGGGATGAGTCACATTAACACACTGTAAACAATTTGTTTGAGTTTAATCACTATAACCGCCACATCAAGTGGTGTGCCTTCATACAGCTACTATGTCAAAAACCTGTTCATAGATGTATGATGACAATGTAAGTGATGAGATACACATTAACGACTGTTTGCATGATAAAACCCAGACATAGTGAGGTGAATATCCTTAGGGATAAATAAATGCACCACACTGCCAGATATACAAATAACACTGGATGAAGAGGACAATATCTGTAGCAATAAATTATCTTATGTTTTTGTTTGAAATGAAATTTAAAAATTTGCTTTTAGCTTTAGCAGTAATACTCATTAAATAACTGAACAATCTTGAAATGTGCAGCTTTGTTTCTGACAACGTTTGTTCTAGGAGATTCATTGGATGGTTCTGTAGGATTTTTTTCAAAATCATATTGGGTTTGATTCTTTTTGATTAGATGTTTGCCATTCATAGACTGAAAGGTAGGTTTTCAGGTTTGTAAGATCAAAAGATTAGAACACTATCTTTTAGTTATAGGACCTTCTCAATTGTTGTGCTTTACATGCCATATTAAGTATCATACCACCTTCTTATGCTTATAGGCTCCATTATAAAAGCTTAGCAATTGACTTTAATGAATGTGTAGGTAATATGCAAGCTAATCACAAATCCCTACTCTATCACCATCCCCATACACTACATGATACAACCCACCTATACCGTATTGTGTTGCATCTGGTGCTTATGTAGATTTGGACAGGCTTGTCCCTGACCCTCATACCAGAAACGTGTATAGTCAAGGTCTACCTTTCAGAGCTACCTTAGGGTATTTTTCATCACCCCACATTCCTCAATTACCTGTGGAGGAGCGGTGCTTATTGAAAACCAGGTGATTAAAAGTAACAATACAGCTCATCGCAACCCACACCCAATGTTACCGTCTAATTAGACTCTAATAAGGAATAAGGCCTTGTAAAAACACATTTCCGAATAGAGAATGTAACCTAGTAAAAACTGCTGAACAAGAACACAGGCACAGCGGAAGGAGGCCAAAAAACAGCAGTGAATTACTCCATAAATCGTTCACTACCAGTCACTATGGTGGAGTACCCTGCCTCCTAATTGTGAATCGGGATTTGAAAAATTTGGGATTAAAACAGTACATAAGTTATATCAAACACTAAAGGATGTATGAACGAAAGTTGGCTAATATCTTTGGAAGTGATTCAAAATTTGATTATTTTGAAATGATGTACATTATGTTTTATTTGCAGACATGCATGACTATATTTTCAACATCATTCACTTTTGGAAATTGATGATAGGTGTGTGATAAAATGTTTCTTCATAGTTTGCATGAGAATATGAATAAAGGGTTTGATATGGTAAACATCAGATAGCTTTCCTCTTTCTTTATCCAAACTAAGGAACATGAAAAAGCCAACTGTGTTATTTTCCAAAATAGAGTGATACGCTATCATGTTTAGATGGTTTCTATTCTTTAACTGTTGACATGCAAATATGAGTCATGCATTCCACACCACAGAAACAGCAAGCAAGTTATGGAAGAATTTTATTAATAACATAGCAACATTGATTTTACAGAGGTTACTCTTAGAGGAAACTCGAAAAACAATGTAATTTGCACCTGCTTGTATGACTTGACTTCTCCATCTGAAGTAAACCTTGTTTACACCAATCATTGTCCATTGTCGAAATAACGATGGAATCCTTGTTCTAAAGTTGCCAGGGACATTTATTATTTTCACAGAGGTTCCTTGTACTGCTGTACTGCCTTATGGGGTTTCTTGTAAAGATTACCCTGGTTCACTGCTATATAATCAATGTGGTTCAATTTCCTTGGTAGATCTAACAGTAATTTTTTTACAGTGTAAATATTGCATTGAGACAGATATTTACAAACAATCAGTATGGGAAGATGATTTAATCTAATTCCAGTTCATCCAACAAATGAATGAAGAACTAGCCACTTTACTATTGGGAAAATGCCTAACCAAAATACTAAGTACTACTCATATGAAACAGTGTGAGCTCTGCGGGTACTTAGGACCTACCCTGTTAGACTCCTATTTGCTTTGAAGAATTGTACCAATGTAGTGCTGGCAAGTCAATTCAACTCACAAGCCTGTGTCTATATCATATCTTCTGATGATTAAGTGTCCTTCTCTAGCTGGGGGAGGGGGAGGTGTGTTTAGATATGAAAACCGTTTTGTTTGGAAGTGGGGTTTGTACAGTTTAAACACCGCAAAAAACACCATATAGAAGACCAAGACAGATGTGCACAGACTGCTCTACCATCCATCATCCTCTTAGTGTCCGTGTACCTTTATCTGCCACATCAGGTTGTAATGTCTCGTGTGCTTTGGTCTACAAGATGCATTAATGAAACTCCTGTGAGAATGTCTTCAATGCTGCATTCTGACAAAGTCTGTGTGTCTTGACATAATGGCCGCTACTAGTCACGATGCACGAAAGCAGCTCTTGTGAGTAACTCATCTGTGCTGTAATTATGCATCATGACACATGATACACTCCCAGAGAGTTGACATAATACTGTCATAGAATATGCAATACGACTCCTAGCACCGCACATGTAAATCAGGGAGACAATAGAGCATCATCGTAAAGGCACCAACCCACCCTTAGATAGGTAGCGTGTTGTAAAGGAAAGGCTGGTAGAGGGGTACCTATTGTCTTTTTAAGCATGTCCATGATTAAATTTGCAGTTTTCTAGCAGTAGGAGGCACACATGTGTTTGTGTACAGAAACTTAGCACGGTATCAAATACACAGGGTTGGTGTTCCACATACACTGCCATACCATACTTGTTAAATATAGGGCATTACCTACTAACAATTAACACCTGCCTTATAGTCTCAAATCATAGTGGCTGTGTGCTGTCGTAAAATCATAAATAATCTACTAAAGGAGGGCATTAAGGCCCCTTACGAGGTCAATGACTTACAGGTTACTCACCAGCTGTACATAAAGTATTCTCATGGACAAATAGTCACAAACACAGAGGCATTATGTTGTTTTAAAATGTTAGGCCTGCTCATTCCTTCAGAAACACCAAGATAGAGCAGGTCTTGAGGCACCTTGCTCCTACGTCTAAATGGACCTATCCCATCTGGTCATGTTGCACCTCAGGCCCTCCAGGGGGCACTAGGGGCAGGAATAGCTGTATAGGCAGGTAGCCAGGTGTGGAATTACAGGGGGACAGGGTTCTGAACAGATATCAAGTGCCTCTGGCGAGCACCACCGATCCACTAAGGGCCGTAACTTTATGGGGAATTAGATCACTTGTAGTGCTATAGGCAGTTGATCTGGATCAGCCCACCTCAGGCCCTCAAGGGGGCACTAGGGGCAGGAATAGCTGTATAGGCAGGTAGCCAGGTGTGAAATTACAGGGGGACAGGGTTGTGAACAGATATCAAGTGCCTCTGGCGAGCACCACCGATCCACTGAGGAGCGTAAAGTTATGGGGAATTAGATCACTTGTAGTGCTATAGGCAGTTGATCTGGATCAGCCTGATGCTACAGGCAGCTGATCTGAGCGAGCCTAGTTTTGAGGCCCAACTAGGTCTAGAGGTCATGACGTCACATGCGGTGATGTTGGCCACCTGGCAGCTAGAGTCAGCCGCTGGCGTACAGTGTCCCTACGCCATCCGTCAGTGATGGCCGTCAGTTGGCCGTGAATTGAGGGTTTGTTGTGTATCCAAAGAAAAGATCACCTGCCTATGGCAGTACATAGTGATCTCATTCCCAATAGCGTTACGGGATCATCTCAAACCTTAAAGACAAGGGATACACATCACCAGTTTACCATCAAATTTTATAAATTCACTAAATGAAGCCCACCAATTCTGCAGATTGTATGTGTGTTTTATAAATACTATAAATCTCCTAATAGGTACAAGCTCAAAAGTATTGCGAATAATTAAAAAAGTCTAGCTTTATTATCAGTCATGTACCTATCCGAGTATGTTCACTAATTGTGTTAAACACAGGAATTGTGTAAGATACTGTGATAGGATTCTACATAAGTCCTACCTGAGTGTTTCATGTTTAATGTACGCACCTGCAACAAATCAAACATGACATTAGTAAAACATTTATGTCGTTTTGTATGATGGATATATGTTTATATACCATTAGAATAATAACCATAAATGTTAAATTGAACAAACCACTGAACATGATTTCAAGAAGGTCTCAGCCAAATTTAAAAAAAAAATGATGCATTAGGGGCCCTTGAAAATGAATCCAATTTATCTTGTCCATCAGGGAGATTGTACTCTAGTGCTGAATTACCACGGTCATAAAATTACTTGTGAAATTGATAAGAACATTTGTTGTGTTGCTTATTTTTTCACCAAACTGTAGGGGGTGAAAATCATAATTGTCCTTGCAAAGTATCTCTTACTTTAAAAAATACCACCCGTATTTGTTTTAGTTTTTAAAGTGAAGCATATTTCTCTGCTTTCTAAGCCAGTGAGCGACCACAGAGAATTATTACAAAAGGGCTTTTCTTTTCTGCTAAAATGCTAGTATTAGGGGTCTATAAGTGATAAAAAAGGTAGGGACCACAGGACCGTATGCAACCTCAATAATTCAGAAGCAAATCAAGTTTCACAGTAATAAAAAAGTACAGGTTCCATCAGTGACTCATACAACCTATTCTGGGATGAGCACACATGTATGTGTGCAACTTTGACGATCATTAGTCTTGGCGATTATGTGTACACCAAAACAACAGCATACAGGTCCCTCCCCTATTTGTCATGTATGCTGCGTACTGGTCAGGCGGTCGTAGGGCTCTCGGAAGGACTCACTTATGGGGCACCATGAAGCCAGTCCGTCTTTTTGTTTTCCCCCGTACTGTATCAGATATACCACTGATCAAGCGGTCTTTGGTCGAGCCGTTCCCAGTCTTCCTATGAATCTGCATACTTAATATATGATAATAGCTGGCTACATTTTGATCTTTAAATGTCACTGATGCATTCTCATAATGCATGAAACCAGCCCAGGCGAGTTACTACTGTAATGGTTCGTATCGCCTTATATGTTGGGTGGCTCTTTGGCTCGCTTACCACTAGATGTACCAACACAACACGAATAGTTCGGGTTGGGCAAAGCCCCAGAAACCCCTACCTCTCGGGTAGGACTTTATTAGATCTCTTTGATAACAAAGTACTAGCGTCTGGACTGGACCATGTCCAGTCCCCTTCTGCCGCTCGTCCGGCTCCTTAGTAGGAGCTGGACGCGAGGCATGGTGCTGCCCCCTCTTGTACCAACGAGGTATCGCAAAGCGACACCTAGCTAGCATAGAAGGAACAAGCACCACACGAACACGTCTCTCGGATGAACGGCACTAATATATATACAATGATGCCGGCCCCTACACCACCCCCACTAGACTTTACCTAGGGTTGGGTGTAATTAATAAGTAACTATTGTTGACTTTATACAGTGGTGTTATAAATAAATAGGTAAGTCTATATATACACAGTTCGTATTAAATATAGAACATTTAAGGGGCATTATAAGTTATATGTACATAATAAGGCATCATCGTATATAACCCAAAGTGTTTATAAATAATAACAAAAATAGGAAGTGGCCCCTTATGGACCATCGACCTATGGTGGTAATGTTACAAGTGTGTTATTATTAAACATGAGACGCGACGAAGAATATTGGATGTGTAGTAAGGTGATATTAATAAATTTTTACAATGTTTTTACCGACCCGAGGTGGGGTAAATAACCCGAGAAAAAAATTTTGAGTACTTTTACTTACAAGAATATAACATACGATATAAAAATAGATTTATACAAAATATGAAATATAGGTGTCCTACCAGGGTAGCAGGATCACCCTTACAATATACCGGACTTCCGGCGAACCTGGAACGACTGGTTTCTGCAGCTCCACCCGGCGACATGTGTGTGGTGGCAAACCACGTTGCTGTTATGATGTGCCCTGATGAAGATGGGAAGATGGAGACCCGGTTAGATGTGGTAGTCCTTTGGGTATTCGGGTTAGCGTCCATCCTCGCTGCAGGTTACGTTCCAGGTATCAGGAGTCCAGCGTAAGGAACAGTGCCTCTGGCATACTAAATGCATTTACCCTCGGGTACAAGAAGACACCAACAGATGGACACTCAAAGATCTTCCGGATCTGTGTCCATCTTCTCAGCCGGCTCCACTGAGGGCAGATGGAGCCGAGCTGCTACAGCTGCTCGTAGAGAGCGCCGCTGAAGCCTCGCTGGGAGTCTCGCTCCCCAAGCTCAAGGCCCTCATCACTGCGGATGGACTGTCCATTGCCTCGGATGCTGGTGCAGCAACCGTGGCAGTTGGGACAGCCCGGGTGTTCCAAGTGGGGGGCGGGAGCAGGAGAGCTGCCGGAATCGGCGGAGCAGCCGGGACCGGTGGAGTGGCCGGAACCGGTGGAGTAGCCGGGACCGTTGGGGCATTCGGTGGTACATCTGGTGCGAAGATAAGAGACGACGGTAAGCCGTCCCACTCCTCCAGATGTTTCCCGAATGCCAGGAAAAACTTGAGGTCAGCCTCCTTAAACCGATGGATGTATCTGGAGTTTTCAGCTTCGTGAAACTCCTTAAGCTTTTCGGCTTCCTTCTGCTTCCGCCGGCAGGACTCGAGGGCTTCCACGACCTTCTTCCTTTCCAGCTCCCTTATTTTCTCTTCCTCCCGCCTCTGGATCTCGTAGACCAGATTGATGGTGGCTTCAGTCATCACACGCCAGTAGTCAACAGACTGCTGGCGGTGCAATGCCTGCCATTCTGCCATCAGGTCATTCTGGATCTGAACCGTTCGGACATCGCGGTGGTCGACGAACGTATTCGGATCCTGAAGACCTGACAGGGTACCGGAGATCAGTTCCATTAGGGGTACCCGAGGGCCCGTCGGTGGAACTATCACTGGTGGTGGCGCGGGGGCCTCCACTGAGACAGGCGGGGTGCCTGTTGGAGGAGCAGACGGGCCCTCCACCGTGATGCCTCCTCGGCCTCGGCCACCACCCGGGGAGCCTCGGGTGGACTCCAGCCCACCGCGGCCTCTACCACGGGTTTTGGCCCGGCCCAAGGAGGTAAGGACCTGCGACTCGGGTCCAGCCGGTCCCATTGAAGGGAACTTCGCCGCGTACTCGCTGTACGTGGGGCGCTTGCCGGAGGATCCCTCTCCAGCCCACCAAGTGGAATACCCGGATGGGGGAGCGAAGAGTTCGCCCCCATCATCCAGGCCGCCAGAGGCTTCGCCCGGGCGTTGTTCCGCGGGTGCAGGTGTGGAGGTGGCTGGAGTCGCCGGTGTGGTCGCCTGGCTACCCGACCTGCGGGCCTGGTTGCCAGGCATATCCAGAGCCGAGACTTGTTGTCCCGACTCGCGACGATCAGCTGGGTTGGCTGGTCTGGGCTGGTCCTTGCCACCCGAAGGGCTCACGGACCGGTCTGCTCGGGTCCTCTTGGAAGCAGTAGTCGTGACTGTGCCTCCGTTTGGACCTTTAGAGCGGGCTTTGGCCTTCTCTCGCTTGTCGTCTCCTCGCCACTTTTTCACCTTCAGGTGCACCTCACTGGGCATCCCGAATTTCGTGGACGAGGAGTTCGTCTGGAAGTACGTCAGCAAGTTGCCGCTCTTCCACGAGCAGAATCCGGTCTCGAATGCCTGCTCTTTCACTTCTTTAATGCTCAGCGCGGACCAATTAGCAAGGAGCTCGCTGAAGCACTTGATGGCTCGTTTCCTGGTTTTCTCCAGGCCGATGCCATGGGCCTTCTGCAAGTGCAGAGCCATGTCTCGGCGCCGGTGAGTGCTGAACGAGCCATCACAATGTTTACTCGGGCGGTCCCCGAGCACACACATCATCACAGGCTTGTGATGCATATGGTATTCGACGATGTGCCGAGCGAAGCGGGGCTTCGTCTCGAACACCTTCTCACCCGTGAGAGCCAGCTGGCAAGACTCGAACGGGCACCTTCGGCGGTTGCCGGTTGGTCCCCATTGAGTCATTGCCCACTGGACTTTCGTCCGGGCCTCGTAGCTATAGACTGAGCCTAATTTGGACTTGAGCTGGTCAATCCAAATCAGGTAGAACTTGCCTACTGGCGTATCCGAGGGGCCGGACTTCATCCACTCCTCGTCATCGCTGTCACCGTCCTTATTGACGGCGCTCGGACACATGTAGTGGACTGTGTCGTAAGCACAGTCCGCGAAGCAGCGGGGAGTCCGTTCCTTGAACCCCTCGGCTGCATTCTTCCACATCCACTTCTGATTGTCGTCCTTGGGAACATCCGTGGTCATTTCTTCCCACGTTGTCACGGACTCCAAATCAGATTTGGCAGACTCGGGCAGCTCTGGATCGCTTTCGCTTTCCTCACTGTCCGTGTATATGTTAGCTCCCCTACGGCTGGCTCGGCTGGAGGTGGTAGTACCAGTCGAAGCCTTGGTAGAGGACTTGGCCTTTGCACCCGACGTGCTGGCTGCAGAAGATGCAGTAACCGAGGTGGCTACCGTGGTGGTTGTAGGAGTGGGAGCGGGCGTCTTCGGTTTGCCCTTACCCCTCGGCTTGGTGGGGGGCGTGGGCTCTGCCGGAGACGCTTTAGCTCCATTCTTTTTCTTCCGGCGCACAACCTTAGTCGGTTGGGCCGGAACTTCAGGACTGGAATCCGACTCGCGTCGGCTCCTGTCCACTGTCCGAGGGCTCCTCCTTCCGCTGACCGGGGAGTCAGAGTCGGAAGAGATCTCAGCTTTTTGTTGGGCCTGCTGCTTGCGATGGGCCCGGCGAGCCGCGGTGAGCTCCTTCTGCTGCTTGGCAAGCTCGGCTCGCTTTGCCTCTACAGCAGCCTGCTGGCGCGAGATGTCCTCTTCCGAGATCTCGCCAGGTGCCTCCGGGATGTCGGCAGCTGGGTCGGTCTCGGTTATGGACCTCTCGACGGCGATGCGGACATCCTCAACCTCCAGATCGCTCTCGGTGAGAGGACCCTGAGGCGCAGGTTTACGGGTCAATCGCTTGACCCGGTCGGATTCCACCGACGATAAGGTAACTGTGGAGTCTGTATCCATGTCGGATTCGGACTCCCTTAACTCCGCGGCCTTCTGGATGATGCCCGCAGAGATCAAGACGGCTCGAGCTAAATTCTCGTTAGTCGCCATATTCTCCGCCAACCTCAGATAGTTGCGGAGCCAAGAAACTGGCATGTTGTCAGCCAGCTCGTCACTGCACGAGTCCATTACCAGAGTCTTGAGATCATCTGGTATGGGCTCGGGCACGCCCTCTTCCACCGCCATGGGCCCGCATCCGAACATGGAGGCGTGCATAGGGATGTACGTACCCCAGGAGGTGTACACGATACCTTCCTGGCGATCAACGTGTGCTAGACGTCTGATCTGAGTCCTGAATCCCGGAGGATACATTGGAATGTCCAGGACATCCACTTTGCTACCCGAAGCGGCTGTTGTAGACGGGCGCTCCGGGCGTGGCGGTGGTGGAGGTGGCATTCTCTCCCGGTCGGTTGCCTCGGCCATAGCCGAGAGCGTCCGGGCGGCCTCCTTTGTCGAAGAATCCATAGATTCTTCGACCCGAGACGAGACCTTCGGGTCCTCGTCTTGTTCCAACGGAATGTTGGCAGTTTGACGCGCAGCGTCAATCGTTCCCTGTGCCATGGCACCGGGTCCGACTTCCAAAATAAATTGGCAAGTTTTGTTGGACTCCTCCCGAAGGATTCGTCCAACAGAGAAGGGTTTGGTTTAGCTAGGCTAACACGACAGCTACAGGCTGTACAACCGCCGACAAATAACTAGAGCAAAAAACGGGTGGCGTCTAACCACCACGAGTCCGCTCTAGTTATGACCAGTATGACGTCAGACCTCTCGTCTCGCGAGATCCCGCCATGGCTATCCGGTGACCTAGTTCCGCGCTTTCCCGCCACACCAGCAGCGCCACCTAGGGAACTAGATCCGAACCAACATTCGACTCGACATGTGAGACGCGGCCTACTACCCGAGTGCTATCGTCTGGAGCTTGGCGGTGTATACAACGCTTCAAAGCGAATGTACCGGTTAATCCGACCGCCACTCACGGGATACAGCCACCCGGGGAGGGCGCGTTCGACATCTCTAGCCGTGGAATGTATGTTGCCTGCCTATGGCGGACAACACGCAGCAGCTCGTTGTGTACTGAGTTAGGTTACAGCAGACCTCAACCGGGGGCTGCGTCTAACGCCTTCGGTT
Source organism: Acholoe squamosa (assembly GCA_949317995.1). Lineage (NCBI taxonomy): Eukaryota > Metazoa > Annelida > Polychaeta > Phyllodocida > Polynoidae > Acholoe > Acholoe squamosa. The sequence continues at coordinate 4,544,302 of OX439036.1, read as the reverse complement.
AGCATTTTATTTTTCCCGGCTTTACGTACGGCCTTTTCTGGATCTCGCTTAGTCAAAGCGGGACCCTTCCCATACGTAATGCCTTCACTCAGCGAGACTTTCTTCCATTTCTTACGATTAGGTCGTTTCCTGGCCTTCGTCTTCTTTTTTACCATAACCTCGTCTCCCGGCGTCTTTCTCGGCCGGCCTCTAGGGCGCTTCGTCGGTACTACCACGCTCGGTCCACTAGGGACAGATACAGGTGGTTTGTAGCCGAACTCCCTCTCCGCCTCTTCGCGCCCCTTCCAGGGCCGAAGTTTTCCGACATTTGTCTTCCATTTTCTACCCGTCAGGCAGTCCTCTATCATCACCGTGGACTCGGAGATGACACGAACGATTTTAAACGGACCTTCCCAAGGCGTTACGAGCTTCAGCTTATCCAGCGGCTCGTAGTACCTTAGTACTTTGTCCCCAACATTAAAACGAATTCGTTTAGCATTGGTGTCATAGCCCACCTTCTGCCACTTCGCACTCTTCAGCAGTTCTTTCCGAACGGCCTCGTATGCCTGTTTGAACCGGTCCCTTAATGACTCTACAAACAGCACCGTGCAGGGCGCCTCCGGGTCTATTCCAACCACTCCATACACTAAGTCGGCGGGCATTATGATGTCCTCGCCGAACACTAGCATGTTTGGGGTGCAGTTAGTTGATGAATGGACAGTGTTGTTGTAGGCATGTACTACAAACTCGCACTGTTCATCCCGGTCATCCTGGTGTGTATTAACCAGGGGCTTTAGTACTTGTATGAGGGTTCTATTGAAGCGCTCTACCTGCCCATCCGACTGTGGTCGGTACGGGTTTGTTTGGGTCTTACAAATGGCTAGGTAATGGCACATTTCCTGCCAAAGTTCTGACTCGAACTCCCTTCCTTGGTCACTGTGCATCATAAGGGGAACACCCAAATGCAGCACCCAGCCTTTCACAAATGCCTCCGCGCATGTGGCGGCTTTGTGGTTAGGAAGGGGGAACACCCGAGTGTACTTAGTATAATAGTCGGTTACGACCATCATACAAGTATTGTCTCGCGGCGTCGTCTTAATCCCACTGATGATGTCTATCGCTACTCGAGCGAATCTGACACCAAACAATTCCTGTGATAAGGGTTGCTTACCCAGGCCGGGTCCCGGTTTGTTTTTACAACAATCCGGGCAAGTGGCGATCCACCGGAGCAGGTCGCCTCTCATACCGGGCCAGTAGTAACGCCTTTGTAGACGCTCTATTGACCTCTTCTTACCGAAATGGCCACTCGTTTGGTGGCCATGGCAATAATACATGATATCCCTCCTCATCGGGGCAGGTATCACTATTTGCAACAGCCTACCGTTGGTGGGAGTTGTCTTCCACCTACATAGTATGCCGTCTCGGATCTCTAGCTCGGTCCATTGAGCTAGCAATCGCCTCGCTTCCCTATCCTCCAGGGAAACTAGAGGCCTTGCCGGTTTAATACCTGACCGTAGGTATTCCATTATGCGCGCAGTGGTGGGGTCTGACTGTTGAAACTTCTTGATGGTCTCCGAGGACCAATCGAGATAGCTGCATACAGCCTCCTCCCAGGGGATACGGGGGGTGGTATAATTAAATACCAGCCCGGCTACCACAGCATTGTGGGCCCCGCAGTCTTCACATGTGGCATTTTGGCACCTTCGGATAGGCCGTCTTGACAAGGCATCCGCATTGATGTGTTTAGCACCGGGTCGGTGCTCTATTTGTTTATGCTCTAATCCGAATTCGGATAGGTGAGCTAACCAACGTCCAATCATCCCCTCGGCGTCCTTAAAGTTAAGGAGCCACCTAAGAGATGAATGGTCTGTTCTTAAAGTAAAGTCACTTCCCCAAAGGAAATGCTTGAACTTCTTCGTATACACCACCACAGCGAGGAGTTCTCGCTTGGTGGTACAATAATTTCGCTGTGTCTTGCTTAACGTGTTGCTAGCAAATGCTATTGGCACTTCGACTCCCTCTTGGACCTGAGAGAGAGCTGCCCCAATCGCATCATTGCTCGCATCGGTGTCTAAGATGAAATGTCCCTCGGGAGTGGGATATTTCAACACGGGTGTATTCCTAAATAAATCTTTTATTTTATTAAAAGACTCTTCTTGCTCGCTGGTCCATGGGAATGGGTCCCGTGCCCTACCCGGGGTCCAGTGAGCTAAGCACTGCATGGGGAAGCTGACACGAGAGTAATTCGGTATGAAATCACGATAATAGGAACAGAATCCTAAAAATGATCTCACCTCCTTAGCACTCGTGGGTCTTTCCCAATTTTCTACAGCTTCTAATTTTTCCGGATCCGCACTCACCCCGTTAGGAGTAATGATCCTTCCCAAGTATGTAATGGTTTTCTTAAACAAATTACATTTCTTGGGTTTAAGTTTAAGACCGTTTGATAGTATCCGGTCGAGGACTAATTGCAGATTCGCCAGGCATTCCTTGAATGACTTGCCGAACACGACCACATTATCCAAGTAAACCAGGCATTTCTTCCACAAAAGGTCACTCAGTAAGGATTCCATCATAGCCTCGAATGTAGCGGGGGGGTTACACAATCCGAAGGGTAAGACATTATACTCGAATAGCCCCATATGACTGGAGAATGCTGTCTTCTCCTTGTCATTGGGGTGCATTGGTATTTGCCAATATCCGGACTGTAAATCCAAGGTACAGAACCATTGGTTTCCGCCCAAGCTATCTAAAGTCTCGTCTATCCTTGGTAAAGGATACGAGTTCTTCTTTGTTATACCGTTCAATTTCCGGTAGTCGACACAAAAGCGGATTGTACCGTCTTTCTTAGTAGTCATACAAACAGGGCTGGACCAGGGACTCGAGCTGGGCACGATTACCCCTAGGTCCAACTGTTTTTGTATTTGCTCTTCACAAATTAACTTCTTCTTGAGAGGAAGTCTACGATACGGGATTTTAAAAGGTTTCTCGTTGCCCACATCTATGGTGTGCAACACCTTATCGGATCTACCCACCGGGCCTCCTTCCCTACCAAAAGCACCTTCGTACTTTTGTAGAAGTCTCGCTAGGCAATCCTTATCGTCCGTATTCTTTAAATCTGTCTGATCAATCAGCTTTTGGAATTCTTCATCCATGGGATGCTGACTAACTGGGTTTAGTGGTTTGTTAAATTTAGCCTCGGCGACATGTTCTACCGAACTCATCCTTCCAACACTGTCGCCTCGCCTCAAATAAACCACCGAACCACTTCGGTTAGTTATGGGTAATACAGACCAAGCTGCATTAGCCACTAATGTATCCACTGAGTCTAACCCGATGCTTGACAAATACACCCTGTCGGGTTCGTAGACTCCAGTTTCATTCCTTTGAGCCATGGACCCGCCACAAAGGACATCGCAAGTGGTACCCGGTGGGATCTTCACCGTATGTATCACTGATGCGACTGAAGACACCTGTCTCAATACGCATTGGACATGCAAGCCATACGGGCTCCGTATACCCATCGTACCGTCCCTCGGGTCCAAGACGGCCCCGTATAAGCTTGCAAAATCCAATCCGAGGATTCCGTCATCACTAACCTCTGCTATAGTTGGCGAAAGAACAAATTCTTTGCCTCCTATACGGATAGGCATAAACGTCCTACCAAATGTACGCATACTGCTTCCGTCGGCCGTGCAAGCATTTACCCCCGTTTTGAGGTTCTCATGGCTGCCGGCCACCGAATCGAAGAATCTTTTGGACACACATGAATGACTAGCTCCAGTATCCACTAAGAATTCCCCCACCCGGCCTTCCACAGATATGGGTACATACCACCGTCTCCCCCCTAAAGGCGAGGGGTTACTGGTAAACTGGTGAAAGTCTCCCGAATCACCAAGATTCAATCCGAGTCCTCTCAGGAATTCCAGACACGGATGACTTGGGGGAAGGCGTGTCCCACACACTCGAATCAACTCTTTGATCCATCCTTCCTCTCCCCTAGTGCGGCCACTCGCCTCCATATGATCGCTCCTGCACATATCAACACTAGGGTCCCTGGCCCCGGCCGAGGTGCAGGGGTGCGCACCCACAGCCACCCAGCCTTCAGGTGTAATTGACTCGAAATCTTCCACCGGGACACCCCCGGTAGCATTTTGGCATTCGTTCCCACTCGGGGCTATGTCAGATGCCGTTGACACAACCCCCACTAGTTTTCCACATCTGTGGAATCCGTAGCATTCTCCCTTCCTATGCCGTCGTCTTCGGCTTCATAGAAGGCAGCCATTACCGGCTTAGTAGCGGTACATTCAGATGAGTAGTGTCCCATGCGCTGGCACCTGAAACACTTAACCGTTCGGCGATCCACCCGGGGTCTTTGCCGATTGGCTTGGATGGCATCTGTAATTTTCTTACACATGTCTTCCAGAAGTTTGGTCATGTCCAGGGACTGACTCTTCGCTTTGTCAGCGCTTACAGTGGGCTTGACCGCCTTCTCGACAGCCTTCGGGTCACTCTTGACCTCGGATGAAGGTCTAGAGTCCCTTGGTTTATTGAAAGATTTCCTGGGAATATACTTCCTACCTGAAGTATTCTTCCTTAATTGCATCGAACAGAAGGTGCCGTCTTCCTGTTCAATATCAATCAACTCGAAGTCGTCTGAGGGAGTATTTACCTCAGACTGCTGGGTCACCGATGCCAGGGGTACCAAGCCGCTGGCATTAGGTATGTCCCCAGCTAACATAGCTCGCTTCTTCACGGCCATATCTATACCATTAAATATGCCGTGTAGTGTTATGCCTTCTTTCCAAGCATCCCTCGCTGCTAATTGTTCATCTCGGTCTCTTAGACCCTTGACGAATTGTGTGATCAAATCGTCCATATACCAGTCCTGGTTTTCAGTACCGGGTCTGGCCTTACTTAGCAGGGCATGGAGTTCCATACCGTATGCTCTGAAAGCTTCATTCGGCTTCTGTGTGCGTTTCTTAAAACGGACCATCGGGTCCTCCTTGACCATGTTGCATAACAGTCCACTAGCAGTTTCTACTAACTGCTCAAAACTCCCAACGAGGCCGTACCAGGTTCGCCATTGCTCTACAGCCATGCGACCCGGCCCGCCTTTCAGACATCTCACCAGATGTGGCATGGCCTCGTATGGGGTCCATCCATTACAATTCATCACATCGATGAAATCTTCAAACCACTCTTTCCATGGCCGAGTACCGTCATATTCTCTAGGAATAACGGCTACCCTTCGGGCAGAATTGTGAGCATACATCAATCTAGTGCATTGCTGTTTGCTCCATTCAATCGCCTTGGTTTCATTCAAGGTTCGATTGCCCCCTATACCACCGAAGCTCGAATTGCCCGGTGGAGGCGGTGGTGGAGGTTGTGTATACGTCCACTGTGTACCACTGTGGTTCGTATAGCTCGCACCACCCTGGTTGGGGCCGGTACCCGAGGTACCGCTATAGCCTGTGGCACCCGAAGCACCGCCCCCCCCTTGCGCACCTTGGTAACCGCCGTCGGATGGCTGGTTTCCCGTTGACTGGCTGCCATCGTTCGATGGATTGGGTTGGGTGTTGTCATTACCAGCACCCAGCCCCGGGTCTTTACTCGGATCCACATGAATGTGGAATCCACTGGTCTCCGCACTACTATCGGAAGCCTCTCTAGGGGTATAGTCCGGGTCCAGGTTGTGGACTATGGGCACTTCACTTATCCGGACTCTACTAGTTCGGCCATGCTTATCCTGGGTTCTGATGTAAACGCCCCCTTGATCTACATTCCGCGAAGCATTATCATTTACAAAAGGATTATACTGCGGATTCTTCGGTGTAGAACAGGAGACTGGGTCGCCCTGTTTCACGAACGTCGAGTTCGGGTTTGTATCTCTACTCGCCGGAGGGGCATGCGTTTGCTCTTGCTCCTGTAAATAACTCTCCATAGCAGACTTATTTATTGTGAGGGTAGCTACGTCTGTAGTCAGGTTTCGCTGTTCCTCCCTTAGCTGTGCGTTTTCTGCCAAGATTTCGGATCGAATCTTTTCATTTTCCGCCACAGCTCGGTTTCTTTCTTCTTGGGCGATAATTGCCTCTCGCTTAAAAGTATCCTTAAGTAGGCGGTACTTTTCACCCTTCTCTTTCTGAGACTTGTTATATTCACTGGTCTCCTTCCTGATCTCGGCTTGTTCCGAGATCATCTTGGCTTCTGTCTCAGCCTTCCGGAGTTGAAGTTTCTTAAGCTTCTCCTCCATTGCGTGCAACTCCGTTTGTAATTTATTTACATCCCGAGCCTTAGCAACCTCCTCGGCCCTAGCCTTGTCGATTGCTCTAAGTTTACTGGCTTCCTCGATTTCCAACTCAGCCAGCCTTTTTTCTTTTTCCTGTGCGACTCTCTCCTTCCGCTCCAACTGATGGGATACGGAGGATAGACGATATTTGAGGTCGGATTCTTTTAGAATCGCCTCCTGCTCAACGGATCGTAATTTTCCGATCCGAGACTTAGCTTCCTCTTCTATTTTGGATTGGGCTAACATGAATTGTTCATGTTGCCTCTTAGCCTGCAACTCTACCTGTTCCTTGGCTTTCAAATAGGCCTGGGTATTTTTATACCCGGGACCCATCCGACGTCCGTAGATAGACTTGCGACTGCCTCCAGGGTTAAACATGGAGTCAGACAAGCCTTCGTCTAGAGATCGGCCTAGGTGATGCCTTTCCGAGCTTTTCGGTCCGGTACCACTAGGCTTATTTTTTGCTTTCGCGCCTGGGACTATTGCGTCCCTTATGGTTTTGCCATCGTCGCTGTCATGATCCGACGATGTCATTAGTGGGGCTACTTCGTTTCCACCACCTGGTGCTGAACCCTGGGGGGTTGCAGTACGCTGCATAGGGCTTTGTGCAATTGGTGTACCCAAGCCGCTAGCCGAGCCCGTTGGTACCATAGGACCTAGCTGGCGTCTGCTAGTTATAACTTGGGACCAATCGCTCAAGTCTAAAGTTGGGGGTCTTAACACACCCCTAAACAATCCGGTATCCGGTACTCCTGTTTGGGGTGTAGCCGGATACAATTTTACGATGCCATCTCTGGTGGCATTGTCCATCAGGTCGGGTGTAGAAAAAATATTTCGTACACCCTCCTGATTAAACATTTGTTGTTGACCGGGTTTCCAGTCTAACAACAGATGCTGGGATGTGTAATCATCCTCTTCGAATCCCTCTAGCCCAGGGCTGGGGGGATCCGCTTCGGGTTTCCCGAGGCTTTCGGCCAATGTGGCCGCGCACCACCCCCGAACCAACTGGTCACGGCACCAGTGTAATGGTTCGTATCGCCTTATATGTTGGGTGGCTCTTTGGCTCGCTTACCACTAGATGTACCAACACAACACGAATAGTTCGGGTTGGGCAAAGCCCCAGAAACCCCTACCTCTCGGGTAGGACTTTATTAGATCTCTTTGATAACAAAGTACTAGCGTCTGGACTGGACCATGTCCAGTCCCCTTCTGCCGCTCGTCCGGCTCCTTAGTAGGAGCTGGACGCGAGGCATGGTGCTGCCCCCTCTTGTACCAACGAGGTATCGCAAAGCGACACCTAGCTAGCATAGAAGGAACAAGCACCACACGAACACGTCTCTCGGATGAACGGCACTAATATATATACAATGATGCCGGCCCCTACACTACCAAGATGCATTCACACTCTTTGAATCGATACATCCCTAGAGGGTAGGCACGATGAGAGCATTTCATTGGTGCATCATACCAGACAATGGGCATGCACCCCCCAATGAGCAGCTCTTAAAGCAGTAATGCATTGGGTTGAACCTTATTGGGTCAAGTAATTTCTTTTATTTTCTAATCCTTGATCCATCCTGTAGTCTTCTCTTTCGGCACCCTTACCCGATCCACTCTATAGGAGGTTATTGTATCGCCTGGTATCAAATAGGCTACTTACACCTACACTGATAAACTCCTGCCTTACTTTCTCCCCCCCCCTACCAAATATGCTCCCCTGACTTCACACATTTGTACACATTGAAGCTAAAGCAAAATTCACATTTTGTCTATGGTAGATTCCTAATACATTTCTGCATGATTCTAGAAAAAATAAAATGTTTTTTTGAACAGAAACGCTCAGAAATGCATCGGGAAGATTTGCTCTCAATTCAAAATCGGGAACAATTTGGCTTTGGTGTACACCCACTTAAAGGTAGGCTCCAATAGGTATAGTAAATTTTGGTTTATTGGTGTAAAAAAGAAGAGGACAGGAGGTAAAAGGGGGATGGAAAAGGGAAGAGGAGGAGTTGTTATATCGGGCAGGTTTGTCATGTCATTCTATCCATGTAGTGACCAGTGCAGTCTCCATCAGCAACCAAACCATTCTGATCTCATCCAATCGGTTATGTGTTTGGTAAACCCTTTAGCAAGCTTCCTCTCCATATGGAGCTGCCCAATCTGGTTGTGGTGCACTGCAGGGCCTCCAGGGCGTGGGTAGGTTGGTAGGAGTGTGGGGAGTGAGAACGGCTTCCATCTTAAACCCTGTAGACAAAGGATCTGGCTCACCAGTTTACCATCTGCTTATATTAAGTTAACTTTAAAGTGTTTGCTGTCAATGAGTATAATTACCTGATTCCATTATACATTTTTCCTAATTCATCAATCTACTATTTTCTGTATTTGACGATCCTAATATATACCTATAAATGAAGAGAAGACAAATGAGATATATTTGGCCTTTAAATGTATGTGTGAGGTTGGGCCACCACCCTATCTATTAAAGTCTTATAAATCACGACCACATATAAAAATCAATCACCCAAAAGCTCATAACATGGTGGTAGGGTGGTAGCAGTGGTAACTAACCACAACACAGGTGTAGGTTATCAGGTGAGAGTGAGGACTCAGGTGAGAGGTACAGGAGGGGGCACCCACCCACATAGGGGGAGGTGCTGTAGGGTTATAACCGTCCCTCACAATTGCACAGGTCTGCAATATCTTAACCTTGTCAGCCTTTCCATAAGACACTATTTCTTGCCACCTTGTTTTCTTTCTGTTCTAGGGTTCCCTAGCCCATGATCATGAAATGGGTCTTATCTCCTCTTTTCTGTTCTATTCGTGTGGCTGGCACACTGATGCAAATATGTCTGTGAAATTTTCTAATATAGTTCTATAACCCTCAGTACGACTTCAGCAGTAAAAATGACATCAACTTCAGTTACTCACTAAGTCTTATGCTTTCTTTCTATCTATCTTATCCCTGCCCTTACCTCAATACTAGCCTTTATGTGGCCCCGGGTGGCTTCTTTCTGAGGTACAGTTCTCAGGGGCAAGGCCTGGCTCACCCCTGCACCCTTCCTAGGGCCACATAGCTTCATGCTGCCCCAAGTGTGGCCACTGGAAGCATACAGGTCTCCGAGCACCTCCAAGTTTATTCCACACACACCATACATTACAAGCAACAGGGCCTTGTGGGGGCAGGTGGGGCTGGTGGGGGCCAGGAGACCAGGTGACGGTCTGAACTGTGGCTAAAATTAATTTCAGACAATCATATCAAGCAGTAGATGAATATGAATGTTCTCTGGCTTTCGGGAGACAACAGAGGGGCTTGGGTTAACAAAGACACCTATAGTACACTGTCCCTCAACACTGCCTTTTGGAGATCAATGTTATATATGTGTTGTCCTTCTAGTCTCTCTGGCCCAACCTACCTCATGTCATCATGTCATTAGTATTGCATAGTTTAATTGAATCCCTCTAGTTCATAATTTTGAAATCATTCTGAATATTTTTGAACTATCTTTTGAACCATCTTCGACATAATAAAAAAAATCCTGGCATTCTTGATTATAGGGCTGACTCATCAATTTTAGCCAAAGAGCTACTTAACCTTTACTTGAACATCCCTCTTCTCTTGCTCTGCTTCTGAGAAAGGAGATTTCTATTTTGGTGCAGAGTTACTCTACAAAACAATGGGATTGGAGAGTGGCTTTAATACCTCCAACTGATGTCCCTTGGAAGGCAGCAGCCTATTGGGTGTTTTGAATATGGTTGTAGCGCCTGCCTCCGTAGGGCATATTTAGCAGGCAGTGGACACTACTCTAAAAGCTACTGAAAAATAGATGGCGGCTATTTCAGCGACCGTAAAGCGCTTTAAGATGACTGAGTGGCACATGTTTTGTCATGATTCTGTTTTCACTTTCAGATTTACATGGGTTTGGGAGCAAATCACACAGCATTTGGTGACTGGGTAAATGTTTTGGGGGTGTTTGTGTAAATGAATTGCTTTCTTTGAGCATAGTAAATGGCATTAAATGATAGTCTTAGAGGGTAATGATCAGTCTGCTAAAGGGTGAGGCTGTGCATCGTCATGCCCAGCTTCGTGTCACAAAAATAATATTTGCCAATCTAATGCACTGACTTACAGCTTCACAACTTAATGTGTGTTCATAAAAAATATTAAATGTAGGTGAATATTGTTATATAGTTTGCAAAATGAATTGTTTAGGGATTATCAATTTTTTGTTATATCAGAATAACAAAAATGAATTTGTCTGTATCTTATGTTTATTTCATTATGATGCTTATTAACTCTTTAGAGCCTCAGGGTGCATAAATCTAGCTTTCACTCATTACACGATTTGAGTGAATCTTTTCATCATCATGAAAAAAGGGGTATAGGGCTCTGCTATACTTCAGGGGTTAAGCATAGATCTATGGATATATAAAGAGAAACATAAAACAGCATCCACAGAGAGGGATAAAGCTAACACAATTTGTACTTGTCTCCTTATGGGTCCCAGAGGTGAATAAGGCAATTGGATTAACATGAAGAACCTATACAACCTGAGATGGTGAAAGTAAAAGTCTTTTATTGCCCGGGTAAACAGCAGGGTTTAAAATGGGTGATGTTGTTCAAGTAGTTGACCTTCATCTGATTTTTTGGTGTTTCAATTTGTATGAAATGGGAAGAAAAATATGTATGATTAATAATCTATGCGGCCGACATCCAAAATCGATTCCATTATTAGTGCAGCACTTTAGTTATTCTGCTTCTGCAAGAAAAGGTATTAACTATGAGCAAAGAGCTTTGTGAAATGCGAGAATGTAGTGTTTTTCTAGAGGAATATCCCTCTCACGCATTATCAGGATGAAAAGCCAAAACACTGTACACAGATTCTCTGCTCCATAAAGGTTTAGACTGTGGTGTCACATTTCCCCTCATTATTATTCACATAAACACACTGTCCAGAATCTGTGTAAGTTAAATCACCGTAACCACCACATTAAGTGGTGTGCCTCCCTACCGCTGGATGTATGATGAGAGTGTAAGTGATGAGATGCACATTAGTGACTCTCCACATGACAAACCCCAGACATGGGTAGCTGAATATCCCCAAGAGATCAATTCACCATGCACTGTCTGATGAACAAAGAATCAGGGATAAAAAGGACACTCTGCAAAATCCAATCCAAGTTTTATATCTTGTTTCAAACAAAATTGACACTTTGTTATTAGCTCTAGCGGTGATACCAATACTTTCTATGAGTCTGAAGATATGAAAGGAGACAAGGAAAGTGGTAATTATAGAGTATTGGTCCATTGTGTAGAACCCCTGGACATGCATCAACAAAGCCCTTGAAGACTGCTATAGTGACTTAGTCACAAGGATTATGAGGATAGATAGATTTTAAGTATCATACCTTCTTGAAAGGGATAAGGCTTTAAATTATGCATTTTAATAAGTAATTTAGATAGTTACATTTATACCCATTCCATCGTTTATCCCAAACACTCTATAAGACAACCTACACATGTACACTGTAGTGCCAGGAAATTAAATATTTTTATATATATATATATATATATATATATATATATATATATATATATATAAATGCTTGGGTATGGAGGTATTGAATCTTAAGCATCGAAAGCCATAATATATTATTCAAATGAACACCAGTCTCATATTAAGGCCGGGTTTAGAGATACATTGAATTATATAAGCGCTGAGGCATGTCATAAAAGGGCCACTAGGGTGCACCACTAGCCGTACCATGTAATTAGAATCTAATAGGGAATAAAGCCTCATAAAAACAGGTCTGAGTAGAGAACATAACCTAATAAAAACTGCCAACCAATGACACAGCCCTAAGGAAGGAGTCAAAAAAGTAAGTTCATCCATAAAATGCTCACTACCAGTTCCTGTGGTGGAGTAACCTCCCTCATACTTTTGTAGTGGGATGTTGCAAACATGGTATTAAAATGTGCAAAATGTGTTTATTGTATGGGACAACTAAGTGTTTTATTCCAACACAATGATATGTATGGGAAATATTCAAATATCATCTCATATCTTATAATTTACAATTGCCGTAGACTGTTTTGTCTGTACACAGGACATTTTATTATTTTCCGAGTTTGTAATAGCTCTGTATAGAGAAAGGGTTTGTAATGGAGCATGGATAAGGGGAGGTTCAAAAGAAAAGAATAAGATATGAAGGCTAAATACTTTACAACACGGGCGTGGACTGGTTACCAGGTTTAGTCTGTGTCGGTGTTATCCATATGCTATAGAAGGGTGAGAAACTAAAGGTCATTATGCCAACACCTCCGAGCGTTCAGGGTACAATAGAGGTGTGTTTAGAAGCCCTATCACACATCCTAACACCCCCTACGCCCCCCCACCAACTTCCTCTACACCTCCCAGCGTCCAGGGTACAATAGAGGTGTGTGTAGAACCCCTATCACACATCCTAGTATCATATACCATTTTATTATTCCATAAATTGTAACATATTATTGTATTAATCAAAGAATTCATAAGAAATTAATACATAGGTTGGTTCTAAGAGCTATAAGAGCGCTCAAACTTTGTATAAGAGCGTTCATGCTCCACTGCACACCAGCCAGGTCAGTTATACATAGGTTACAACATCAAAGACAGCGACCTCATGGTCCACTGCACAATATAATGATTCTGAGGGTCTAAATCAGCGACCTCATGGTCCAGTGCACAAACTAATAACTTGTAAGTAAATGCAAACGGCCGTCACGGGTGCCTGGGCACCGCCGAGGCCGTCATGAGTGTCTCAGCACCCAAACACTGAACAATAGGTTACATAAGTCACAACGCCATAACCTTCCGGTCGCTCTAGCGTCGCTCCTGAGCGACCTAGGTCAAATATCAAAGCATTTATGGAAAGCCCATAATTAGACGGTCAAAAGGAAGTTACGCCATGGGGACTGATTCGACCTCCGAATGCGCTACAGACAAACCAGCGCAAGTTACGTGCCTGGCAAGCGAGCATTAGTAACTTGGCATATTCAACTCCGCGCATGCCCAAAATGGCGGTTGTAACGGCGTAAACTTCCGAGATATGAGGGTTTGAAGTTACAGAACCAACCAGGACAATGGGGGACATAGCGGCGTCCATGGGGGTCCTTTGTGCACCCTGTGACACATGAAAGACTCCCCTCAAACAATTGCAGAGTTAGGCAGATGCCACTGGCTCCAGTCAGTCTGAGGTGCAATGCCAAGATTTGGTACAAATAGCCTGGCTGCACCTCCTAGATATCAGAATCTCCAGAACCGCTCCAGAGGTAACATCTCCAGTCATCTCCTGCTACCTGCTATACCTCTACACTATGGTGAAACTATGCTAGACAGGCATAGGATTCCATCATTAGTGGCCAGAGGCTAGCTTCTACAAGACATCCACCAGAGGGTAAAATTATTCCTTATTACATTATTCCTCTAAGCAGCAGGTCAGGAGCTAGGTGTGGGAACCCACCTAGAACTATGGTGGACATTGTATTATTATTACCTCACAGGTGGAGTGGAACAGAACATTATACTCTATGAACTATTGTATATTTACTGTATGTGGAAATTACCTGCATACTAACTACTGTGTGATTGATATTTCTTACATGTTGCCTAAAGCTGAATAAACCAGTGATAACTGGAAATAACACTATTTATAAGAGCTTGTTGGATTTACACTATATACCACTAGTCATATGATATTTCTCATATGACAACTTGATCATGCACAATTACTAGTATGACACTAGCACCCCCGACCTCCGGTACACCCTCCGACGTTCAGGCTAAAGAAATAAGAAGTTTTATGGCTTAATGCCTCTAATGCATTATTTTAATGTGATACTCCTATGTGCACTAAGCGTTCATGTAATAGTATGGCATGTTTTAGCAGCCGATTATATCAGTTTATTGGCGAAGTATACAATGTCAACTACGGCATAGTTTTCCAGTTAAAACAGTTTAGGTTCTATGGGGAATCGATCCCCGGCCGCTGTGGCAGGAGGCGAGCTCGCTGTCCAGTATACCAAGCCGACCGGTGCTAGAAACCAAAGCCAATGCAGGACTTGAAAAAGGGTTCCGACATACCTGATGTTTACACACCTCGATAGCCTAGAATCTAATGGTGGAAGGTGGAGTTATTAACAGGGAAACATCGTTAGATATCCTATATGAACATGCCATGCCTAATTTCTCCATTTTCTCCGAAATAAATAAGAATCCATTGATTTTCCATAGCGATATGGGTCGGGACCCGCCCCGTCTGGGCCATTCCTTGTTCGATGCGTCTTTGACCTAGTTCTTACATCTGGGCACCTACCTGCTTCGTCAACAAGATGCAATGGCCATGTACTCGGCCATGTGCAAAAATCAATGGATTCTTATTTATTTATAAGAAAATGGATACAAAATGTAGGCGAACACCAACTAGAGATCGTATTTTTGGCGGTGCTAGAAGTACAGGACTTGACATGCTTGGATTCTACCCGAAAAGTCGTTCGAAAGACAAGGGTACGACGGATAAATGAGTGCAATAAACGCATTTATGCATTGATATTCAAGGACTCAGTGACATTAGCTTGCAATATTGCAAGCAAATGTCATCTTGTCCTTGAATATCAATACATTGATAGCTTAATAATCCAATATCCTTAGAAAACCAGAGAGCCCTCCACAGGTGCGTGTGGTCACTACTCCGCCATTATTGAAGCTTGCCTTGCGCTCTGGTAACCATGATGCATGAGTGAGTGGAGTTACATTCCAGTGCTGCATACATGCATCATGATGACCTGACAGGGTGGATACACTCCCATTTGTTGACATAATGGCCAATACTTGACATGATGCATGAAAGCTGTCCTGGCAATTAACTCATCTGAGCTGTATTCAATGCATCTGGAGAATGATAAACTCCAAAGGGTAAACATGACATTCTGATAGAATATTGGCAATAGGACCCACTAGCACTGGTTGTGTGCATCACAGGGTAGACATGACACTCTGATAGAATAAAGGCAATAGGACCCACCAGCACTGGATGTGTTCATCACAGGGTAGACATGACATTCTGATAGAATATTGGCAATAGGACTCATTAGCACTGGTTGTGTACATCAAAGGGTAGACATGACACTCTGATAGAATATTGGCAATAGGACCCACCAGCACTGGATGTGTTCATCAAAGGGTAGACGTGACACTCTGATAGAATATTGGCAATAGGACACCCTAGCACTGGATGTGTGCATCAAAGGGTAGACATGACACTCTGATAGAATGCAATAGGACTCACTAGCACTGGGTGTGTGCATCAAAGGGTAGATATGACACTCTGATAGAATATTGGCAATAGGACCCACTAGCACTGGTTGTGTGCATCAAAGGGTAGACGTGACACTCTGATAGAATATCAGCAATAGGACCCACTAGCACTGGTTGTGTGCATCAAAGGGTAGACGTGACACTCTGATAGAATATTGGCAATAGGACCCACCAGCACTGGATGTGTTCATCAAAGGGTAGATATGACACTCTGATAGAATATCGGCAATATGACCAACTAGCACTTGATGTGTGCATCAAAGGGTAGACATGATACTCTGATAGAATATCAGCAATAGGACCCAATAGCACTTGATGTGTGCATCAAAGGGTAGACATGACACTCTGATAGAATATTGGCAATAGGACCCACCAGCACTTGATGTGTGCATCAAAGGGTAGACGTGACACTCTGATAGAATACCAGCAATAGGACCCACTAGCACTGGATGTGTACATCACAGGGTAGACATGACACTCTGATAGAATATCAGCAATAGGACCCACCAGCACTTGATGTGTGCATCAAAGGGTAGACTTGACACTCTGATAGAATATCAGCAATAGGACACACTAGCACTGGTTGTGTGCATCAGGGAGACAATGGAGCATAATGGTAAAGGCATTATTCCACCCTTCGAGGGTTATCGTGTTGTAAAGGGAAGGCTGGTGCCGGTGTATATATTGTCTTTTTAACCATGTCCATGATTAAATTTGCAGTATTTTAGCAGCAGGGGGCATGTGTTTGTGTACCAAAACTGGCTCTAAGCGTGGTGTCCTTCAACACGGTCTGGGTGTTTCATATACACCAGTATGTCCTGACTCGTTAAATATATGATCAATGATATGACATTGCTAGGCAAGGTTTTACACTTGAAATGACACTCCTTTTTCCTTATTCATTATCCTGATGTCTAGTAGTTAAATAGGTGTTTCAGGATGACATATTGAAGCTGAATGTTCATGTATACATGTACCAGAGGTAATAGTTCTTTGAATTGAATATTGCAGAAATGTTACTTTTGAGAAACCCTAATGTGCCATTCAAATGGCAGTTTGGTATCAAGGGCAGTTAAGTCTTATGATGTATTTTATCAATCAATGGACTATCTAACAGTATTGAATTGAAAAGGGTGACTTAGATTGAACTTTTAGAATATCAGGAAGTGTGTATGAATCTAGCCCACTTATTATTGGGACAGTACTTAAGGACGAGCGCGGCAGGTGCCTAGTGGATGTTTTGGGAACTACTGCATTTAGCTCATTAAGGGGTATCTGGCATTTTTTGAAGCAAGTTTCTATCATTATTAGTTCAAAAGTTGAGTCTAGTGATATAAATGAACATTTTTTTCTAGGTTTGAAGAAAGTTTTGTAAATTACTATATAGCCCCCCTCTACCCCCCTCTAGATGTAGTCCATAGGCATATGCAGTACGGGTCCACCCCTCTTTTATATGTATTCACCTTGTGCAGAAAGTAGCATTGGAACCAGATGATTTTAAAATTTTTTTTTGAATAGCATACATTAATTGACATAATTGTAGTTTTAGAGAAGTTGATTGTGCAGTTTTCAAGATATTTACAAAAATCCCTACAAAATCCCAATTGGCTAGATAGTGGCCCATTAAACTCAATGTCAAGGGTTCCTACAAATGATGGTCCATACTGAAGAAAGTAGCATTGCTACCCCAACTTTTTATTTCATATTTCAATCAGACATTATGTAAAGATCAATTTTTTTCAAGTTACAGGGAAATCCTTTATCAATTTATTTTTGGAGCCCTTCTCCTTAACCAAAAACACTACTACTTATATGGAACAGAGTGGGCTGAAGAACATATATGTAAGCTCTGCTGGCAGTTAGGACCTATCCTGTTACACTCCTATTTGCTTTTGAAGAATTGTACCAATGCAGCTCAAGTCAATTCAACTCACAAGCCTGTGTCTATATCATATCTCCTGAGAAACAAGTGTCTTTCTCTAGCTGGGGGAGGGGGAGGTGTGTTTATATCATGAAAACCGTGTTGTTTGGAAGTGGGGTTTGTACAGTTTAAACACAGCAAAAAACACTATATAGAAGACCAAGACGGATGTTCAAAGACTGCTCTACCATCCATCATCCTCTTAGTGTCCGTGTACCTTTATCTGCCACATCAGGTTGTAATGTCTCATGTGCTTTGGTCTACAAGATGCATTAATGAAACTCCTGTGAGAATGTCTTCAATGCTGCATTCTGACCAACTCTGTGTGTCTTGACATAATGGCCGCTACTTGTCACGATGCACGAAAGCAGCTCTTGTGAGTAACTGATCTGTGCTGTAATTATGCATCATGACACATGGTACAGATACACTCCCAAAGAGTTGACATAATACGGTCATAGAATATGCAATATGACTCCTAGCACCGCACATGTAAATCAGGGAGACAATAGACCATTATCGTAAAGGCACCTACCCACCCTTAGATAGGTAGGGTGTTGTAAAGGAAAGGCTGGTAGAGGGGTACCTATTGTCTTTTTAAGCATGTCCATGATTAAATTTGCAGTATTCTAGCAGTAGGAGTCATGTGTTTGTGTACGGAAACTGACCCTTAGCATGGTATCAAATGTAAACACAGGGTGGGTTTTCCACATACACTGAAATACCATACTTGTTAAATATAGGGTTTTACCTACTAACAATTAACACCTGCCTTATAGCCTCAAATCATAGTGGCTGTGTGCTGTCATAAAATCATAAATATCCTACTAAAGGAGGGCATTAACCCAGTAAACACAATACATGTTTCAACGTAGATTTTTGGTATTGGTTGGTTATCTACCAAACCTCTGTATGAGGGTGTAGCTACATAAATACTGGTTGGTATAAATGGGTTGATCTCTGAGGTTGATACTACGTGAATTTTAAGATGTTTATTTCTGTAGATATTAAGTTGGAATTTTGGATTGATTACCTACGTGGGTAAGACATATTTCTTCATATTTGTACTTTCAGCTCATCTCAACAGATGGCAGTACAGTATGCCATTGCTGTGGTGGTAATACACAATTGATTTGAAAGAAAAATAATAAAAGTAATATCTCCTCTAATTTGGATCCAGGTACGGTAAATACCCATTCTGTGACATTGAGAAAAAATACATCTATGACCAGTAATAGAGAATCCTCAACACACAAGCAGGAGTTAAATACTTGACTCTTCAAATGATGAAAATTATGGCTGAAGGACCTGAGAGGCATACATCTTCAAGCCCTGGATATTATACCAGGAAGAAAGGAATGATTTGAGAACATAACACCAATATAATCAAAAGTTAAAGAGAAATATATTTATGTTCATTTTGGGAGTATATAGACAATTATTTACGTCTAAAGAACGTAATTTCTCTTCGTAAATTTCTGTGACAAAGAGGTATATTTACATAATTCTACTTATACGTAGATAAGACGTACATCTGCATACATGTTTATACGTTTATCTACGTTGAGGAAATACGTAAATAGGCTGAAATATCTATGTGTAATCTACTTGTATATAGCATATTTGTGTTTACTGGGAAAGCCCCTTACGGGGTCAATGACTTACAGGTTACTCACCAGCTGTACATAAATTATTCTCATGGAAAATTAGTCACAAAAACAGAGGCATTATGTTAGGCCTGCTCATTCCTTCAAAAACACCAAGATAGAGCAGGTCTTGAGGCACCTTGCTCCTCTGTCTAAATGGACCTATCCCATCTGGTCATGTTGCACCTCAGGCCCTCCAGGGGGCACTAGGGGCAGGAATAGCTGTATAGGCAGGTAGCCGGGTGTGGAATTACAGGGAGACAGGGTTCTGAACAGATATCAAGTGCCTCTGGCGAGCGCCATCGATCCACTGAGGGCCGTAACGTTTTGGGGAATTATATCACTTGTAGTGCTATAGGCAGTTGATCTGGATCAGCCTGATGCTACAGGCAGCTGATCTGAGAGAGCCTAGTTTTGAGGCCCAACTAGGTCTAGAGGTCATGACGTCACATGCGGTGACGGTGGCCAACTGGCAGCTAGAGTCAGCCGCTGGCGTACAGTGTCCCTACGCCGTCCGTCAGTGAAGGCCGTCAGTTGGCCGTGAATTGAGGGTTTGTTGTGTATCCAAAGAAAAGATCACCTGCCTATGGCAGTACATAGTGATCTCATTCCCCATAGCATTACGGGATCAGTGGATCTTGCCAGAGGCATGTAATATCTGTTCAGAGGGGCCAGGGGGAAGAGAGGGAGTTTGGAAGGTTTGGGTCTCTAGTGAGTGAGAGTGGTTTTCATCTCAAACCTTAAAGACAAGGGATACACATCACCAGTTTACCATCTGCTTTTATAAATTCACTAAATGAAGCCCACCATCTCTGCAGATTGTATGTGTTCTTTATAAATACTACAAATATCCTAATAAGTACAAGCTCAAAAGTATTGCGAATAATTAAAAAAGTCTAGCCTTATTATCAGTCAAGTACAGTCATGTACTTATCCGAGTATGTTCACTAGTTGTGTTAAACACAGGAAGTGTGTATGATACTGTGATGGGATTCTACATAAGTCCTACCTGAGTGTTTCATGTTTAATGTACGCACCTGCAACAAACCAAACATGACATTAGTAAAACATTTATGTCATTTTGTATGATGGATATATGTTTATATACCATTAGAATAATAAACATAAATGTTAAACCCACTGAACATGATCTCAAGAATGTCTCAGCCAACGTCAAAAGAATGATGCATTCGGGGCCCTTGAAATGTTATGTTTTTGAACTGATGGAGCAGTCATTTATCATGTATGAATGAAATTTATCTTGTCCATCAGGGAGATACTCTACTGCTGAATCACCATGGTTATAAAATTACTTGTGAAATTGATAAGAACATTTCAATGAATAGTAGCAGTTTTTGTTGTGTTGCTTATTTTTTCACCAGACTGTAGGGGGTGAAAATCATAATTGTCCTTGCAAAGTATCTCTTACTTTACAAAATACCGCCACATGCATCTTCCAGCATATAGGATACTTTTGAAATAAAGGCATACAAACGTTCAAAACAGAAATGCATCCCTGTAGCTATATGTATCCGTAAAAAGTACAGGGGATATGGTCACAGGTGTAAAAAACGTCCACCACAGATACATCATCCTCTAAACACATGGGGATTATATAGACTGACATGCCTTCTGAGTCCCGTATTTGTTTTAGTTTTTAAAGTGAAGCATATTTCTCTGCTTTCTAAGCCAGTGAGCGACCACAGAGAATTATCCCAAAAGGGCTTTTTTTCTGCTAAAGTGCTAGTATTAGGGGTCTATAAGTGATAAAAAAGGTAGGGACCACAGGACCGTATGCAACCTCAATAATTCAGAAGCAAATCAAGTTTCCTAGTAATCAAAAAGTCCAGCTTCCATTAGTGACTCATGATTTTTTCACACCTCTTACAACCTATTCTTTTATGATCATTAGCCTTGGCGATTATGTGTACACCAAAACAACAGCATACAGGTCCCTCCCCTATTTGTCATGTATGCTGCGTACTGGTCAGGTGGTCGTAGGGCTCTCGGAAGGCCTCACTTATGGGGCACCACGAAGCCGGTCGTCATTTTGTTTTCCCCCGTACTGTATCAGATATACCAGTAATCAAGCGGTCTTTGGTCGAGCCATTCCCAGTCTTCCTATGAATCTGCATACTTAATATATGATAATAGCTGGCTACATTTTGATCTTTTAAGGACACTGGTGCATAAATGCACCACATGTTCTCATAATGCATGAACCCAGCCCAGGCGAGTTACTACCAAGATGCATTCACACCCATTGAATCGATACATCCCTGGAGGGTAGGCACCATGAGAGCATTTCATTGGTGCATCATACCAGACAATTGGCATGCACCCCCCAATGAGCAGCTCTTAAAACAGTTATGCATTGGGTTGAACCTTATTGGGTCAAGTACTTTCTTTTTTTTCCTAATCTTTGATCCATCCTGTAGTCTTTTCTATTAGCACTCTTCCCGTTCCCCTCCCCTTCCCTTCTGTACCCAACTGTCTGAACGCCCTTTGCCAGACTTCCTTTGTGAGGCTGATTGTTTCCCCTGCCTTTTGATATAGAATTAATAACTCCTTAATAGAAATAACTTTGTGGCATCTTCATTCTTATTCAATAATGGTGTAGGCAGCACACCCCTACATCCCAATAGAACCTTTCCACAACTCCCACTGTATACCCCCCCCCCTCCTACTTGAACCCAATCCAACTTGCTGTAGTCAGTAATGTCTGCTTTCCTATAGATATTGTTTTATTTTCACATTGTTCTCTTTCCCTAATATCAGATCTTATCAATGCCAACAACATGAAAATTGCAAGGGGGTGATATCAGGAGGTTTAGAAACAAGCCCCAGATGTATAGCAATGCATTGGTGGCTGTTGTAACACATTGTACCCAAAGGCCCACTAACAGACACCTACACTGATAAATGAGTCAATACAGATGAGCATATGTTTCAGCTTGTTTTGCTCGCCATGCTGTGACCTGCCGTATTATTACCCCGCTTACAAGTAACCCCTTACCCCATCCACTCTATATAAGGCCTTTTCACAGTTATTAGTTATAACCCAATGAAGGAGGGTATTGTATCGCCTGGTATCAAATAGGCCACTTACACCTACACTGATAAATGAGTCAATACAGACAAGCATATATTTCAGTTCATCTTGCTGGTTCTGTTGGTACCTGAGGGACTCCTGCCTTACTTACTACCCCCCCCCCCAACTATGCTCCCCTGACTTCACACATTTGTACACATTGTAGCCTAAAGCAAAATTCACATTTTTTCTATGGTAGATTCCTAATATATTTCTGCATGATTCTCGAAAAAATAAAATTTTTCATTTGATCAGAAACGGGCAGAAATGCATCGGGAAGATTTGCTCTCAATTCAAAATCGGGAACAAATCGGCTTTGGTGTACACCCACTTAAAGGTAGGCTCCCATAGGTATAGTAAATTTTGCTTTATTGGTGTAAAAAAGGAGAGGATAGGAGGTAAAAGGGGGATGGAAAAGGGAAGAGGGGGAGTTGTTATATCGGGCAGGTTTGTCATGTCATTCTAATCATGTAGTGACCAGTGCAGTCTCCATCAGCAACCAAACCATTCTGATTTCATCCAACTGGTTATCAGTTTGGTAAACCCTTCAGCAAGCTTCCTCTCCGTATGGAGCTGCCCAATCTGGTTGTGGTGCACCGCAGGGCCTCCAGGGCGTGGGTAGGTTGGTAGGAGTGTGGGGAGTGAGAACGGCTTCCATCTTAAACCCTGTAGACAAAGGATCTGGCTCACAAGTGTTTGCTGTCAATGAGTATAATTACCTGATTCCATTATACTTTTGTCCTAATTCATCAATCTACTATTTTCTGTATTTGACGATCCTAATATATACCTATAAATGAAGAGAAGACAAATGAGATATATTTGGCCTTTAAATGTATGTGTGAGGTTGGGCCACCACCCTATCTATTAAAGCCTTATAAATCACGACCACATATAAAAATCAATCACCCAAAAGCTCATAACATGGTGGTAGGGTGGTAGCAGTGGTAACTAACCACAACACAGGTGTAGGTAATCAGGACAGGTGTAGGTAATCAGGTGAGAGTGAGGACACAGGTGAGAGGTACAGGAGGGGGCACCCACCCACATAGGGGGAGGTGCTGTAGGGTTATACCCGTCCCTTACAAATTCACATATAATACTGGAATTATATTAACCATTGCACAGGTCTGCAATATCTTAACCTTGTCAGCCTTTCCATAAGACACTATTTCTTGCCACCTTGTTTTCTTTCTGTTCTAGGGTTCCCTAGCCCATGATCATGAAATGGGTCTTATCTCCTCTTTTCTGTTCTATTCGTGTGGCTGGCACACTGATGCAAATATGTCTGTGAAATTTTCTAATATAGTTCTATAACCCTCAGTACGACTTCAGCAGTAAAAATGACATCAACTTCAGTTACTCACTAAGTCTTATGCTTTCTCTCCATCTATCTTATCCCTGCCCTTACCTCAATACTTTCCCTCTATCGTCACTCCTCCCTCCTCATTCCCCTCCTCTAGAAATAAGTCCTAGCCTTTATGTGGCCCCGGGTGGCTTCTTTCTGAGGTACAGTTCTCAGGGGCAAGGCCTGGAGGGTGTTGCTCCTATTGTAAAAAGAGCTGTGAGTATGTGCCCTCTTTTCTAACAAGTCGTGCACTGCTACACCTAAGTACTTGTACTCACCACATTAGTCTGAAAAGTCACCTGCCTTGTTTAAAATAGAGAGAGCTGCACACCAGGTACCTACTCATGTCACATGCTCTATAGCTTATTATACTGACTGACTTCTCGTAACTAGGTACCTACGCAAATCCCCCTTTTTTAGCACCGTACTTGAATGACTACTTGTGAGCAACAAAAGGGACAAGTTATAGCGACATGAGAAGAAAGGACTGGAAATGAGGGCATTTTTAGGCAGCTCTTCCTTTTACTATAGGAGCAACACCCTCCTGGCTCACCCCTGCACCCTTCCTAGGGCCACATAGCCTCATGCTGCCCCCAGTGTGGCCACTGGAAGCATACAGGTCTCCGAGCACCTCCAAGTTTATTCCACACACACCATACATTACAAGCAACAGGGCCTTGTGGGGGGCAGGTGGGGCCAGTGGGGGCCAGGAGACCAGGTGACGGTCTGAACTGTGGCTAAAATTAATGTCAGACAATCATATCAAGCAGTAGATGAATAAGAATGTTCTCTGGCTTTCGGGAGACAACAGAGGGCCTTGGGTTAACAAAGACAACTATAGTACACTGTCCCTCAACACTGCCTTTTGGAGATCAATGTTATATATATGTTGTCCTTCTAGTCTCTCTGGCCCAACCTACCTCATGTCATCATGTAATTAGTTTGGATAGTTTAATTGAATCCCTCTAGTTCATAATTCCAAATCATTCTGAATATTTTTGAACTATCTTTTGAACTATCTTTAAAATAATGAAAAAAATCCTGGCATTCTTGATTATAGGGCTGACTCATCAATTTTAGCCAAAGAGCTACTTAACCTTTACTTGAACATCCCTCTTCTCTTGCTCTGCTTCTGAGAAAGGAGATTTCTATTTTGGTGCAGAGTTACTCTACAAAACAATGGGATTGGAGAGTGGCTTTAATACCTCCAACTGATGTCCCTTGGAAGGCAGCAGCCTATTGGGTGTGTTGAATATGGTTGTGGCGCCTACCTCCGTAGGGCATATTTAGCAGGCAGTGGACACTACTCTAAAAGCTACTGAAAAATAGATGGTGGCTATTTCAGCGACCGTAAAGCGCTTTAAGATGACTGAGTGGCACATGTTTTGTCGTGATTCTGTTTTCACTTTCAGATTTACATGGGTTTGGGAGCAAATCACGCAGCATTTGGTGACTGGGTAAATGTTTGGGGGGTGTTTGTGTAAATGAATTGCTTTCTTTGAGCATGGTAAATGGCATTAAATGATAGTCTTAGAGGGTAATGATCAGTCTGCTAAAGGGTGAGGCTGTGCATCGTCATGCCCAGCTTCGTGTCACAAAAATAATATTTGCCAATCTAATGCACTGACTTACAGCTTCACAACTTAATGTATGTTCATAAAAAAATATTAAATGTAGATGAATATTGTTATATAGTTTGCAAAATGAATTGTTTAAAGATTATCAATTTTTTGTTATATCAGAATAACAAAAGTGCATTTGTGTGTATCTTATGTTTATTTCATTATGATGCTTATTAACTCTTTAGAGCCTCAGGGTGCATAAATCTAGCTTTCACTCATTACACGATTTGAGTGAATCTTCTCATCATCATGAAAAAAGGGGTATAGGGCTCTGCTATACTTCAGGGGTTAAGCATAGATCTATGAATATATAAAGAGAAACATAAAACAACATCCACAGAGAGGGATAAAGCTAACACAATTTGTACTTGTCTCCTTATGGGTGCCAGAGGTGAATAAGGCAATTGGATTAACATGAAGAACCTATACAACCTAAGATGGTGAAAGTAAAAGCCTTTTACTGCCCGGGTAAATAGCATGGTTTAAAATGGGTGATGTTGTTCAAGTAGTTGACCTTCATCTGATTTTTTGGTGTTTCAATTTGTATGAGATGGGAAGAAAAATATGTATGATTAATAATCTATGCGGCCGACATCCAAAATCAATTCCATTATTAGTGCAGCACTTTAGTTATTCCGCTTCTGCAAGAAAAGGTATTAACTATGAGCAAAGAGCTTTGTGAAATGCGAGAATGTAGTGTTTTTCTAGAAGAATATCCCTCTCACGCATTATCAGGATGAAAAGCCAAAACACTGTACACAGATTTTTTGCTCCATAAAGGTTTAGACTGTAGTGTCACATTTCCCCTCAATATATTCACATAAACACACTGTCCAGAATCTGTGTAAGTTAAATCACTGTAACCATCACATTAAGTGGTGTGCCTCCCTACCGCTACCATATTAAAAATCTGCTAGATGTATGCTGACAGTGTAAGTGATGAGATGCACATTAGTGACTCTCCACATGACAAACCCCAGACATGGGTAGCTGCATATCCCCAAGAGATCAATTCACCATGAACTGTCTGATGAACAAAGAACAAGTAATTTAGATAGTTACATATATACCCATTATTCCATCGTTTATCCCAAACACTCTATAAGACAACCTACACATGTACACTGTAGTGCCAGGGAATTAAATATTTATATATGTATATATATATATATATATATATATATATATATATATATATATTTAAATGCTTGGGTATGGAGGTATTGAATCTTACGCATCGAAAGCCATAATATATTATTCAAATGAACACCAGTCTCATATTAAGGCCGGGTTTAGAGATACATTGAATTATATAAGCGTTGAGGCATGTCATAAAAGGGCCACTAGGGTGCACCACTAGCCGTACCATGTAATTAGAATCTAATAAGGAATAAAGCCTCATAAAAACAGGTCTGAGTAGAGAACATAACCTAATAAAAACTGCCAACCAATAACACAGGCCTAAGGAAGGAGCCAAAAAAGTAAGTTCATCCATAAAATGCTCACTACCAGTCCCTGTGGTGGAGTAACCTCCCTCCCACTTTTGTAGTGGGATGTTGCAAACATGCTATTAAAATGTGTAAATTGTGTTTATTGTATGGGACAACTAAGTGTTTTATTCCAACACAATGATATGTATGGGAAATATTCAAATATCATCTCATATCTTATAATTTACAATTGCCGTAGACTGTTTTGTCTGTACACAGGACATTTTATTATTTTACTAGTTTGTAATAGATCTGTATAGAGGAAGGGTTTGTAATGGAGCATGGATAAGGGGAGGTTCAAAAGAAAAGAATAAGATATGAAGGCTAAATACTTTACAAACACGGGCATGGACTGGTTACCAGGTTTAGTCTGTGTCGGTGTTATCCATATGCTATAGAAGGGTGAGAAACTAAAGGTCATTATGCCAACACCTCCCAGCGTCCAGGGTACAATAGAGGTGTGTGTAGAACCCCTATCACACATCCTAGCACCCCGGACCTCAGGTACACCCTCCGACGTTCAGGCTAAAGAAATAAGAAGTTTTATGTCTTAATGCCTCTAATGCATTATTTTAATGTGATACTCCTGTGTGCACTAAGCGTTCATGTAATAGTATGGCATGTTTAGCAGCTGATTATATCAGTTTATCTCACGATTCTGGCCCCTACAGTGCCTTTTTGGTCACAACCCCGTTCCGTTATTAGGGTTTAACTGCACTCTCAGAGTCCTTTTTTTCTAAGACGATCTTGGTTAGAACCTGACCAAGTTAATAAATTGGCGAAGTATACAATGTCAACTACGCCATAGTTTTCCAGTTAAAAACGTTTAGGTTCTATGGTGAATCGATCCCAGGCCGCTGTGGCAGGAGGCGAGCTCGCTGTCCAGTATACCAAGCCGACTGGTGCTAGAAACCAAGGCCAATGCAGGATTTGAAAAAGGGTTCCGACATACCTGATGTTTACACACCTCGTTAGCCTAGAATCCAATGGTGGAAGGTGGAGTTATTAACAGGGAAACATCTTTAGATATCCTATATGAACATGCCATGCCTAATTTCTCCATTTTCTTCGAAATAAATAAGAATCCATTGATTTTCCATAGCGATATGGGTCGGGACCCGCCCCGTCCGGGCCATTCCTTGTACCGGGCCATGTGCGAAAATCAATGGATTCTTATTTATTTATAAGAAAATGGATACAAAATGTAGGCGAACACCAACTAGAGATCGTATATTTGGCGGTGCTAGAAGTACAGGACTTGACATGTTTGGATTCTACCCGAAAAGTCGTTGGAAAGACGAGGGTATGACAGATGAATGAGTGCAATAAACGCATCAATGCATTGATATTCGAGGACTCAGTGACGTTAGCTTGCAATATTGCAAGCAAATGTCATCTTGTCCTTGAATATCAAGACATTGATAGCTTAATAATCCAATATCCTTAGAAATCAAGAGAGCCCTCCACGGGTGCGTGTGGTCACTACTCCGCCATTATTGAAGTTTGCCTTGCGCTCTGGTCACCATGATGCATGAGTGCAGCCCTGAGTGGAGTTACATTCCAGTGCTGCATACATGCATCATGATGACCTGACAGGGTTGATACACTCCCATGTGTTGACATAATGGCCAATACTTGACATGATGCATGAAAGCTGTCCTGGCAATTAACTCATCTGAGTTGTATTCAATGCATCTGGAGAATGATAAACTCCCAAAGGGTAGACATGACATTCTGATAGAATATCGGCAATAGGACAGACTAGCACTGGGTGTGTACATCAAAGGGTAGATGTGACTCTCTGATAGAATATTGGCAATAGGACCCACCAGCACTAAATGTGTTCATCAAAGGGTAGACGTGACACTCTGATAGAATATTGGCAATAGGACTAACTAGCACTTGATGTGTGCATCAAAGGGTAGACATGACACTCTGATAGAATATTGGCAATAGGACTAACTAGCACTTGATGTGTGCATCAAAGGGTAGACATGACACTCTGATAGAATATCGGCAATAGGACCAACTAGCACTTGATGTGTGCATCAAAGGGTAGACGTGACACTCTAGTAGAATATCAGCAATAGGACCCACTAGCACTGGATGTGTGCATCACAGGGTAGACATGACACTCTGATAGAATATCTGCAATAGGACACACTAGCACTGGTTGTGTGCATCAGGGAGACAATGGAGCATAATGGTAAAGGCATTATGCCACCCTTCGAGGGTTATCGTGTTGTAAAGGGAAGGCTGGTGCCGGTGTATATATTGTCTTTTTAACCATGTCCATGATTAAATTTGCAGTATTTTAGCAGCAGGGGGCATGTGTTTGTGTACCGAAACTGGCTCTAAGCGTGGTGTCCTTCAACACGGTCTGGGTGTTTCATATACACCAGTATGTCCTGACTCGTTAAATATATGATCAATGATATGACGTTGCTAGGCAAGGTTTTACACTTGAAATGACACTCCTTTTTCCTTATTCATTATCCTGATTTCTAGTAGTTAAATAAGTGTTTCAGGATGACATATTGAAGCTGAATGTTCAAGTATACATGTACCAGAGGTAATAGTTCTTTGAATTGAATATTGCAGAAATATTACTTTTGAGAAACCCTAATGTGCCATTCAAATGGCAGTTTGGTATCAAGGGCAGCTAAGTCTTATGATGTTTTTTATCAATCAATGGACTATCTAACAGTATATTCTTGTACAAAATTTATATGGATTTTTGCATGTGTAAATTAATAAATGTAGGACAATATAGAGTTGTTTTTTTGTGTTCTGAACTATTTTTCACCTAGGAAAAAACAAGAGTTCCCATTGTTTATTGAACGCTTCCTCTAATGATGGGTAACACGCACATTATTGATTATGAAACAGTAGCTGCCGGCACCTGATTAGCTTGGTCAACTTGTGGGTTCCCCAACCCGCCTCTGACAGCCCTCATTTCCACCACTCTCCCTTTCCTTCTCTAGCACGCCTGTCAGTAAGGTGAATAGGGTCTTGACTGCCTACTTTCTGCTAAACACACTTTATTCCTACAACGCTGGTTTTTTTTTCACCATAAATACTCCCAATCAATACGAGACTTGTTGGGCATTGGCTTTTGCCAGGCTAGAGATAATTGTCTGGCTGTAGTCTTGGGAACCTGGGCTTAATTTAATTTGTTTTCTAGCTTTCAAAGCGGACCATTATTACAGGCATTACAGCAAAACAAAAGGTGTTTTTTTTTTGTTTTTTTTTTGAAGAGGTACATGATCAGTTGGTTGCTTCTTGTTTTTCATTATTTCTTTCCTAACGATGATAAATTTGAGGTATTCGCCCCTTTCAAATTCAATCCAGGCCTGTAGAAAGGTAAAATCTGCAGGACCAAATAACCTGCTAGGGCAACTCTTTTTCATATAGACTGCACTTCTTCTGCATGCTCACAGTCACACTGCCTGCCTGCCTGTTCACCTGCCTCACTGTCACGATAATTATCTTCCCATCACACCTCCTCCCCAATTCCAGTCCAGATAACTCTGCAGTCTTTCATGCATCCACTCCCTAACTTCCTTCATTGATTCTTCATCAATTCCTGTTCTCCCCAAACCCTTTCAATGCTCCGCTTTTCTTTCTGCTTCATTTCTTCCTCTGGCCTTCCCTTCATGGAAAATGTACCTGCCTTCCCCTCTATCACCCTCTCTTCCCTCCCGACAACAAATACCCCCATCTCTCCCTCGATTAAGTTTCAGCATCTCTCACCCCTTCACCCCATCTTCCCATCTTCTGGTTGTTCCTCGTTTCCTCCCTCTTCCTTTAAAGGCCACTGATGCAGGAGTGCATCATGCCCATTGGTCGTCATGATGCACCAATGCAGTGCTTGTGAGACTACTTGCCAGTATTTCGTTGGAGCATCATGTCGACCCTACAGGGTTGAGACATGTTCTCCTGGAGGGTCGGCATGATGCTCCAATGAAGTGCTGGCAAGTGGTCTCGCCAGCACTTCATTGCTGCATCATGACGCTCAATGGACATAATGCACTCCTGCATCAGGGGCCCTTAAAGGGTTAAGGGCTGAAGGCCCGGCCAGCCGCAGAACAAACATAGAGTCACGCTATTCCTGGCTAGCAGGATCCTTAGTGGGGTAATCCCTGCTTGACCTGGTACCCTGCGAGATGATGACTGACGACAGCCAGCATGATAGCTACCAGGTCTTATGTAATGCACTCTAAAAAGTCAGCACTGAATGAAGGGAATTTTTTGATTGGCCAAAAATAATTCCCGCTAGGTCGGTATACCACCTGCCCTTCCTATACCCCTTTCTCCTCCCAGTGTATAAGTAGAAGGGATTCCCCCCCAATGAGACAGCCCCACCCTGCTTTACGAGCCCGGGGCGTGAGGAGTGTATTGTACATGGTACCTTAATTGTGTGATAGCCTGTTCTCTACTAATAATACATGACACGCTAACCAGTATGAGAGGGGGGTGTGGTTAACCCTCTAATGGCCAATGTGCTGTATACATGCATCAGGCCCATCGGTCATGATAATGCCAAGTTACTTGCATCATGTCAACCCTACGGTCGTCACGATGCACCAATGAAGTGAGACTGCTCACCAGCTCTTTATTGGTGCATCATGACGACCGATGGGCATGATTCACTCCTGCATCAGCGCCCTTTAGAGAGTCCATAGGGGTAGCACTTGGCAGAAAGGTGGGGCATAAAAAAGCGAGGTCAAAGAAAAACAGGGAGAGGGGAAGGAAGGAAAGGGGTATTAGACAGGTGTGAAGTAGTAAGGGGAAGGAAGAGAAGGGGAGGAAGGAAGAGAGGGAATGATGCAGTTAAATGCGGGGGTGGAGTGAGAGGGGAGAAACAAGGGGTTGGAGGTAAGTGAGGTAGGAACAGAGTCAAGAGGAGAGGGCAGGAAAGATGTTAAGGAGTCAGGCAGTCAGGAGGACTAAATGTAGTCAGCAAGGGAAGAAGGCAGGGTGGTACTGGCAGGGAAGGATCTTGGCAGGAAGGTGAAGGTGAAGGTAAACGGAGATAGAAAGGGAAGAGGAGGGATGAAAACTCTTATAGGCTTTCAACAAAAGGACAGGGCAGCAGGCGGGAGGAGTGGCAAGGAAGGGTCCAGGCTCAGAGGACGGGAGAGACGGAAGGCAATAACACAGACGTGCAGAGTCTCAGTATTGGAGAGAAGTAGTATAGGAATGAGGTATTAGGATGGGGTGGATACCCCTGTGGGTACATACAGAGGATATTGCGTGCAGCTGGGGTAGACAGACGCTGATAGAACGCCGTGGAGACGCTATACAGACGCTGGTATGTGTGTATGTAGATAAGAACAGGGTGAGGTCTAAGGCAACTCACAACAGACTAATGATAATCATGAGGGGGATATGTGGGGGACTAAGGAAAGGGATAGGTAGTCTTGCCAAGCAATCTGAATAGGATGATGTTATAATGAATAGTAGACATGCATTCTCCCTCACAATTTCTTTCTTTCTGATTTTGTTTCATTTTATCTAGGTGTCAACAAAATAGTAAGGATTAAGGCCACAAATGATGGGGACTGTTAATGGCAGTGTTGGTATCAACATACGGGAACTCAAAAATGGAACTGGTTACTCTGCCAAAGTGACTGAACCGGGCACCAACCCTATATCCTAAACCTTCCATGGAAGATAGCAAATTGGTGGAATACGGAAAGTGCAAAAACCAGTGAAAACTGCTTTTATGCTAAAATTGGATAAGGATTGACCTTTTATCCATAAACACATTTGTGAAATGATGTTTTCTCCCTTAATTTAATTGATCCATACAGCAGGCACAATCACTTGGTTAACGAAAGTATTACACATGGACAGTTTCTTACAATTCCCTTACATGGAAAGGTAGCAGAGAACACCCACGGTTCTGTTTTGCTGATGAGAAGTGTTTCTAAAAGTAGGTGAGATTTGTGCGTGATAATCATCATGTCATGGTCATGAATTAAATAATACCCTCATGTCCCAACACGACATAATACACACAATACGGGGTGTAACACCGTACAATAGGTACATGAAACACCCTCAGACAACATTTAACTGCTGCTGATACAGGAACGTTAATGCACATTGGTGAATGTTGCCATTCCTCTGGGAGAGTAGCAACCTCACACTTAAAAAAAAACAAAAAAAACACTTTTCAATCTACCTGGGATCCTCGTAATTCTGAATGGTTCACCACCACACTTGTATTACAATGAACTAATGTGGCTCCGGCTTGCAGTTTGCTGGTACAAGGAATCTCTGTGAAAATTATGCCGAATGTCTGGCAAATTCGGGAAAAGGATCCTTCTGTTATTCTGATTTATTTTTTTCAACAGTGCATAGGGTTATCATGATGCATGAAAACAGCCCTGGCGAGTTACTCACCAGGGCTGTTTCCATGCATCATGATGACCAATGGGCATGATGCATTGCTGCAGTACGCAGCCCTCAAAGGGTGAAATTAATATTTCACACACACGAGTGCCACAATTATACAACAGCATGAATTATTTAGAGCTACCACAGCTAAGTGAAAGGCTGTATGTGTGTCATGGCGCTATTAAACACATTCATTGGGAGTCCAGGCATGATGAACTCTTCTGTATCATACATTGTAGGTTGTGCATGCATACAATCTTACCCAACAATGCAGTACATTTCACACCATGCTTGGGACATTGTGGACCAAGCCATTGCTGAGCCCCTACAGCAAAAGGAGCCCCAGGACCTGATTTAAATAATGGGCGGACAGTGAAGAGAAAAGGGACATCATTTTGTTTTGTTTTGGTCATTATGCAAATAATCTGTTTAATTTTGGCAAAATTAGGTGGAGCAAACCACCCTGCACATCTTATCAAATCGATTGGTCGTGTGGGGTCGGCAGACGCAGCAGGTATATTTTGTTATAGGAGACATCATGCAAGCCTTGATGGACTACAGAGTGCCTATGGAGTGTAATGATGATTAAATTTAGAGAATAATTGAGGTAGGATTGGGTGATTGGTGAGAATGAATGGGTTAGGGAGGGTTTTATTGGTTGTGGAGGGGTTGACAGGTTAAACCACTAAATAGTCATGGTGAGGGGTGGGCGTGGGCTGTAGGTTAAGCAAACATGGAAACAGGGGCACGTCTTGTGACTAGGTGCAATTGCTTGACAACACCAGCTGAAACTATGTATACCCTGAATTTAAACTTTCTCAATATATATCTATCTTAGTTTACCAGTGTTTTATGTACAGTTTTGTTCCTTCTTGGTCTTTAGATGTTTCTCGTTACTCTCAGAGGATCACTTTTTTTTCTCTTTGCCTTTCTCTGATTCTGTCTGTCTCTGTCTCTGTCTCTCTGTCTCTGTATTTCTCTGTCTGTATTGCCGTGTCTGCCTCTGTTTCCCTCTGTCTCTTTCATTCTTGCTCTCCCTGACGGACACGCTTTCTCTCTCTCTCTCTCTCTCTCTCTCTCTCTCTCTCTCTCTCTCTCTCTCTGCAATAACGGGCAAACATCGATTGTTCACTGCCCCACCCATTCCCTATTCTATACTTCAGAGCTTTTCTATACTTGAGAAAGAGTATTCTGAGGATATATATGTGCACCCCTTTCAGTATCTTTTTTTTAAAAACAAATTAAAGACGAACAGTGTCTGCAGACTATGGAGGGTACAGTTAGAGGAGGTCTATGTAGGAGTAAGTGATGGGTGGTGGTACTCAGACACTTTCAAGGTACCCTTTATGGATCGTAAAATGTTTAAAACCTTTCGTTGGCATTGGTAGCTATGAGGCATGAAACCAAACCTGGCGGGTTTTCTCTTTTTTGCCAGCATGGCAGGAAAGCATCATACTGATTATCAACCACATAATGCAGCCCTGGTAAGTAATTATCCAGGTCAGCATTTCAGGGTAACCCTTTAAGGACAGCTTATGCATTAATGCATTATGTCCAGTGGTTTTCCTGATGCACAAATGTAGCCCAGGTGAGTAACTCACCAGAACTATTTTCAAGCATCATGCATAGCCTTAAGCGATGATGGCATGATACACTCGCGGAGGGTTGGCATGATGCCCTTATGAAGTGCACGCATTATGGCTTGCGAGCATTTTATATGTGCATGACAACAAAGAGGCATGTTGTACTCCTGCATTAGCATCCCTTAAATAGCTAGGCAATACACCAAACAATGGGTATGAAGCATCAATGAGTAAGTAGTCCCCAAAGAGGTATGGTTGATACTGACCAGTCCTGTCTCCACACCCTCTCCTCTACCTCCGCCTACCCTAAATGACTGCAGCTCCTCCTCCGTATTCTAACTCGCCAACAAAAATAACGGTCTATCGCCCCTCTGTGCTTTGGGCAGGATTAGTGTGCACCTAGCCATTTTCAAGGAAGCCAGCAATTTGGTTAGGCTGTTTCTACAAGGTATAGAGTTAACTTCCCATATAATGTAACCAACCTGGCTGTTTGGTTCATCTCCTGTTCAAAAACAATGAGTGCTAAAATGGCGACCATCTGCTAGAATGGTTTAGACATAGGCTATATCACATTCTCCCCTATTAGAGTATGCAATTATCTTAAGTCGTAACAGATGAATATAGGAAATTGACTATATAGGAAATGGATCTCTGAACTATTCTGTCTCTCAGGAGGTCAATTCATTAAAACTCACGATATCATTTAGGGAAGATGACCAGGATCGTGTTTCAATAGTTTCCACGACAGGTTCAGCCAGCTACGACTGGAGATGGGTCAAATCTTAGCAGGTGATCTTAGGATTTTGGCCTTGGTGACTAAATAGCTGGCTACATTACTGGGTGATCGTACTGCCTGCTGGCTAAATAGCCACCACAGCAGTGCTTCAATAAGGGACCCTGGTATGACAACCCTCTGTGTGAATAATTAGTGGGTAGCCTTAGCTGCTGCCCTCTGCACTCCTTTGCTCAAATGTATCCAATCTGGGTTCTTCACACTACTACCTATAACCCTGTGGCCAGCGCCTTTGACTCTGGGATGGCAGGTTTTTTTTCTAAAGAATAAAATATCATTTGGAAAAGTGTGGTGTTTCACCTAAGAATTGAGCATTACTTCCACACATGGGCCAACTATGTAGTTACTAGTATGCAGTGGTGTAGATAGAGCACTAGGCCTTACAAAGCTGTCATGCCTGTCATACCTAACCCTCACCCACCATGGCTTTCTAATAAAATTACAAAGGATTTCACACCTAGCTGACACCTCAGCCCTACTGTTAAGAAAGAATAACAGCATACATTGTTTTAGATACAATTAGGTCATTAGATATAGATCTATCAGATGTAATTTGAAAGGGAATTACGTAGAACAATTATACATCATCATGTCTTCCTAAAACCACCTAAAACTGGCCCCACCAGGCCCCTATTCAAGGCCCGGCCCCTATTTGACACCGATTTGACAGCCCTCCTACCCCGGCCCCTATTCAAGGGAGGCTGCTATTCAAGGCCCGGCTCCTATATGAGACATTATGGTAGTTACTGCAGCCCTATGCTCATTTGAACACAGGAGTGCATACTAGACCATGAAGGAGGTATGACTGGTCACTATGTTGCCAATAGTAGCCCCTACGACTGGGTGCTATGACTTCATAGTGGTGTGTATTGAGCCAGTAGTTGAATAAATAGCAGCTGCTATTTTGAGGCCTCTACTGGAGCTGACTATGTAGTCACTGGTATGGAGTCATTTCTTACACCTCCCACTACGATTTGAGGGTGTCCAGTCGTGGAAACTATTGAAACACGATCCTGAGAACTATGAATTCTCTGGTTGTATTCCAGAAATATCTTTCTAAAAAGATTGTTTCTAAATTCATCGTTTACTTCTAGATGGGTCGGCACTTTTTATTAATGGCCCTGCTGAGGCACAAGAAAAGACTCGGTAACCTCATATTTTTGAGATCGGTACTTCATCATGAGCCAATAAGGATAAAAGGTATACCTACCATAGCTCTGCCAGGACCCTTTTCTGGTTGTGGCAGAAAGGGCCCTTTGCAGGACTGTAAGAATGATAGCATCTAGGTGGTGGTGAATCCCAAGGTGGATGTGGGCCCTATTACAGACCGGTACCAGGGGCGAGCGCTTGGTACGGGATGGGGAACAGGGGGTATACTAGCGCTTTAAGGACTGTTAATGCATTATTGCATCATGACCATGCCGCCGTAATGCACCAGGTCTACATTGTGGCATCATATCTAAACAAGATCGTTGGTATACTTCAGGAGGGTTGGCATGATGCTCCAATGAAGTGTTGATTAGCAGTCCCACCAGCACTTTATCGGTGTATCATGACGACCGATGGCATGATGCACTCCTGCACCAGTGACCCTTAAAGGACTGTAAGGGGTGGGGATGATCTTGAGATGGCTCTAAGGTCATGACCATAACGACACTGGTATGTATAACTGGGCCAGCACGGCTATACTAAGGCAAATTCCACCACATCACCCCATTATAAGACTCCCCCAGCATCATGCAGTCCACCAGCCACCCATCCCATCTACATTATTATACCCAGTACTATCAACCAGCCATCTATCCAAGTCCAATACCGTAACCACCCCTGTATATGTATCTTCATATCCCTCACTCGATGTCCCTTTCTAAGGTGGCCAAAGCTGTCTCTAAGCAAGGTTAAAAGACACCCATAATGCTACTGGGCTCGGTGGGCTTTCCGAGGAATATGGACCCACTTGGAGAAAATCTAATTCAGAAATTTCACTCATATATCTAATTTTACTGTCATTGGTCTTCATCGTAAGGTATGATTGGGGTTGCAAGTATCATCACAATTCTATGGGACTGATGCACTATCTGATACTATTTATTTATTCTTTTGAGTTTGAAAAGATGTTTATTGTACGTCTCACAAATGAAATAAGTGGAAAATTGACATACAATTATTAAATCAAGTTCAATTGTAAGACATATTGTTTACAAGTAATCTCTATATAATGCACTATTACAGTGTCTCAATTTTTTGTAACTATAGAGTTTGAACTACAGGCTTATGATTCCCAATTAGATAATGAGTAAAAACGACAGTGATCCTAGATTAGTTGTTTGAAAAAAATCACATCTCCAAAACCTCACAGTATGCAAATAAAAGGCAGGTTATTAGGAATTTATAATTATAAATTAAATTATAAATATATCCACATCTCATTGTTATAGTCAGGCCAAGACTACAAATGTGTCAACCTTCATCATATAAATTTTTATCCTAGAAAATTCAGAACATAGTTGAGCAACAGCATTAGTAACAGTTCATTTATCATACTATCGAGACATAAGCTTCGGTACTACTCCATTGTTTCATATAACATAAAATAGACTTTGACTAATTTGCTGCGACATGGTGTCTCTTATCCAGTCAGCTTCAATGTGGCAACCTCAACTAACAAACTGAAAACAATCCTAAACTAGAGGTGCCTCTAAACCGGTCAGCTCCATCCAGTTTGGAATATACACACTCAGAGTTAGTAACTATGGAAGCATATACATAACACACAGGTAGTTAGATCCTCAACATAATCAGTCGATAGCAAAGGGCTACTCAGTTTCATCTTCTTCATCAAGAGATGCCACGATATCAATCTAATTGCATAC
The DNA here is from genome assembly GCA_949317995.1 of Acholoe squamosa. Taxonomy (NCBI): domain Eukaryota; kingdom Metazoa; phylum Annelida; class Polychaeta; order Phyllodocida; family Polynoidae; genus Acholoe; species Acholoe squamosa. The sequence goes on along the minus strand of OX439036.1, from coordinate 4,505,909 downwards.
ATCTTCTTCATCTCCATGTATGCTTCTGACCGAGGCAGTCCCATCACTACTGTTATCATCATCATTTCCCGGCGGGTTGTTTTCAATCCGCAGATTACCGATTGCTTGTATATGCAACTTATTTTGTAACTTGGTAAACTAGTATTGCAACATTCTGGGTCATTAAGTTCCTCAATATACTGAACCTAAATAAGCAACTATTGACCTTTTGGAAAATATCTTTTATCGCTAGCTGAAGGCATAGATAACTATCGATCCATAAGCCAAAATAGGTATAATCTGATTGCAGATCAAGTGGTTTAGAATACACAGTGAATTTGGACAACTGTAACCTTTTCAATTATTGCATCGCACCAAACCAGACAGTTTTGGTTTTGTCTACATTTACACTCTACCGTTTCTGTATGCACCAGGTTTCAACCCTGTTTATATCTCGTTGTAACCTAGAGTAAGCTACATCCATTTTTTTTGCTCGAACTGTAAAAAACTAAGTCATCCACATACATCAGGAAACCTGTGAAAACTAATCAAATCTAGGATCTTTCAGGGGAAAGAAGAGTGTAAAAAACCGCCTCTATGTGCTACTCAATTTGTTGCTGGAACCCACAGTTTAGCTATAACCTATTGTGAGTAAGTCTAGTATGAGTAACTCTGCTGCCTCGATATTATGCTCTTGGTTAATCCAGACTATGAAAATATTTCACACTAGTGGCTGTTGCACTCGTGTGGGAGGCTATTGTAGCTATAATACGTTTGATGATGGGCATCCAGCGATTATCTATACAAGTACATGGATACATGTAATTGTGGATCAACACGGAAAAAGGTACGCCTGCGATAGGGTGCACGGGCGAACCTTTTACCTTGTTGATCCACAATTGCTTAATGTGTACAAGCAGCTTAGAACACAGACAATAGATAGATTGGTAAAACTGCCATAGTTGAATAAAATCTACTAGGTTTTCTGCACTAGTCTAATTTATTCATGAAGCAATCATCTTTAAGAATTGCTCTGTCACAGAAAATTGTTTCTTGAAACAGAATCTGTTATGGAGTAAAAAATATAAACATATGGAGGTTTTCAAATCAAAACGTGTTGTTTCATGAATTCAGCTTTATTCAATAAGACCTTGAAGTTTTAAAATGTGTTCAGCTAGTTGAACTACCTAGGACTGCTGGTTCTAAAGAAAATCTGTTTACCTCTATCTCTTTATCTTAAATTATTAGTCAGCATCTTGCTCCTGTTTTACTTAACCCCTTTCTGTGTTTATTCTGTCCCCCAGGCTCTGTCTCGCATTTTTACTGCTTTTTAACCAAACTCTCTCCCTCTTTATCTCTCTCTCTCTCTCTCTCTCTCTCTCTCTCTCTCTCCCTATCTCCTGTCTCAGTATCTGTCCATAGGTGTTCCTTCGCTATCTATTTCATTCCCCTGGTCCACACAGTCTGACTCATCCACTTGTCCCAGTTCAGATTGCACTGTATATATAAGGCCTGCATTATACCAGTATACACTGGTAAATCTGATACTGCGCCTTGATCGGAGACTGTGGTGAATATTATCCATGGTTTACACAGTGGAACCATGTATGCATACAGAGATCTAAAGATCTAATGCACAGATCTATACTAGATCTATATAGCGTCTTCACATAACCATATATACTAACCACGGTCAGATAGGGGATTGGCAGAGGATAGTTTGTAAATATAAATGTTGAGCTCTCTGCCTCCCCCAACCTCTTTCTGTGTCTTTCTCTCTTGTGTATCTCGGCATCACAAAGTCTCTATTTTGCTCTAGACATATATGCTCTCTCTGCCTCTACCTAGGTCTCTCTGTCTCTCTGTGTTTCTTTCTGTCTTTCTGTCTTTCTTCTTTTTTCTTTCTGTCTCTCTTTCTTTCTTTCTCTATTTTGCTCTACACACGCTCTCTTTGTCTCTGCCTATGTCTTTCTTTCTTTCTTTCTTTCTTTCTTTCTTTCTCTCTCTCTCTCTCTCTCTCTCTCTCTCTCTCTCTCTTTCTCTCTCTCTCTCTCCTCGCACACAGGACTCGCCTCAAAACTAACCATCATAATGCATGTATTTGTCAGGTAAGGGGCCCTTTAATAGTTATCCTCGTCAGTGTTCTTGTGAGGGATCCCACTACGATTCGACAGGGGTCTAGTCCTACCATCTTGAGAAATGCCTTCCAGGCAGGCTAGCTCCACTGATGAAATTTCGACCTTAACGCTATCAAAGTTTTCATCGCTGTGTGAGCCAGTTGCAGGTGATTTTAATTAGGCTGCAGCTACAGGCAGCTGATTTCCATGACCTTGTTTTCAGGTCTAACTAGGTCATGAGGTCATCACATCACAAGCAGCAATGGTGGCCGCCTGGCCGCCGGTGTGCAGTGATTGTGGAATGAAGAAGATTTGGGATTAATAGTGAACTAAATAATCATACTCCAACCTCTAATAGAACTAGAAAGCCGGGGAGGGCTAAGGATACTGTACCTACACCCTCTGCCAGTGACAGACAGCTATCAATGGGCAGTTATTTTTTTTGTTTTCATCGCTGAAATCACCTGTTACATCATGGCCGTGATTTTGGGAGGCAGAGATGGGTGACCAAGAGTTTATAGGGGGAAAATTTGTGGATATAGGATATCATAGTATGGAGTGTTCCACAGCATCACAAGGAGACTTATCCAATGAAGTGAACTATTGGATCACTGGATATTGAGAAGATATCTTAACCACGAATGTATTGATAGCTACCGTTGTTCCATTAGGACCCTAACCTAGATAGTTTTACCACTGACCTCTAGGACAGTTAAATGGGGTTGGGGTAGATACCCTTGCTGAATGTAGAGTAACATTTTCATCATCAGGACATTTAGCTAGGTTGGACCTCTGTTGGGTTAATAGATATAAGGCAGATATCATGCTTTACGGCTCTAGCACCGGTACCATCTGGAGCCTTACTAGTATATTCTTTAGGGGGACAATTATAGGACCACTAGATATGGGGTAGATATCATGACTGTATATAACAACCAGAGCCCTAGCAGGACCCTTACCCCGCCTGTGAATAAATACTTCCCATAGGATTAATATTGCAGGGCCGATCACCACACCCCCAGTGGCGTAACATTTCCTGATAGCCACTGCTAGTCACGTGACATATTTACATACTTATTTCATTTATTGTAGGCACTCTTATAACATGACATAAATACAGAAGCAAACCTCCATGCTTACACTGTGGTCATCCACGCCTTGGGGGACAGCTCCCTCAGGGTGGATCGACCACAATATATGCCATGGACAAAGTATCACATGACCGCTATAGGATCAGTAGATATGGGAGAGATACCGTGTCTTCCAACTCTAGCACCATCAGGAGCCTTACTATGTGCTTTAAGAGGAGCATTATAGGATCGGTAGATATATGGGGTAGATACCATGGCCATACATAATGATACATATATAGCAACCACAGCACCATCAGATCCCTTACCTAGTTGTATTAAACAACCACTATAGGAGAAGTAGATAAGGGGGGGCACTTCATATGTGTTGGTACCACATGTGTGCGGCTGGCAAGGTCACTTTTTGGCCAAAATTGCCCTAACAAGGGTCCTATTTTTAAGAAAAATCCCCCTAACAAGGGTCTACTTTTAAGAAAATCTCCCTAACAAGGGTCTACTTTTGGGCAAAAAGCCCGCGGATCAGGCAAAGTTTGCTGTTTTTTCAAGAAAATTTTCCCAACTACTAGACATTTTTGAGTCAATTTTCAAAATGTGATTTCATTGATCAGATTTTCCTTCCAAAAGATGGAGTTTTTGGCTGAAAATTCCCTAACAAGGGTGGACTTTCGAGGGTAAAATCTCCCTAACAAGGGTAAGAGCTGTCAGAGGCCCAGCCGCACACCCCCGTCAAAATAAATTCAAGTGCCCCCCCCGGGAGATAACTGTATGTAGACCTGTCATTTCACCATCAGGACCCACACCTATCTGCATAACGACCACCATAGGACTAGGAGATATGGGGTAGATAGTATGGCAGTATCTTTAGGTGCTCAGTGGAGGGGCATATTGGGCAGGATGTATTATAGACACACACATATATAGGGCAAAGGGAGCCACTCACTCGTACTTAATACAAGGTTAGAGTGAGGGGCTTATGTATGGATGTGTTGGAGGGTGGGTGAAGGGTGGATAGAGTAGAGTGTTGGGTAGGAGCAGATAGGGTATAAGGAGGGGAACACACCACCAACAGCCTGCTACAAATACCACGCTCTGTACACTGCAGTATTGCAGGAAACCTTGGCCTTGAATAAATAAATCTAAGATTAGGAGCCTGAATAGTTGACCATTCAAAGTAATTCTTGGGAAACTTCTCGAGAACTTGCAATTGAAAAAAAAAATGGTGTGATATTGGAGGATTCACAATCTTCCTTGTATATTTATAGTCCAGTAAATTGAAAGAAACTGTAGGGCATTTTTCAATTAAACCTTTGAGAAATTCTTTCCGGTTGCCTTGTTGGTCTTTACGCGAGTTCAAAACATGAAATCTGATAAAAAGTGAGTAATAGAGCAGTCTCATCAACACTTTATTGGAGCATCATGCCCACCCTCTGGGGTATATGTATTGACCCCTTAGGGTCGGCATGATGCTCTAATGAAGTGTGCCGAGCAGTCTCCCAAGCACTTCATTGGTGCATCATGACAACCAAAGGGCATGATGCATTAATGCACAAGCGGCCTTTAAAGGGTTAATAATGTAGAATAATGTAAGAAAAGGTGGACAGGGATTGGCTTGAATTGCTACAGTACAGGCCCCAGGAGAGGTAAAGAAGTCAGGGGAGGGGGTTGGAGACGAAGGCCAGTCCAGAGGGTTTGGTGTTGTTTTTTTTTGTTTTTTTTTTTTCTGAAGGTTCTATAATTGACTATAAAAACAGGGTCATTGCCTAGACTCTAGATGTTATTGGAACTAAAAACATGATTAATGGGATACAGGAAAAAGACTGTTCTAGTCCCTATGAGTAATCAATACCTTTGGTTATGGGACATGTACAGGAAACCACCAGAGGGACTCTTGGCTAATGGATCATATTAGAGTTATAATACTAGGGGATTTCACATGAGTACCAGTGCTTGAAATATGCAAATGCCTTGAATTAGTGCTAGGTTAGATGGGGATTGACTCACTTTGATGTAATACAATACACCAACAGTTGACCCTAGGCAGGGCTATAGTTACTACATAAGTTCTGTGCATATAGTGAATATTACTCGGTCCAATAAATAAGGAGCTAATAATGTCATTTATGTTTAGATTCTGAGTTAGCTGTACTATGTAGTGATGATTTCTTTTTCTGTCTGTCCCTATCTCTGTTTGGCATTCTCTGCCCGGGTGTATATCTCCCCCCCTCTCTCTCCCTCTCTCTCTCTCTCTCTCTCTCTCTCTCTCTCTCTCTCTCTGCGCTCAGAAATATTAGACAGACAAAATAAAGAGCTGTTTTAAAATCTGTCCTCTTTCATGTTTCTGCTGAGGTCCACCACATTTATAAAATGAAAACTAGGGATGGCATTAAATTACATACAATCTGCATTAAGCATTTTCTATTATCCATCTTTTGTTGTGTCACAAAGCAACATTAGGATGTGAAGAACAGAGTAGATGTATCATACAGCTTTGTTGAAAACAGGCGCAGAAGGATAGCGTTTTGCAGTGTCTAACCAGCCGCGTGGAATTTTTGCACATAAAATTTATATAAAGTGAGAATTTATCAGCTTTGCTAATATCCAATAGAAACTTTGCACTCAAACATACTCTGAAATTAGTTTCAAAATACTCAAAGAAAATACTCTTGAAAGTACCAAGGAGCCTTCTAAAACTGAACAATGAACCACCACTATTACATTGTATAAAGCATTGCAGTTTCTACAATGAAGCTGTAGAATAAACAATGTGGTACAGAAAATGTCAATGGATATAATGATGGATCTGTGGCAACTTTTGAACGAGGATTTCACTGTTATTTTTACAGTGCAAGAGGATCTTTATGTTTAGAAAAAATATATCCCCATACCTTCAAGTGCCAATATTCAATGGTGACCTTGAACATGTATGTATTTGATGTTGAAAACAGAACTAATTCTTCTTTCTTTAGTGATGTTGTCTTAGTAGATCTTGGTATCCTGATGCACGTCTTGTAGCTTAAAGTGTATATAAAGTTCAAGGAATATATTTTCGCCAAACTCTCTCTCTCTCTAGTTGATAAGGCAACACATTTTGTTGGTAGCCACTCCCATTGTCACCATGCCCTTGCCCCCTGACCAAGCCATTACCCCTGCGCAGTCCCAATACCAATTACACAGCTGACATTGGGCGCTAATTGGCCATTTACACGGCACGTTAAGGAAGTCCAGAGAGACCTGTAGCCACGGTTAGTGTCAACAAAATGGCCACCTGCAGTGGTTAACCCTTTAAGGGTTGGTATTGCATTAGTGCATCATGAATATTAGTCGGCATAATGCACCGAAGATGATTTTGGTCACCAGCACTTCATTGTTTCATAGGATCACACCGACCCTGCGGGTTAGTCTCAACTAAATTGCCACTTCCAAGGGTAAACCCTTTCATTGAGTGCAATTGAAGAGAATTTATTCCGGGTCGGTACAAGGTGACAAGACATGTTTTCATCTGTTTGGCATGATGGACCTATGCTGTGCTAGCGAGTGCATCATGGCAACCCTACCCACTGAACAGGACTTGAGTTGGGAAAGTTCACAACTTGGTCAAGGAGAATGTGACACTATCGTTGAAAATTGGGGTTTATTTAATCATCTAATACACTGTTGTCACACTTATCTCATAAGTGGTCTAAAAGCTTGATTTAATCTTAATTTAGGCCCAAGTGAGTCAAAAGGATGACTTGTCATGAAGAAAGTTCCTTTTTTCTTAATTTTGCTGGAATTCTGATAACATTGCTCAGGAGGCCATTTCTTAACATACTACGACTGCTGTACTTCAAATCGTAGTGACTGGCCTTAAAATAAGGCCATTACAGTATCATGCTTTAGTGGGTACTAATGCCTGCACCAGTACGACTGATCTATCAAGCCCTATGTAATACCTGCATAAGTGCTAATCGTACAGAGCAGTCATAGTGCTGTACCTACGATAGCCTGGCCTATTCCTGCGATTCTCAAATCGTAGTGGTGGTGTGTAGTCGTAGTACCTTACATCAGAAGCTTTGCAAGACAATTATCTTTCAAAGAGCATAGCTGACCTGCCACTAAATATTTTTTGTATTATCAATAAGTTACCTAAGTATCGTCCAACAACTTTTTCGAGAGGTACCTCTTACTTGCCTTATCGATCTATATGTTTGTAAAAAGGTTCTATGGAGTATTTTTGTACAGTAAGTGGCATAGACAAATGGGAGTTTAGCAATGCTTATAGCCACTTAACTCAATGTCCTCACAGTCTCTGGTACGGCACTCCAGGCAAAGCTTCCATTCACTGTTGATTCTGTAGTCCGTACCATTACAATGAGCAGAAAGCCAGACATCAACGTAGACAATGGTTTCTAAAAGTTGATGTGCCAGCGTTTAATTTTGATTCAAACTGAAATTGAAGCCGGTGTGACTTGAAGATGCACCTCTTGTGTCCAGATAGTCGCAGTTGGCTGTCCCTGTTTGGCCCGCCTGTGCTCAGCTTAATTAACAGGTCAGTCAGACCACAGTTCAAGGACTATTAATAATGTTCATCTTAGTGGTACTGAGTCTTAGTGCCATGGATGATAAAACACCATGCAGTCCCTATCACCGTCAAAGGCACAGCATCAAGGAGTTTTTATAGCGTTTTTGTTGTTGCAACGTTGGCACAAGCCCTGATCATCATGAAATCCTAGCACTTCATTCCAAAGCATTTTTCTCAAATTATCTACCAGTCCAAGTCACCATTCCCCCCTCCTGCCCCCTCCCAATCCGACTTTACAGTGGAACTGACACAAAGGGGTATCAAACTATCACTGGAGATTTAACACGATAAGGAATTGTCATACCAGGTTTATTTCAAATTGCTAACAGGAGGCCTGATCATAAATATGTAGCCCTCCAATCCAAAGCCTTATTTACAGCTTTTCTAACAGTCCAAATGCCCATTCCCCCACCCGTCCTTCAGTTATGCTGATTCTAAAGCCATTGAGATCTGATGGAACATACTGTATCACTGAACAAATATGTACAGGGCATACTATCCACAGAGGTTTGACGATCGCTTCTTTCATTTCAAAAACGTTAACAGAAGCCTTGATCATGATGAATCAGCAGCATTTCAATCTATAGCCTTGTTTGCAGCTTTTCTATCACTCCAAATGCCTATTGCCCCTTCTGTCCCATTCCCCCACCTACCCCCACATTCCACCCTGTCCCCACTTAACCTGGGTCAGCAGTACCTACCGATGAGGCCGTTTGCCGCCATTCATCCTGGGCACAATTTGTGTTTAAATCGGGAAATCCATGCTGCCCCCTGGACGCTCGTTAACCCCGCGACTATGGCCGCCATGTTGGTCTGCTGCAGTGTACTGCTATGGTGGTCGTGCTATTGAAGGAAACATTGAAAACCCCAAATGGATATCTGTTGCCTTTTACAACTTTTTCTAAGTTCCAAATAAATGCTACACATTACCTGTACTAAAGTGGAGCTGAATTAGTGTACACCTTTTTTTTCTCTTTTTTTGTTGTTGTGAAAATGGAGGGGCTATGTCTATATATACCACATACACTACTGATGCCCTACTTGTATGGTAGTAAAGGGAACAAAGACATGAGGGTTAATACATGTACACGATTTAAGGTGTTACCATTCAGGTTCTGCGAAGAGGGAAGGAATAACCAAGGCCATGTATAAACAGTCATACTGTATATACAGAGTGGGGAGGGGACAAGATGGCCGCCTACATTGTGTAGCTAGTAAGGGCACTATAGACCATTGAGTTTCTGATGAGGAGGGGTGAGGTTGTCCCAGACCATGCATATACCCCCATAGAGCACTGATATCCTACATATATAGATTACACACTAGAGACAGATAAACTACCGTCCATCCATCCAACCAGCAAACCTACAGGATCTACTGTACAAGAAATACCCTGCCTTATACCCTACATATATGAGGGAAGAAGGGTCAATATGGCTGACTACAAAGGGCAACCTGTTACCTTAGTATTGATATTTTGTGAGGAGGGCTGGGGTTTTCCCAGACCATGCATATACCCCCATAAGGCACTGATAGCCTATACATATAGATTACACACTTGAGATAGATGACAAAACAATCCACCCAGCTGCAAACCAACAGGATCTAATGTAATGGGTGTACCTTGCCTTATACTCTACAAACAGGGGTGTGGGGATCAATATGGCTGCCTACATAGGGTAGCCAGTTACCCTAGTATATACCATTCAGTTTTTATGAGTAGGGCTGGCGTAATCCCAGACCATACATATACCCCCGTACAGCACTGATAGCCTACATATATAGATTACACACTAGAGGCAAATGAACCACAATCCATCCAGCAGCAATCCAGGACACCAGACTGAGGCCTTGTACAGCAGGATTTACTGTATGTTTATAAGATGGGAGTTGCCTGCACAGTTTCCTGGGTATTTGAGACAGTTCCCCATGAGTTTACTTCTAGATAATTTTGGATGGTATCCAGACACCTCAAACAATACCTAATTATGTTGGTACTGTATAAAGCTTATATAATTTCCCTGATTTATTGACATACCATCATTCTTTGAATAGAAAAGCAGATCTGACCTGCGTCCTTTTGAACTACACTGCATGTATGTGTCACACCCCGTGTATAAGCTGCAGCCTGAGTTTGCTATGTGCCATGCTTTGGGCATTAAAAGCTTTTCACTCTTTCCATAGTCCAATACTAAAAGAAGGTGTAAAAGCCACACCCTTGCTAGAGTAAGGGTCTGGCATAGTCTATTTGTTGCTGCTCCTATTCTTATACTGAATCCATAAAACTGTCCTAGATTCTTTTCTCTCCCCACCACTCCACATCCCCCTGACTTCCTATCTAGCTAAGATCCCTCTAGCCTGCAGAGATCCTCTCTTATCCCCTCCCCATCTAGCCAGGCCCCATCTAGATTTGTTTCAATTCCAGTCTACAACTCCCTCGCCTGCCCTAAATGTGTACAATTATGTATGTATTCACTTGAGTGGAGACAGAGTCGAAGGTGGGTGTTTTCTTAGCGGATTTAGGATTGGATTTATCCCCTTACCCACAGCAGCTCCCCCTAAACCTCCTTTAAGCACTTCTCCTTCAGACCTCTCTCGATGCAGGACGTTTTGGGTCTAGGAAAAGGTCCTTTTAAGTGTGTTGGTGTTGTGACACATGATAGCTGCTGTCAGCTAGGCCTCCATGTGAGCCTATAGGCCCAATGCACTGTAAGATTGTTATATCCACTTAGTGACATGGTAAAGGGTAAAATAAACTAACCAGAGCTGCATTCAGGCTTCATATCAATATTATGGGGGTTGCCACACACCCTTAGGGTCTGCATGATGCACCAATGAAGTGCTGGCAAGCACGTCATTGGTGTATCATGATGACCAACGGGCATGATGCAATCCTGCATCAGCGGCATTAAAATTGTTACAAAGTTCAGCAGATGTTATCGCACAATATGGTGGCACTTATACCTTGTCACCTTATACACTCTCACATGCAGCACCCTATCTAGCCATGTGATCGCCATAACTATCTCCATCTCACCCTGCCCGGCCTTAAGAGCGCTGAAGGGGGCCGGCACCTCCCCGCCTCCCCCCCCCCCACCACCCCAGTGCCGGGTATCAGGCGCAGATCAGCCGGTCACACCAAATGTGTCCTCAGGGGGTAGTAGGGCGGGAAGGGGGAGGAGGGGTAGAAAAGTGTATCCTTTAAGGGCCACATCTTGCTAACTATTAACTTTCTTGCAGTCATCCATTATGTCTTAAGCCAACGTCCAACTATTCTCAGGGTCAGCATCAGGTACCGTTGGATTACTTGGTAGCGCTGCCTCCTATAGTACCCTATCCCATTTCACTGTCCCGGCGCTTACTAATTTCAGTTCCCCTACATGCCCGGTCTATATTTGAGACTGGCACACGTTACTGATGTAGTGATCCAGGTTGAAATCAATACCCATCCTTGGTACTTATTTGAGACAAGGATTTACTTGAGATACCCACCCTTAAACGAGCCAACATTAAATAATCATCAAAACTGAACATAGTTTAGAGGCACCATAGCATGTGGTCTCATAGCAGACCTGAAGTAGTATAGGAAACTTGGGAAGGAGTATGGAGGGTGCGGGAAGCTGCGGGCTAAGGGGGGTGGAAAGCCAACCTGTGTGCATCTGACGCCCTGGCAGTGCCTTGCTCACTCGTCCGATTACAGGTTGGAGCCTTCTATGTGTTGGCTTAAGGAGAGCTGTGGGCGGTGGGTTGCTGTGTGATAGGGGAGGTGATATGGAGAGGGCAGAGAGAAAGGGAGTGCTGCAGTATAGGGATAGTGAGCGGGGAAAGGTGGGAAATGGCAGAGCGTGCAAGGAGAGAAAAGGAAAGAAGCCAATTAATGATGAAGAAAGCAACTGTAGAGAAGAGGAATAAAAAGGCAGAAAGAGATGTGAGAGACAGGAGAAAAAGAGAGGGGGGTCAAGAGACAGAGACAGAGACAGAGAGAAACAAACCGAGATAGAGAGGGGGAGAGAGATGGGGGTTAGGGAGACAAATGCAGTGGCAAACAAAGTATTTTTGGTTAGGCAGAAGGGCAGGAGAGAAATGGTGAATTTCGGGAAAAGGACAGATTAAGGAAAACATGGTAGATGTAGGGCAAGTTGATGTGGCAGTAAGACGAATTTGAAAAAGAGGACAATGTGTCAGAGGGCAGAGTGGGATGCTTCTGGTAGTAAGGGAACCATGTGTGTAGCGGGTGAATAGATTGTATTGAAGGAGGGTGGGAGGTCAGGTAACAATGACACAGTGTATCAGCTAGTCCTATAACACCTTATACTACAGGCAGCCTATAGTACATATCAATACATCAAACCCTTAACTATATATATATATATATATATATATATATATATATATATATATATATATATATATATATACTGGAGAGTGTTACATTCAATGCTGCATGATGCATGGGTGCAGTCCTTCTAATCAGATTACATGGACTTAATTTCTGAATCATGATAATCCGACAATGATGCTCAGCTCAGAGGGTCAGCGTGATGCATCAATTAAGGCTTTTTGAGTGATCGCCAGTACTTAAATGGTACATCAAGACGGCTAATGGGCATGATGTACTCCTGCATTAGCTGCCCATAGAGGATTAACTCTCCCATCTGGTAGCCTATGGCATATGTTAGAGACCACAGTAGTTATTAGATGGTTCATTCACCCACTAGGAACAACATGCGCCACACGGGAAACGGTCACTGGTACACATTGAGATGGAGCCTCGGGGTGAATGGGACGAGCTAGTCTTGTTAGTTCCGGGGCATGTATAAATGTAGACTACTAAGTCATGCCCCATACTAAATGTTAAAATAAATCTTAGATTTGTGTCTTATACACATCTAGCAGGGCCAACTATTCACTGCCCGCTTCTCCGGGGGCAGATGTTACCCATCTGGTAGCTTTCATCAGTGATAACGTGCTGGCAAAAACCTCCAGCAATCATTGCACCAATAGGACCACCCACTACCATGGTATAGATTAATGTCTTTATTGACTTTTGACCGAGAGGTACAGTATTCACCATATACAGAGCCCATCTATTGAGGTATGTACAATAACATTAGTTGCCTGAGCCATGGGGGCTTCTCCAGGTGCAAGATTTAAATTTTGCTGTGCAATGATACTATACTTTTAAATCCAGCAAGTAAATGGCTCTCTCAGTTTTTAAAATGTAGCTTAACTGTTCAACACCTATTTAGAAGATGTTTTAGCTTCATATCTACTGATGCCTAGCTAAACACACGGGTAAAGGACACATGAAATCAGCAACCAAAGGTTATCATTCAACACTGGCAGTAGATCTTGATTCCTAGCAGGCTATGTTCAACTATACCTGCACTTCATGTGTTCAATTACTCAGGCTATGTTACTACACAGTCTGTCAGAGTCAGGCAAACAGTCAATACACTGCACATGTAACCTGCGGCTAAGGTTCAGGTGTCAATCTATCAATGGCTCGCACAGTGGCACAGCAATCCCCGAGGCATTGCCAATAGGCGAGTGATACATGAATAGCTTGGGTAACTCCTCTATAGCCTAGCGATGTGGAGAATAGTCGGGTATTGTTGCTCTAATTTATTGCATGTTATCGTTTTGGTCTGAACTCCCTTTAAGCCTCTCCAGTCAGTTCCTACTGCATCATTTCAAATGCCTCTTTTGCCTGTCACAGAGCTATATATATATATATATATATATATATATATATATATATATATATATATATATATATATTTATATGTGTGTTTGTGAGAAGTGGTATGGATTTAGTTTCTCACTGACCTCACACGTCTTTCTTGGGGGCTGTATTTCTGCATAGTTAGCAGAGGCTGTTTGGAGCTCTAATACAAGGAGTGCATTCAAAGAGAACCCAGAGTTGGTCTAAGAGCCTTCCAGCCTCCCCATCCACATTCCGATGCTATGTTATGAATCCCATTGTACCTATCGTAGACCTATATATGAAGGCAGGAATTGATGTGCATTTAGTGTCTTACAAGGCTGCTGCTGCTGCTTTCTGGGTTGTATCTACGTACATTTAACTGAGGTAATCTAGGGCTCTTACATAAAGAGTACATTCAAACAAAATACCCAATCAGCCACATGTTTCAGTGAGGAACTAACAATTTTTCTCTGCGAAAAACCTGTAAATTAAAAGGAATATCACTATTCTCACTATGGCATGATTCTATGGGTTAGGCAATGGCTACCCGGTAAGGTATCTGCGGAATACTACATAGAATTGTTTTAACCAAGGGGGAGCACTTATATAGGTGCTGACATCAGTCAAACTAGCCAGAGCTCACCTCTTACATACATGAACATACATGAAACTGACTTATTAGGGAGAATTGAGATCTACTTGACAGGTCAATTATTCACCTGCCAATGCTGTGTTTGTAGAATTAACTAACAGACAGTAAATGGTTGAATTGCCTGGTTACCCACAGCTGCAGATCAGTGGTACCTAATTTAAGGGTTGGTGACCTATACATGCGTTTGTCTGGGTCAGATGCTCCAATACCCTACTGTGCACCTGCACTTTCAACAAATTTCCAGAAGTCAAAGCTTTCACCATTATTTTCTCAGAGGTCTTTGAAGCACAATGCTTTATGTCATGGCTGATACAACCATCACTAAAGATTAGTACTAAAACCGCCGTATTCAATAGGGGGCATTGAATACAATGTGTCCTTATTCAATGGGTGTCCACCATCTTGGATTTTGAACAGATCTGAGCTGTTTTTCTTAATTCAAAGGCAAAATAACCCCCCAGACCATGACATAAATGCAAAACTGCGTTGTTGAATACGGACAGCCTCACCAAGGTGAATATGATGTAAATTTATTCCCTGGTCATAGACATTTGCTTATATACTATACAAAAAATATTCTGGACCTTTATTTTATCAAACAGAATACTGCTGCACCGTACTATTGATATGGTGGCTCTCTGTATAGCTTTTTTTACAGATTCTGGGTAGTTTCGATAGTCCCTTTTTACTACTTTGTTACTACTGTTAGCAGACCCAGCTGGGAGTAGGCTGCGGTTGAGTGCCTCCTGAACACCTCCTGTAGACAACCACAAAGCCACCCAGTGTCTGGGAACTTGTGAGCAGCTCAAGTAGGGTTTGAGCAACTCTTAACTACTCGCTTATCACGGCGTGCCTCTTACCACTGTGTGAGTGTAAGTACTGAGTGGTGAACTTGCCACCACTGCATGAGCACATCAGGGAGGAGACTCACATCTCACTCCTGACACACCTCCACTGTCAATGAAATTATCAAAGTATTAGAAAAAAATTTTTTTTAGAAAATATACACAGCCACTTGTTGATGTATAATATGAAAATCTATGGTATTCTCACAAAATCGATGATTAATGCGCGCATATACGCGCAAAATTGCGAAATTGCAATTTAAAAATTGTAAATTGTACAAATCCAACACAAATATACATGAATGCAGGTAGATAACTAAGACAGTTTTTGTACCCACTAGCACTTGTATACTATACTAAGGTTTACTTAAAGTAACACACTTTAGGCATCCAAGAAAATTGTTGGAAAAATGAATGAAAAAAAAAAAAAATGTTGAGGAAAATTGTTGACATGAAAAATGTTTACTTAAGATACTCACCAAATAATCTCTTTCAGGGACACATACTCAAGAAGGCTAGGGAAAAGTCAATTAAGCAGCGGCCCACTGCCGAAATTGCCAATTAATACACCCATATAGCGAAATCAAAGAGTAACTCAGAGACAAACAAGCCTATTGTACATGAAGTACTTTGTTTTTCCGGTCCTCGGAAAAATTTGTCTCAAATCCCAAAAATTGTAGAGTGTAAACCAGATTGTACGCTGGTACCCAATTTGCACACTAAAATTGTATGTTTGCACACCAGATTGTACGCTTGTACCCAATTTGCACACAAAAATTGTATGTTTGCACACTAGATTGTAAGTTTGTACCCAATTTACACACTTGAATTGTATGTTGCACATTATACTGTATGTCTGTACCCAATTCATACACTGAAATCAGATTTTTTTTTTTAGAAATCAACATTTCTATGTGTATCCAAGCTGTACGCAAAATTATATATGTACATACAGAAACTATCAATTGAACGCAAAATTATATATTGGCATACTAAAACTGTCAAATGTACGCAAAATTATATACTTGCATACCAAAGATTGCCAAATGTACACGAAATTATATATTTGCACACTAAAATTGCCAAATGTACGCGAAATTATATATT
This sequence comes from Acholoe squamosa, assembly GCA_949317995.1. Classification (NCBI taxonomy): domain Eukaryota; kingdom Metazoa; phylum Annelida; class Polychaeta; order Phyllodocida; family Polynoidae; genus Acholoe; species Acholoe squamosa. The sequence goes on along the minus strand of OX439036.1, from coordinate 4,489,850 downwards.
TGTACACTAAAATTGCCAAATGCACGCGAAATTATATATTTGCACACTAAAATTGCCAAAGGTATGCGAAATTATATATTTGCACACTAAAATTGCCAAATGTACGCAAAAATTATATATTTGCATACTGAAATTGTCAATTGAACGCAATTACACGCGAAATTGTAAATTTGCACACTAAAATTGTCATTTATGTTCAATTTGTACGCTAAATTGAACATGGAATGCCAAAATTGCACACTATTTGCCAAATTGTATGTTGTACATAAAAATGGAAAATTGTACCCAAAATTGATGTTACATAAGCAAATAAGCTCAGGTATGGTAAGATATAGAAACTCAGAAATGTACTTATACCCAGGAGAAAATTGTTTATACTGACAAAGCTCTACCACAAAAATTGCATTTGAAGCACTCCCCATCACTTCAAATCCTCTTACAAACAGTATATAACTCCAAAATAAGGTAAAAATTGTATAAATTGTACATTCCCTCGGCGAAATGACGGAGTTTCGCATTCTCTCGGGGGAGAGGGAGTATTCTATGATATACCATTTTATTATTCCATAAATTCTAACATATTTTGTATTAATCAAAGAATATCTATCAGAAATTAATACAGAGGTTGGTTCTAAGAGCTATAAGAGTGCTCAAACTTTGTATAAGAGCATTCATGCCCCACTGCACACCAAACCAAGTCAGTCAGACAGAGTTTATGACATCAAAGGCTCCGACCTAATGGTTCACTGCACAATATAATAAAAATGAGGGTCTCAGTGTGCGACCTCATGGTTCAGTGCACAAACTAATAACTTGTAAGTGAATGCAAACAGCCATTAGGGGTGCCTGGGCACCACAGACGCCGTCATGAGTGTCTGAGCACTCTAAGGGCTGAAAAATGGGTTACATAAGCACGACGCCATAACCGTCCGGTCGCTCTAGCGTCGCCCCTGAGCAAGCTAGGTCAAATATCAAAGCATTTATGAAAAGCCCATAATTTGACGGTCAGAATGAGCCCAAGATCAAGGCGGAACTCTCATTATTAAGGAAGTTACGCCATGGAGACTGAATAGAGCTCTGAGTGCACTACAGACAAACCGGCGGGAGTTACGCGCCTATCCAGCAAGCAGTTTAAACTTGGCATATTCAACTCCGCGCATGCGCAAAATGGCGGCTGTAGCTGCGTAAACGACTGAGTTATGAGGGTTTGAAGTTACAGAACCGACCAAGACAATGGGGGACACAGCGGCGCCCATGGGGGTCCTTTGTGCACCCAGTGACACATGAAAGGCTCCCCTCTAACAATTGTAGAGTTAGGCAGATGCTACTGGCCCCAGTCAGTCTGGAGGTGCTTTTCCAAGATTTGCTACAAATAGCCTGTCTGCACCTCCAGGAGGACAGAACACCAAGAACCGCTCTAGAGGTAACATCTCCAGTCATCTCCTGCTACCTGCTATACCACTGCACTATGGTGAAACTATGCTAGACAGGCATTGGTTTCCATCATTAGTGGCCAGAGGGTATCTTCCTCAAGACTTCCACCAGAGGGTAAAGTTATTCATTATTACATTATTCCTCTAAGCAGCAGGTCAGGAGCTAGGTGTGGGAACCCACCTAGAACTATGCTGGACATTGTATTATTATTACCTCACAGGTGGAGTGGAACAGAACATTATACTTTATAAACTACTGTATATTTACTGTATGTACAAATTACCTACATACTAACTACTGTGTGATTGATATTTCTTACATGTTGCCTAAAGCTGAATTAACCAGTGACAACTGGAAATAACACTATTTATGAGAGCTTGATGTATTTACACTATATACCACTAGTCATATGATATTTCTCATATGACAACTTGATCATGCATAATTACTAGTATGACAAACTAGTTATACTCAGTTATAACACGGTTAGAGAGTTTTCAGTGCCGAAAATGGATAATATTGATTCCTATATCTGGCGATAGAGCACCCGAAATTCACGGCGAGCGGACAGCGGGGCGGACATGTTGAAACCTACCGTAAGACGATAGTAAATTCTCCATTTTTGAAGCTTATAGACCAAATATAGCGAAATCCTTTGGACATAACATAGTTGAAACCATATTTTACCTCTCTGTCGACTAGATTCCTTGATATTATGGCTGTATTTGATATAAAAAATTATTAAACTTTCGAATCGAGCGACTTGCCGTGCATCTTCCCCGTTCTGTAAACACTACAGGTGCCGCCGCCTGGTGTGTACAGAATGGATTATATTTTAGACTGGCGCAGCCCTGTCTCGACGTGTTCGCAGTAGTAGGTCTATGAGAGTTGGAGTTTGAGGAGTTCGCCAGCCTAAGCATACAACAACATGAAACCAAGATGGCGGAGGGCCGTCTTGTCAACTCGCATAAGAAATGAATGGATTATATCATTTTTTAAGGTAAATACTTAGAATTAATGGTGGGAACCGTGTTATAAATGCAATATATAATGAATAGACTTGCACTCGTTGGCTTCATGGGGTTTAATAGAAGCATTCGCCTACGGCTCATGCTTCTATCACCCCCTGAAGCCAACTCGTGCAAGTCTATCCATTATATATTACATTCTTAGTCTGTGAGGTTCTGAGCTTTTGTCTAAGGTTTTGGGTGAAGTACCCTTCAACACATTACAGTCAACCAATGAGGTTGATTTTCTGTCTAAGTGCTGAGTTGATACAAGGATGTGTTTTCACCTAACCAGTCATAAGTCGCAAAAATGGGTTCCTGGGGTATTGTACATCCATATAGAATACATCATAAGCTATCTTTTAATTCATTTAGATATCAATATTTTTGAATTTTTAGTGAATTTTCAAAATTTTAAATCGGGCAAAGCTGAAACTCAGATTTGCAGGCCTAAAGGCAGGGCTTTCATCGGTCCGACCGGAAGACACAAGAGTACATGGTTTGTGGATTTAGTTCCCAATTGCCATGTATTAGTCATAAACCTAATAACCTTGGTACCAAACTAAAGTAAAGAGGTGTGGCTTTCTGATGTCATTAAGAGTTATATGGTATTAACTAGTGATTATTTTGTTATGTGCAACCCATGTTGGATATATCAACTAAATTTTGACCAAAATTCTTGTGACAATAATCGATCACCGCAAATATAATGGCTAGTTTCACCACATTCTTGTCATAAAATCCTCTACAATATTACAGGGGAGATATCAATTTAATCAAACACCAAATAAACCTATTTTAATTAAAATCGTTATTTTACCCTTTAGACCTCATTATCTGAGCACTAGAATGTAAGAGATATGACTGGTTTGGTGAAAACACATCACCTATATTGGCTCAGGATGTGTGGTAAGATATTCAATTCTTTGGAAAGACAGAGAACAGCCTACAGGGGTGTAGACTGCTTCAATACTAAGAGTCATGAGACAGTGGGGGATTCCTTCTACCTGAGTGAATTGGCAAAATCAGAATGTTTTGTGAACTTTTCAAATACTCTGAAGGAGATGTTCAGATTCTACCTCAGAAAATAGAAGTTAAGACTGACCTTCAAATTGACTAAATTGTCATTGTGTCAGTTCCTGTGGAGCTGCCTTCTCAAGTAGCGCACTTGTTAGTTTATGTATGTGTCAGTTGTTTCTGTAAATCCTGAACCCTACTTGTCTTGTCCTAGCAGTTTTCTTCCGAGTGGCCTATCCTAGAAGAGGCTTGACCTTGAAGCTTGTCCTGGGGGATTCTCCTGTCAGTTGTCCTGTCGATAATCGAGTAGCACTCTGTATACTAGGACTTGTTAGGTCTTATCTATTAGCTCAGTGCTTTGAAACTATGGAGGTGATTAAAAACTTGATAGACCCTTAGTCGTTCCACACTGTAAGCTTTTTCTCAGGGCAAGGAAAAGTTGAAACCTTTTTCTGATTGGCTGAGAGATGAAGATATTACTTGCATAGGGAATTAGCCTGCTGAAGTAGATCACATGTCTACATTTGGGCTCTATAATGCCTGAATAATCAAAATGTGGGTCCTTCCTCCTTTCCTGAACCACTCTTGCTTGACCCCTGAAGGCTACCAGCTCTAGTTTTGTATGTTTGTTGCCCTTGTCCTAGAAGCTGTCTTTTAGGAGGCTTTTGCTAGAGGAGGCCTGATCTAGGAGCTTGTCCTGGGGTCTTGTCCTGTGGGTTTGTCCTGGTATAGTATAGAAGCTACCAGTTAAATGGTGGACTGTGTTCAGCCCCTGGACACTGTGGCTCTTCTATCAGCCAATGGTACCAGTCGGCACGTCCGGCCTGTCATTGAACGGTCACGGCACCTGTCACTCACCCCGTACCAGCACACTGAGCTGCCCAAGGAGTGGTAGTACTCCCGTATGTGGTCTCAACACTCACATTGAGCTGCTCCTTTCACTATAACTCAGGCTTGGTGGTAGCACCTCTATATATGGCTGTTCTCTTATACTTCACTCACTCATAAACTCCTATAGATGACTGTAACCTCTTTCAAGTTGTCTCACTCTAGTCCGCTTGGATGAGCTGCTCCTTTCATATGCTCAGTCCCTGGTTGCTCTTTTAAATGCAAACTGTCAGTCAAAATTTCCTATAGATACTGCAGTCTCACTTTTGCAATGTTAAGTAACATCTGCAAATATCTTGAGTGAGCTGCTCTTTTCACCAGTTTGGTGACTGTTGAATAATTGTAATTGCTCACAGGTTAACCGTTAGATCAGTTACTTTGCCGTCCCTTTACTGGTAACAGATTCCCTTCATGTGTACCTGACACAGGCAGCCTGAGGCAATGGCTACCAATATTGTGTTGGTAGCAGAGGAGCAGTGGTGGGTGGGTTATGACACTGGAGACTTAGAAAGTCTCTTTGCTGCTTCTCCCCCTAAATGAGATTGTCCTCTCAAATAAAAAGACTTAGTCTTGATATAGCTGCTGTGTTAATACACTGAAACTAATGGATTGACCTGCATATGTCCTGGGCCATTGAATGAGAAGCCGCCTTAAATGACTGCTGAGAGGCTTGTTGTATCGGGAGTGATAAATAGTTAGATGCTGGGATAGCTACCCGTCTACTATAGTGAAAAATGTATAGGTAAATTGAAAACAAGAGATTTATGTATATGGTGGCCTGTGTTATCAGTCAGTTGATCCTCCAGCGGCCGTACCATGAAGTAATACGTCTCTGAGGTACTGAGCACTGGATCCCTCACACTGACTCCTAATTGGTGTCACCTTCTCCCAGAGTATAACGGGGCTGTAGCGGCCGCTACTTGTCAGTACAAGGCATTACGAGCTCCTCTCTAGTCTTCCTGGTCCTCTTGTAAAGCTCACTGACTCAGGCTCTCAGCTGGTATCAGTCTATCCTTATCTCATGGAGTGCCTGTAATGGGGCTGTGGCAGATCCTCCTTGTCCTCTCTATATGAGCAGCTCATACATGGTCCCCTGCCTCACACTGAGCTGCTCTATCAGTGATAACCTGATGGGTACAACTCACTGACTCGGGCTATCAGCAGATATCAGTGAATCTTTACCTCCTAGTTTGACTATATTTGTGCTGTATCAGCTCTTCTTGTTAGCACTTCAAGTACCAATCTATAAGAGCAGCTCGTACGTGGTCCTGGTCCCAATGCTGAGCTACTCTATATATGTGTTATACCCTGATGGGTACAGCTCACCGACTCCAGCTTCAAGCTGATATCCGTCTTTCCTAGTTCGGATGTATAATTGGGCTGCAGCAGATCCTCTCCGTTAGTAGTACAAGTATCTATCTACATGAGTTGCTCACAGGTGGTCCCTGTCCTCACACTGAGATGCTCTATTAGTTATAACCTGATATGTACAACTTACTGAAACTATCAGCTGTTAATAGTACATCTGCCACTTGTGTGTCAGTAGTAGAGGGACCCTGTACATGAGCTGCTTCACAATGTCCCACACGTGGTGCGGGTCCTCACTTAGTGTATGAAACACCATAGACCTCTTCTACTCACTCCTCCTGAGTTGCTCTCTTTCTCAAGTTGTTGTACTTCTCACAGGGGGTAATATCCTGCTCAGTGAGTACTCTGTTGAAGCTGATGCACTACTGACTTGGAGATGAGCTTTAGTAGCACGTGGTTCTACTGACACTCCACAATCCTCTACACCGGTGCCCTGACTGACCCAACTCGTGTGCTGGTAGATGAAAGCAAGACAAGGTAGTCCTGACAGTGCTAGACAAACTGAAGTTATTCTTGCACAATACAACCCCTGGTCACAGCTCACTCCTCTAGACCTTCCTGCTATTGCTCCCAATGGCTGTAGCTCTAGCTCTGGTTGTGACTGAGCAGTAGTAGTACCCTAAGTAGCAGCAGGCCATGCATAGAGCAGTTCCCACTGTAGTCTCCAATCTCCCCTATACAGTGAGATCAAGGCCTGTTGGAGGGAGCAGCTCACCGAGCCATTCCTGCAGTACCAGCATTGCCTTCTACAGCAGACTGTGGATGCTGCCGGGGTGAGGAGGTGCCACCCAGTGGGCGAATCGGTTACTACTACTGCTGCTGCAGCTGGGTATGGTATGCTTTCTAAGGGTGTAGCTGGTAAGATTCGAAGAGGAGGGGAGGAAATGAGATTGGGTTTTCATACATGATGTGCACTAGGGGTGATTCTCGCATCAAGGAACTATTCAACATAACAACCATTTTCAGAAAGGTTTGAGAGATTAGTGATAAAGGTTTAATTTGCAGCATTTTAGACACTGGCATGCTGGCCAGATACTTCCACTCTATAGGTGTTTGTATCTCTCACCACCTTCCTGAGTCACTCTATTAACGCCCCACATGGGTATGTGGTTATTGTGGTTCATGTTTCCATCCCAGGTGATTCTCCAAGGTAGAAGCCCTGTCTAGTTCAATCAAGAATTATCATCTAAAGGCTTAGTCAGCCTGGCTAAGAACACAAAAGATAGGATGTTAAGAAGACCTCTACCTGTGGATCAGTTGTACCTTCTATTCTACTGCAGGTAGATGGATGACAGTTGGAATGGTCTATCAGTGACAATTGTCCCTCGGTGTACCGCAAATGCTTTAACGTCCACTGATGCATTGATGCATCGAGCGCACTAGCTGCCAGGTCAGCTGCATTAGCGGCACTTCAAGGGTTAAATACTCGATTGACTTTGTGCATTACAGCTCTGAATGGAAACAACACTGCTAGACATCGGTTAAAAAAAAGAGTCATTTGTACAAAACAGCTGAGAACAGCAAGACAATGTTACGGTGCGACTAAAAATCAAAATCAAGTCCATTCTCTTCTAAGCATGTATACAACTGCTCCCATCATTCAATATGTAGAAAAAAAAAGTTTCAAAAACCTTTGTTAGTTCTTTCACTTACATCTTTCTAACTTAGAAACAAAAATGTTTTCATAATCATTGAACATAGAGAAAAAAAGAAAAGGCAGCACTGCTAGACATCGGTTAAAAAAAAAGAGTCATTTGTACAAAACAGCTGAGAACAGCAAGACAATGTTACGGTGCGACTAATAATCAAAATCAAGTCCATTCTCTTCTAAGCATGTATACAACTGCTCCCATCATTCAATATGTAGAAAAAAAAAGTTTCAAAAACCTTTGTTAGTTCTCTCACTTACATCTTTCTAACTTAGAAACAAAAATGTTTTCATAATCATTGAACATAGAGAAAAAAAGAAAAGGCAGCATATTTCTGGCAAGGATCTCTCACTTACATCTTTCTAACTTAGAAACAAAAATGTTTTCATAATCATTGAACATAGAAAAAAAAGAAAAGGCAGCATATTTCTGGCAAGGATTTAACCCACATTCTATACTTACTGCTTATTTATATATAGCACCCACCATCTTTATATATTTCTTTTGCCAGTGATGAGAGCCCCTGACTTCCATAATGCTTCATGGTTGATATGGGTACATGGGAGGAGACTGACAGCCTTACAGTGCACCACCTGGAGGGTGTTGCTCCTATAGTAAAAGAAAGAGCTGGCTAACAATGCCCTCATTTCCAGTCCTTTCTTTTCATGTCACTATAACTTGTCCCTTTTGTTGCTCACAAGTGGTCATTTAAGTATGGTGCTAAAAAAGGAGGATTTGAGTAAGTACCTAGTTGGGAGGAGTCAGTCAGTATAATAAACTATATAGCAGATACCTGGTAGTGCAACTCTCTCTATTTTAAACAAGGCAGGTGACTTTGCAGACAAATGTGGTGAGTGCAAGTTGAATGGTGAAGCAGTGCACGACTTCTTTAGAAAAGAGGGAACATACTCAGTAGGCTGTTGCTCCTATTGTAAAAAGAGCTGTGAGTATATGCCCTCTTTTCTAAACAAGTCGTGCACTGCTTCACCTAAGTACTTGCACTCACCACATTAGTCTATAGTTTATTTATAGTTTATAGTACTGACTGACTTCTCCCAACTAGGCACCTATTCAAATCCCCCTTTTTGAGCACCGTACTTGAATGACCACTTGTGAGCAACAAAAGGGACAAGTTATAGCTACATGAAAAGAAAGGACTGGAAATGAGGGCATTTTTAGCCAGCTCTTCCTTTTACTATAGGAGCAAGAGCCTCCAGAGCTCCTTTTACAATAGGAGCAACACCCTCCAGCATGTCTAAATGTCAGGTACATAGGGGGCAGATGGCATACTGTTATGACTTGTTATGAAAAGAGGGTACCTACTTCGAGCTGTATTCAGCAACCTGCAGCCGTACGTCACAGTCCCAGGTACATATGGGGCAGATGATTGTCACTGCTCTGGAAGGTTTTTCTCAACATGGTATGAATGTACACAGCCCATCCTGCATAACCCCTTCCTGGTTCCCTAGGTGGGAAAAACTTTTGTTTCCCTGATATGGGACTTATTATCAGACAGAATAACTTATCATACTCAGTTTTTTTTTATTCTGCAATACATTTGCAATACAACTGTAAGTATGAATCAGCGTACCAGATTTAGATTCTGTTGTATGCACATGTGGTTCCACTGCCTACTTAGAGGGGTATTTATAGCCCATTAACAACTGTGGCTGTAGGCGTATATCATCTTCAGATGAAAACATTTTAGACTGTTCAGTTATGTGTCCATCGCACTAGATGATTTCTTTTTTATTTTCCATATATAAAGTGAAAATATTTGCTAGTGAAACGAAAATGTACAGAGTTTCCAAAATGGGAGGGGGAGTCATGGAAAATCTGGGAACATGATACAGCAAGGGAGGGAGTAGGGTTAGGGGAATCGGTAAACGTACAGAACCAATGAAGCTTCACTGTTGTTATAAATAAGGCATTGGTGCGTTAAGGTGGGAAGTGGCCGTACAACCTTTTGTTACACTGGAGTTGCCGCTTAACTCTTAAACAGCCACATATCACCATACACGATACACCAAACGTATGGACTATTTCTGGAATTGTCCTAAGCACACTGCAGTTGAAGGAGCCGTGACAAATTGCATTGATATATGTCAGTCATTTTTGCACTGGCAATGTGCATTACAGCAAGGAAGCATAATGCTTGAGGAACTGTACTTTCTAGCCATAGTTAAGAGCTTAGAGTGAAGCGGTACTAAATATGTTTTGTTGCTAGGCGGGCTGATGGTTCACCGAAGTGTTGGTTGTGCTTGGCTAACCTACATGCACCTTAAAAGGCACTATTGCTTACAGGAGGTCATTTCCGAAGGTACTACAACTAACCTACATGTACCTTCAAAGGCACTATTGCTTAGAGGAGGCCATTTCTAAAGGTACTACAACTATAACCTACATGCACCTTAAAAGGCACTATTGCTTACAGGAGGCCATTTCTGAAGGTATTACAACTGCATACAACCATTATGATTTTAAACCCCAAAATTTAGAATCAGTGATTGTATGTCTGCCCGGGAGGGACTTGCTAAAATGAAACGAGGAAGCACCTATTTTTTCCTGGAGGGTCTTGCCAAAATGCAAACGAGCTCAGAATACAAAAACGTGCAGAGAATTCTTTTGATAAAAGGTGTTCTCGTCTTCCCATTTCAAAAAACGTGCACCTAATAATGAGCAGACTTGTGCATGTCTCCATAGAAACACATTGTATATCTTTTGGAAAGACAATCAGAACGTGCATGCCATCATGCACATTTGTATGAACACGTTTTATGCTATAAAGGAGGCAATCTCGTTTTGTTTTTGGAAAGACCCTCCAGACTGAACAGATTCTGATGCATGTCTAATTCATGAATAGTATTGACAAAAGACTCACAGAAGACTTGGTATTATAAGCTACCAGTTATAACTGTTTATTAGATTATCTCTTTTGGACATATGTATTTACAGCCATCGTGGTAAATTATGTACTTATATATCACTATGAATATATAGGGCTGCCACCCAAAACCAGTTTGCCTTGCTACAAACTGAAACTCAACCCTCCTTCACATACACAGATGAGGTACATAATTTTCTAAGCTGCTATTGTAACTGTTCTGTTAAACTATCTTTCTGTAATAAAGGCAACTTGTTAAAGAAAAAAATAATTATTTCCCCTTGTTAAAAAATGAATAAAGAGATGGCCAAATCCTTATTCATTACACCTGGTATATTTCCCCTAGGGTAGAGACTTTTTAGTAACAATTGGAGATGCATGGATAATCTTTTCTGGTGAATGGGTACATAAACCCTTTTGTGTAATCGATGAGTGGTCACATCTATGACATTTTTTAGGTTACCTTACACTAGCAAATGCACAGTGTATGGACTAATAAAATCTACCATGCCGAGACCTTATATGTACCTATGTAGCACATCAAGAAAAATGAACCTACCTGTAGAACTGTATGGCCAAGAGGCTGTGATCTGGATTTGGGGTAGTTTATCTGTGGTCACATTTATGACCATACATGCAACCATGCTGCTAGGTGTTTCATATTCAACTATCCTTACTATGTGTCCCTTATACCTCTATATAAAAAACAATAAGCCCTGTGAGTTTGGTTATTATATTCTGCATACTACCAGAGATATCATAAGAAAAGTATATGTGTGGTCATATCTACGACCATGGTCACATCTACGACCATGTAAATGTCTTCAGTTTTCTTGCAAAGTACTTGATACTTGGGTATCAGTATTATGTGTTAATTATACCTTATTATGAAAGCAACAATGAGAGTTAATGAGATTATTGGAACTCAATTTGTATTGAATACAAATGTGTGGTCACATCTACGACCATCGTTACGTCTATGACCATATAATGCAGTCATACTGCAAGGTGCTTGACATTTAAGTATAACCAGTAAATGTTAGTTGTTCCTTGATATCAAAGGAACATTGCATATTAGTTAGGACTTTCTGCCTGACAGTAACTCTCTGCCATGGCATTGAATAGAAAGTGTGTGGTCACACCTACAACCATGTAATAAGGCATTGTACTGTAGTCATCCTAATATGTATATTTAACCTTCCCTCATATATGGGCACCATAGCCCAATATATGTTCCCTAATGCACACAAAAAGGATTTAACCATACTGCAAAATTCATTTTGGACCCCTCTGATGAGCTACTTGATCCATGGCTATTTGTCATTTATGTAGTTGTTATAGAGTTTGCTATTGCAGGCATAGTATGACCACTGCTATTGGGCCGTGTAAATTGAACGTGAGCAGTCGTAGAAGGTTAGGAAATGGCCGCCAGTAGTGAGTGGCCATGAAGCTTACTGTAGTGGTGGTGTTGGAGTACTGGGTATACGGGTTTACTGGACTGTGCGGTAATTGGGCGATGTAAGGAAGTCAGGGTGGATGGATTGGGGTTGGTGGTGGTTAACATGCTTTAACTCTATATGGGCAACACTATGGTTATAGATTAGGATTTTTACTACTGTGATTGCACCCAGTAGTCTTTACCTATCGTAATGATAATGCATGTATGGGAACTTGGACATTGCTACTATTTGTCACAACGGGGTCAATACAGTCGAGTCTCGATATATCAGTCTTCAATAAGTCGGTTGATTCACTTATCAGTCAGTTATCTCACCTAACAGATTTGGTTACAGCCATTAAATTCTATTGCATTTATGATTCAGAAAACCGGTTGATTCAGGAACCAGCCAAATTTTATCTGAAACAGAGGTGGCCGGTTTATAGAGACATGACTGTATGTACTAGGGTCGATATATTTCAAACAAGGTAAGACTGTGCACAGCCATTTACAGCCATTCTGATTTTGGAACAATCAAAAGTATAAGGGATGTTTGTAGGTTACATGCTACAACTGTCCTGCAAGATCTTTACCTATGTACAATATTAAATGGGGTTTGGAGGAGTAGAAATTCATAGAAGTGCAGTCATTAGGACTTCAATAGAAGAGTCCCACTATCATTTTAAGGGGTTTCTTCACATTATCTTGAGAAGAGCCTCCCTACGTTGCAACTCTCCTTTGAGAAGCCAATAGTGTTTGCAAGGAAGGGTACTATTTCAAAGTAGTATTTTGGGAGGAACTATATCAAGATCTTCCTCACAATGTTTCATGTGCAATTATTCTTCTTAGATAGTCTTTAAAATCCCGACCATCAGGGCAGAGTACTTGATGAGAATAAGGTGAGGAGGTTCGCTCTGGAATGATATATAGCCTTCCCCTGTTACTTCCCATATAAGGCAGTTGCTTTGTATAAAATGTGCTAGTTGAGCCCCATGAGGGGTAGGGGTAGCTGTGGCTGGGGTCTCACCCCTCACTCACCCCCCACCAATCATGGTAGCTCGTTCACGACCTAGCGCTGAATGAATCATTAACAAAAGTGATGCTAGCCACCTCTGCCGGCTGCGCGCTGGCGCTATCGGCACGCACAGTGTCAACCCTCGCTAGGAGCTAATTGTATCTCTCACCACTTTCCTGAATACCTCCATTACCGCCGCACCAGGGGGCACCACAGTCTTTTATCTGTGCCCACCAGTCGGCGTCTGGGTCGGGGCAGTGCGGCTGGTTCCCACTAGGGGTCAGGCTGATCATAATAATAGTCATATCGGCGCACACAGCCAAGGAAAGGGGCCCTGCTCAATTTGCAGGAGGAGAATGAAAAGCCAACAATGAAGTTCCTCTGGAGCTGATTCGCGGCCATGCACCCAGGACAGTGCCTACGCATCCCTCCCCATGCCACCCGCAATAATAAAACCATTGACGGTAGACTGATGTAGACCTCTCCCCTACTGACCATCCTTACCTTCCCATCATTCCTTGGACAATGCCGGAAATGGAAATGCCCCCTTCCTGAAGAAAACCAGAAGTCACCCCTTCCCCTAATGGCAGGAAAGAGAACTGGGGACGTCCGGATTTCACAAAGTACAAAGCCGAGTGAGTGAATTAATGGATTGCCTCAGCATGATGATGTACAGAAGTACTGATGATGCAAACTGTTTTCTTTGTGTAGGAGGGAAAGAGGGGTTTTGAGGTAGGAGTGGGGTAAGGGAAAGGGAATGGGTTATGAGAGAGAGGCCGACTGGTGCCGATCCCTACTTGAAATTTTCAGTACGAGGTGCAGGCCTGTGGTCCGATCGATGTGGATTCTGTTTTTACTGCCGGAGAGTTGGACACATCTGTGTGTGAGTGTGTGGGTGGGGGGTTAGTACCACTGACGTCCACTGAGGGGCGCCCCTGTCTTGTGGGGATCAGCTGGTGGCCTCCAGGGTGAAACGCTCCCAAGACTCCCTGCGGCACAGGTCACATGGGAGCGCGGGCGGACCTTGCGACCCCTGAGCCACCCTCTTCGCCCTCTGCCCTAGACCGCCGCCTGGCCCCAACCCCCTCTGTGTTGCACAGAGGAAGCAAATTGCTCCATCATTTGTCTGAAGGAAGCTGCTCGGATCCGCTCCCCATGAGCAACTCACTCAGCATGGACAAAGAGATGAAGCCACTACTACTTAACCACAATGAATACAATGAGAACTAATGCAAGGAGGAAAAGGGAAATGAGAGAGGAAGGAAGCAGCAGAATTTCATTAAGCTTGATAACATATTGGATGTGCGCCTGGTTTCAGAGACAATATTTGTCAAATCAAACGAGATGTCATGCGCTGGCAGGGCTGGGCTGGTAGAACCATGACGGATGTGTGTACCTCCAAGATACCCCTTAATAGGCACAAACACTGCTCATGACTCCGAATAAAAACATCCCAAATGTGTTTGCCACCCTATGTGATGTTTGCCAGAGTGTCCAACCCACAAAAAACAAATGACTGGGAGATTAATGCCTACCCAGCCCACGCCCGCCAATTGCGACCAACGTGTCCACATAATTACCCCGCAAGATTTGTTACGTGTCCGTTCCGATTAATCAATGATTATTCCATCGGTGGGCACTACCCTGTGAGTCCACGCGGTTCCTTATTTCATTTCAATCAGCCAGGGGAGCAATAGATTGAAGAGATGTGAGCAGTGTGGTGGTAGAGCGAGCAGCTCAGTAGACATGAAGGAAATAGCTCATGGGATTCCAGAAATGGTCGCCATCTTGAAATAAAAGATTGTCCTTGTAGTGCCCCAGGCATTTCTAGAAAAAAAAAATAAATCAAGAAAAAAATGGGCTCAAAGGGATAATATTTTTTTTTTAAAGTTTTATAAATTGACATGTACGTCAAAGAAATATCTGAGTGACCGATATAAGCACCCATGCTCTCATGATATTCACTCCAACTCTACACCTAGCACTCCTTTGAGACATGCACACACTGTTTTGAGTGTTTAAGGCTAATTTAAAAACCACTATACCCCCAGAACGTATTAGAAATGCTTAAACGAGACTAATGCAAGGAATTCTAAATTAGTTACCCACAAAACGGCAATGTTCACGTCTATGCTTTAGATACCAAAAGTGAATGTCAAATGAATGGTGAGCTGCTTGGTTACAGCTCAGAGATTGTCAGGAGTAATGATGTTCGAGGGCAGCAGCTGAGTATCGATGACCGATAGAGGGTATACCAGCCCCGTCATTGAGCATCCACCAGGACCAGCGACCATGCACAGTATCAAGTCCCGCAATACCCCACTCTCACTCCTACCTTAACCACAAACTGGTCGTCATGATACACAAATGAAGTGCTGGCAAGTCTCCTCTCCAGCACTTCATTGGGGCATCATGCAGACACTTCTAGACAATCCTGCACCGGCAATCAGCATGATCGATTATTGTAGCCCTGGCAGGTTACTCACATTCATATGTCATGTCTACTTACGGTTATATCTACCCTCAAAGGGTTATGCTCTCTCCCCATGCCCTACCCACCCAGGCCAAACTACCATACCCTCCACCCTATGCACATGCAGGCCTCAACAATCCCCTCACCCACCCTGCCATGGCCCAACCATTCCAATGGACCAATACACTATAAAATAAGCCTCCATCAATAAAATACATGAAACCATGCTCATTTTTTCCCTTGCTATATAATCTACATGTGCAGTTGTTATGGCTTTTAGTATTGCAGATCACTTGGCCATCTCTTGTGCTATTTTGTAGTATGCTTCGGACATTACTATGTAGACCTTTTGGCAGCCTGGCTGTCTTAGACGTCATAACCAAATAACATGCAGTACAGGTATTTGTGAAAAGAGGGAACTATTTGAAATGCATGTTTTATGTCTTAGTATACCTCTGTGCTTGCACTAAAATATATTGCACACTGCATACTGGCTGTTGTGACCTAAGCAATACGGTATTTCATATTTTGAGGTTGGTTTTTTTATTATTTCTTGAAATACTGTGAATGCACATATTATTCAATTTGTAACAGAGATCCTTAACCTAATTACATAACAACCCCATGTTAATACTCATGCTGTGTGTGCAGTTCTATTACTGTCCTAATAGACACTGTGTAGTAGATACATGAGTGCTTATCTCACAGAGCAGACATAGGCCACTACTAGCAAATACAGACACTGATGGTTTAGGTTTCAAATCATAACCACATACGCTGAGGCGTCCACCCCACAAATCTGCCCTAAAAAATAGCTTTAGCCCTGTATCAACATTGTGAAATTGTTGATGAGTATTGAATCTAACATGAGTAATGTTGATTCAAAAGCAAACCTAATGTCATGGCTTTTCATGGGGAAGGGGCGTCTTACGGTATGTGGCCGTCTTTAGGTTAATCTACCCTTGACACGGTGTAGTGAATATTATATGAGTGCTCACTTACAGACAGACATAGGCCACTACTAGCGATCACTGCCACTGACGTTTTTAAGGTTTCAGAACATAGTAGGTGTGTGCAGTCGTAGTACCTTAAGAATTGATATCAGAGTGATTTCTGTATAGTTCTATTGGTATATGGTTTTGTAATGTCTTTGTATGGATGGGTAGAGCCTAAAGGGACAATAGGAGAGACTGGGTAGAAATTGATTGATGGCAGTTGGGAACTTGAACGATGGTCTCAGGTCAATGTGGGGACATACATGTAGTGAGGGACGGATGATATACGGAGCTGAACTGAATGATAGGATAGGAGTTGAAGGAACAGGACACTGGGCAGCAGACACAGAAGTAGAATAAAATGGGGGGGGGTGGTTTGAAATGAGAGTCAACCGTACGCTGTACAAAATAACTGTTGAATCTACCAGGGATCTTGTAAAACTAAAACGTGAACTACCGTACTTATAGAGCAGGGTGCCAGTGTAGATTTTATAAGAAGCCCCAGGTGGCAGTATGTCGGTAAAAGGAATATCTGTGCAAATAACGACATCTCTGTGAAAATTACAGCCGATCTCGAGCAACTTTGGGACAAGGAATCCATCATTATTTCGACGACATTTATTTTTTGCAGTGTATGACTAAATAGAATACTAGGAATGGTAAGGTTAAAGATCTGTAGACAACACTAGGTGGCTGTTTCTGCCATAAGATGTTTTTGATGATTCCCATTTAGCCCAGTATGTCGTACTGGCCAGAGCTGCACTCATCCGTTATAAGAAATCCTTATATTTGTGTATATATAAATGCAAAGATATATATATGTGGATCAAAACGGTAAAAGGTACGCCTACGCATCCCTTCGCGGGCGTATCTTTTACTGTGTTGATCCACACACACACACACACACACATATATATATATATATATATATATATATATATATATATATATATATATATATATATTCGGCATTAGTGCATCAGAGGCCCTCAGAAGGTTAGATCTCTAGCTCAGCCTCTAAATGACAAGCAGTATACTGAGAAGATGTGCAGTGGGGAGGTTTAGTGGGGGAGTCTGTTGAATGTTTGCTGTATAATGAATGGTGCCTGAATAAGCATTATATTGATCTGGGCTGACCACTTGTAGAGACCAGGATTGGCGGCCCAGCAAATTGTCGTTATCTGTCGCCATGATTCGTCATCAAAGGTGACTCCTTTTTGAGTGATAACTCACTGCGTCATCTTTCGCCACTGTGTGTCAGTCTCACATGGCATGGCGATTTATCACAACAGTTGCCAACATGATCTCACTCACTGCATGAGTATGTGACACCCCTTGTCATCCCTCACAAAGCATGGCGACTTATCACCCACATCGCTAATATGGATCTCACTCCCTGTGTGAGTATGCGCCACTCCCAGTCAACTCTCACTCAGAATGGCAGCTTATCACAACCATCGCCAACATGAATTTCACTCAATCCATCAATATGTGCCACTGTCTGTCAACTCTCACTCAGAACGGTGACCTTTCACCTGCATTGCCACATGGCTCTCACTCACTGCATGAGTTTGTGTCACTCCTAGTTAATCTTCTCTCAAAATGGCAACTTATCACCACCATCGCTGACATGGATGTCACTCGCTGTGTGAGTTTGTGCCACTGTCATCAACTCTCACACAAAATGGCGACTTATCACCACCATTGCCAACATTGGTCTCACTCAATGAGCGAATTTGTGTCACTCCAAGTCAATGCTCTCTGAGGATTGCATTATCTGTCACTCACTCTCACTCAGAATGGCAACTTATCACCACCATTGCCAAAGTTGTTGAGACAGCACCACTGTTCAACATGTAGCCTATCTAGGAAGTGTGGACATGAAGTATAAGTCCCATAAGTATCAAATGTGCTTTGTTTCACACTGATTTCCATGTAATACTTCAGAGTTGAATCAAACAAAATTATATAGAGAAAATATCAATTGAATTTAGATAGAGGTATCTCTAATATGAAAGCAACTATTCATAAACACCTTTTCTCTGGTTACAGGGAAATATCAACATGAACACCTTGTCTGTGGTTAGAGGGAAGATACATATGGCAATACCTTCTCTGGCAAAACATACTTTGATCTGGCAGATGTGAGGCTGCATGATTACCAATGTCGATGATCATGAGCTTTTCATCTAACAAGGTGAGTGATCACCAGCGTCGCCATCACTGGTGAGTCTGAGTGATCACCACTCTCGCCATCCATGGTGAACCTGCGCTATGACATGGTGCGCATTTCATCTAGCGAGGTGAGTGATCAACCGACTTGCCATCCCTGGTGAGTGTGAGTCATCAAGATTCTCGCCATCCGTGGTGAACGTGCACTATGGCATGGTGTGTGTTTCATCTAGCAAGGTGAGTGATCAGTCGTGTCACCATCCCTGGTGAGTGTGGGTGATCAAGATCCTCACCATCTCTGGTGAACCTGTGCTATCATGAGGTACGCGTTTTATCTAGCGAGGTGAGTGATCACCCAAGTGACCATCCCCCGTGAGTGTGAGTGATCACAATCCTTGCCATCCGTGGTAAATGTGCGTTATGACGTGGTGTGCGTCTCATCTAGTGAAGTGAGTGATCCTCACCAGGGATGTCGCCATCCCTGGTGAGGATGAGTGATCACCATCTTCGCCATCTGAGGTGAGGCCATGTGATCACTACCATGGCTATTCCTGGTGATATTATGCTATAGCGACGCCGTGTTCCATCTAGCGACATGTGTGAGCCACTTCACACAAGTTGACGAGGAGTCACGACAATTTGCTGGGGAAGGGGGGGTGAGTAAAGGGGGTTAGATCTATATGGGGGCAGGGAGGGTAGAAAGAGAGATCTGATTGGGTCAGGTGGTTAGGTAAATGTTGGAGTGAGGAGGGAGGAAAGATGAAGTGAAGGTTGAGGAATAAGGATATTTTGACACTATAATTCAACCCTTTAAGGACTGCTGATGCATTAATGCATCATGGCCATTGGTCGTCATGACGCACCAATGAAGTACTGGCGAGACTGTTCGCCACCACTTCATTGGAGCATCCTGCTGACCCTGCAGGAGTCAGCATAATGCTTGAATGTACCCATGGTGAGTAACTCGCCATGGCTGTATTCATGCATCATGACGACCAATGGGTATGATACACTCCTACATCAGCGGCCTTTAATGGGTTAAGGGCATCTCAGGCAAGAGTGCACCGTGTCCATATGGCCAGCATGAGGCACTAATGAAGTGCTGGTGAGCAGTGTCACTAGCACTTCATTAGTGCCTCATGCGTCTCCTATGAACACTTGGTTACCCCCCTGTGGCTCGCACCACTGGTGAAATTTGGACCTTAACGCTATAAGACTTTTCATCACTCTATGAGCCAGAGGCACCTGATTTGATATTTGTATACACAACAAAACCACCGATTCACAGCCGACGGACGGCCTAAGGACTGTATCCTTAGTTAGAGCTTTTAATTCCACTATCACTGAACCATGGCCGCTGAAGGCTGGTTGATGGGCAGCCGCCATTGCTGCCTGCGACGTCATGACCTCATGACCTTGTTGGACCTGAAAAGGAGGCTCGCGGGTATAAGCTGCCTCTAACTGTAGCCTGATTGGAATCACCTGCCTCTGGCTCGCACAGTAATGAAAAGTCCAGTAGCGTAAATGTCCAAAATGTTAGCATGATGCAGCAATGAAGTGCTGGTGAGCCTGTTAACCAGCACCTCATCGGTGCATCGTGCCAACCCTCCAAGACCATATCAACTTGGGTAGGGGTGGCATAAGAAGTGGCCCTTAAAGGTTTAACTGGCCACTGATGCAGGAACATAATAGGCACACCAGTGAAATGCTGGCCATGTCCTCTCAGAATTGAGGCAAGAAAATTCAAAATAATACAAGAGTGTATTGCATTAATCTAAAACTGTCCATTTCACCTAGTTCCATATGGGAACCTGAAAAAATCCTCTTTCTGACAGAAGAGATGACCTTGAATGACTGAAAAATTAAAACGTTTTCTGTAAAAGTGACAGCTGGGACAGAGTCTGTACAACAGTGACTATAACAACTGGACGCAGACTCCTGGCCACTGTGCTCCGGCCCTTATATATAGCACAGCTTTAATATACCGCATGGATTTTTTGGATTTTATTTGATTCGCAAAGATGGTTAAATTCAAGTGTCCATGCCGTGGCATGAATCGATTGGTTGACATTATGCTTTAATGAACTTTAAAGGGTTAAAGACCAAACAATTTTCAATTGATTTATTATATATATTATATTGTTGAACTGACAGATTAGGAGTTGATGTTAGAAGAGTGATTTGTTGTAAGTATTTCCGAATCAGCATGTTTAAGTGCTTACTCTTACCTATGTGTATTAGTTAAGCAGGGGGGTACATAGGCAGAGGTTCACGAGTGTGGGTATCCTGGAGCGTGTTGCTCCTATGGTAAAAAGAGCTGTCAGTAGGTACCCTCTTTTCAAAAGAAGTGATGCTCTGCTTCACCATTCAACTTGTACTTACCACATTAGTCTGAAAAGTCACCTGCCTTGTTTAAAACAGAGGGAGCTGCACTACCAGGTGCCTACTCATGTCACACGCTCTATAGTTTATTATACTGACTGACTTCTCCCAACTAGGTACCTACTCAAATCCCCCTTTTTGAGCACTGTACTTGAATGTCCACTTGTGAGCAACAAAAGGGACAAGTTATAGCTACATGAAAAGAAAGGACTGGAAATGAGGGCATTTTTAGCCAGCCCTTCCTTTTACTATAGGAGCAACACCCTCCTGGAGGGTTATCTCACTTGCAGCTCATGTGCCGTATTGCATGACGCCCGTAGGATGGAGTGCAATGTGGCAAGTATCCACTCGAGTGCTCCTTTGCATTAACCTAATGGCCAGGGGGCTTGTATAATTTAAGTACATCATCTAAGCACAATTTCACAATGTAAAAAAGTGACACAGCTTGTTTATTTGTTTATGTCGCCATTTTAAAGCTACAATGAGAAAATATTCTTACTCACATGAGTCTATGTCCAGACTCAGGCAATGAGTAATGTTTTAGACTCAACCTGATCCTTGGATGATACTTTGGTGGATTCTGAGGCTGGTCCTTGTGTGATACTCTAGCATTCCCTGAGTCTCATCCAAGGGTCAGGCTGAGTCTCAAATGATACTCATTTTGGCGACATTGCCTGAGTCTGAACCCAGACTCAAGTGAGTAAGAATATTTTCTCAGTGTATGACATCATCAAATGGTCACGTGTTTGGGCCGTGTAATATGTGCCCTTCGTATTACACACAACCCTCGAAATACATAAGCTATTGTTCACGAGTGTGGGAATCTGGGAGTGTTATCGCATGTGCAGTTCGCCCCCATATGCTATGACGCCCGAAGGGCAGTGTTTACATCGCCATTTTGAAGCTATGATGTCACGTGATCAGGCTGTGAAATACATAGCCTATGTATTTCACCACCCCCATCCATAAAATATGGCATCGTAATGCAATCTCTATGGCTGCTCTGTATTTCAAAGGATTTACCATGAAATAAAGCATCCTAATTATGAGCTTATAATCTGTCAGTATTTCATTATATTTAGGGAGTGATAATTTTTTTAACAACAGTGGGGGGCTGGTGGGTTTGAAAAAAATTTCGACCTACCTGGGGCCAATTTTTTTAGGACCCCCCATAAAGGCCGAAAATTGCGCGTGAACGTGCCCTTTTATCCTATAGTAACATGCGGGGTTTTCCACTGAAAACAGGTAAAATTATTTTGACCCCCCCATCAGAGGGGCTGAAGAAATTCTGACCCCCACATTCAAGGGGTTGAAAACATTCTGACCCCCCCTCAAACCCACCGGCCCCCCCCTGTTGTTAAAAAATGATCACTCTCTTACCATGATATAAGGGAATGATGACAATTTGAAACACATTTTAATCCGAGTTTTGCTGGTGCAAAAGGTGTTAAGGCTTCATTGAATGAATGGAAGCCCTGGCTCTTGTACAGGCCAATATGGTCAGCCCATATATATATGGTTTGGCTTGGACTGTTTGGGGCCTGAAGAGCCCTGGAGGGGCATGTAGGAGCCTTAATGCTACTGGAGGAAGGGTCAGTCAGTGACATAGAGGTGATAGTCTGATGCTGAATTAACATGTCTCTTGGCAGGTCTAGCTGTCTAGGCAAACAGTAGGGGGAGGGGATTAGGGTTAGTGGCATAGAGGGATGGAATGCGCTTGTGAGCTGTCCAAGGGGAATGTCAGAAAGAAAACAGTAGAGGTTTATCAGAACGAGAATGTTAAAGGACGACATAGGGACAAAAGGATAGCAGTCTAGACGGAGGGATTAAAAAAGGAAGAAAGGAGGAACAAAAAGGAAATACGATGGATAACGAAGGAAGGGCAAAGGGGCCAGGGAAGGGGAAAGTGAGGAGCGGAAGGGGGAAAAGTGAATTTGAAGAGGAAGGGGGAGATAGGAGGGGAAGGGGAATAAAGGGCCAGGGCATGTGAAAGAAAAAGTTGCTTCCAAGGAAAGGGGGAAGAACATAAGTAAAAAAAAAACAAAAACAGAGAGATCTTTTGGATGTGCATTAAAGTAGGGAGAGAATAGTTGATCAAATATAAGATCAAAGACATATATATATGCACCCAGAAAACCTACGAATAGAATAATAGTAGGAAGCCGAGTGACCCAGAAAACCATATAAAAAGGGGGAAGGTAGGACAGTTACAGGGTAAATAATGTGAGTAAAGGACAGGACGATGTCCTCCCATCAGTAGAAGTCTAAGCTCTGGTTTACTCTGACTCTACACTGGTTCCCAGTGCGTAACCTACGTTTATGTCACGGCCATCTTGCTACAGATCAAAGCTGAATTTGGCTGATGGAAACAAATTGGACTCTCTCTAGCCCCTGGGGCCATACCAGGCCCCCCCTCTACAGTGACAACCACCCCACCATCCCTACTACCACACAACCTACTACACTGAAAACATGGAAGATCCGAAACTCGTCAGCGGTGACCACGTTAAGTCCTCAAGTTGATGATACCTAAAACTACAGCTTTAGGTAGTCAAAATGATGACTTTAGGTCATCATTCTGACGACCTGAGTCATCAATATGATGACTCTGTACTGTCAGTATTGTCATCCTGATGACTCAGGTCGTCAGGATGATGACCTAAAGTCATCATTTTGACTACCTAGGTATCGTAAACTTGAGGACCTAAAGTGGTCACCGCTGACTAGTTTCAGATCTTCCATGTTTTCAGTGTACGCCCTTCTTCTTACACCTTGTGTTATAGGGGCATGTAACTGAACATGTAGCGGAACAATCTGCTGTGCTATTGTGGCTGTTGCTGTCGGGATAAGGAAGAGGGAACTCATAGCGTCCTGTAGGTGAGACCTCAATAATGAAATGGTGCCTCTGGAAATGAAATAAATCTCTTCTCATTTACTCACTTATTCGTTTACTCGGTTTTCTCACTCTGTCCTCTTCTTTTTCCTCCTGCAAAAAAAAAGATGTCAAAGCTAAGAGAAGAACTGGCAAGTAGTTCAGTAGAATGGCGTTTAAGTTTGTCTCTAAATGTCTTGAGATGCCAACACACTGTCAAATAATTACTGTTGAATCTACCAGGGATCCTTGTAAAACTGAACAGTGAACCACCATAATCATACAACAGGGACCAGTGTTGCTTTTACAAGAATCTCCAGGTGGCAGTGCGATGGTACAAGGAATTTCTGTGAAAATGACAATGGATCTCTGGCAACTTTGGGATGAGGAATCCTTCATTATTTTTTTGACAGTGCAGGTTTATGTTCCTTTGTTGTAATGATGCACAGCTGCAGTGTTGGTAGGTCTATCGATAAGCAGATATTGCACCAAATCTTCGGGAGTGCCATAAGTCTGATGTGTGAATGCAGTCCTGACCAAACCACCGAGGAGCATAACCAATTCATTGATGCAATGGGGGTTCATACTTTTATTTTATGTGAATAACTTCTTCCCATAGAGATAGCATTGCAGGGCCGATCGCCACACCCACAGTGGAGTAACGTGTGCCGATCCACCACAGCGGCAGATCCACCACTGCATCCTCGTTCCGGGCACATGTAAACATTAAAAATGGCGGACCGCCACTTGTATGGGGAACTACGGTACCGGATTTTGTTAATTTTCAGTTAATTAAACACTCTAAAAACATAAAACAAATATAGAACTAAACTCCCCTGGTGTCCTCGGTGGCCGTTCCACCCCTCGGGGGGGCTCCCCCTCGGACTAATGCCCCTCATGGTGGATCGGCCACCTCGTACACAACGGTCGTTTAGTTCTATCTATGTATATAGGCTTTGGGGATTTTACTTGTCTCTTGTATGGATGAGATTTTACTTATCTCTTTTAAGAGATTAGCAAAATCCTAAAAGCAATAATGCCATAAAACCACCGGCGGTGGCTTTCGATGCGGTAGGTGAGAGAAAAAAGGGGGCTGTTGACTGAATTACATCTTTAGATTAGGGGGCTGTTATTACGTACTATTACTTGCATGGAAAGGAAATAACTTGAATATTCCATTTAATCACACTGATCACCCCAGTGATGTGAAATTTCTGAATATTATTACCAAAGAACCATTGTTTACATGGTAGAGGCTGAAAAAAGGGGGCTGTTGTCAGACTTCTTCAAAAAAAGGGGCCATAAGAATTTAGCTTCATTTTAAGGGGCTGTGAAATGGTAAAAAAGAGGGGCTGTAGTTTCGCAGTTGGGACCTACGTTGAGAGTCAATGCCTCCCCCCGACGAGAGACATTATGGAGGGTTCTATGTTGTTAGAGATGCTCTGGTTGATGCCAGCGCCTGAAGAGGGCATGACGCATAAGCCGTGCCAAAGTAAGCTGACAAACAGGACCCTGGAGTGGTTTGGTGAGGGCGGGAGGTGAGGGTGGGAGATTAACCCTCTCTATGCTGCAGTAGTGCATATGTCATCATGGAGCATGTAAATTAACCCTTTAACGGCAATGCATTAATACATCATACGCATTGATAGTCGTGATGCCAGAATCCAACCATCATAACCAGCGTCCCTACCCTACACACTTAGCCCGAATTGTAAATAGGCAGTACCTTGCCCTGTAAGCGGTGCAGGGTAAGCAACTGTAGAGTCATTACATTTGCACTAACAACAACGCCTCCGGTTGACCAATATAATAAGCAATTCAGTGTAAAATGGTGTGCTAGGCTGATAGTATATAGCATTGATACACCATGATGCTCTGATAAAGTGCTGGCAAGCAGTCTTGCCGCGTCTTGCCAGCACTTTATTAGTATATCATGCTGACGAATGCACTCCTGTGGATGCACTCTTAAAGGGTGCAGATTCTGCAACGACTATCGTAGAAGAGGACATGATGAGAGAGTAACACAATAGCCTATACTTCATATGGAAACAGCAAATATTTTATTCTTATAATAGGGATGACTATAGTCTTATGGCCAGAATGTATTTTTTTTTAAATCCAGAAAAGTAGGAAACCAATACAAAAGGACAGCAAGTAAAATAAACACATTCTATGTGCACAACTGCATAGCAGTAGTCCATACTTGGTTACCTCTTAGTGTATTTTACAGCTTGTTGTTGTTTTTGCAATTCTGTTCTTCTTTCTTTGAGTGGTGTTTTGATAGTAAAGGAAAAAGGATTTTGTTGACAATCCCCCCGAGGAGGTGTGCAGCGTCACCCTAACACTCCGACTCCCCAGAAGACTACTGAAGAGAGCCATAAACATCAAATGGCCACAGGAAATTTCACAAGAGGAGCTATACCGTCAAACAAAACAAAGAAAATGGAGTGAAACCATCAGAACGAGAAGGCTACGCTGGTACGGACATGCAGAAAGGACTACACGAGCAAAACAAGCACTTAAAGAAGCAAGAAGAAAAACAAAGAAACTACGAGGAAATTAATTGGACACCGGAAGCAGCCAGAGAAAAGGCCCAAGATAGAAAAGAGTGGAAAAGGGTGGTAAATGAAAAAAAAAACGAGGGGCCATGTGCTAATGCACTTCGTGCGTAATAGATGAGAGATGAGTATTTTACAGCACATATCAGTCTTCTAGTCTAGTGTCACTTATCACGAGAATATTTTTGCTGGATGACCGTAAACAAGGTATAGCATTTACAGAAGTGAAAGACATTTAAGAGTAAGGTAAGAACTGCTGAGGTGCTAGTGATGCCAGTGCCTTGACAAGTTGTTAAATCTTTAAAGGCCACTGATGTGGGTGTGCATCATGCCCATTGGTTGTCATGACTGCTCGCCATCACTTCATCGGAGCATCATGACGAAAAATTGGCATGATTCATTAATGCATCAGCATCCCGTGATGGGTTAATTAGGGAGGGAGTGGTCAGCCTTCAACAAGGCCGTACCCCAATCAGCCCGCTTTACCCCAATCAGTTCACTTTACCCCAATCAGTCTGATTTACCACAATCAGTTTGATTTACCCACATCAGCTCACCTAACGATCAATACCCAATAATTATACACCCTGGCCACACTAGAATAGAGGAGTCCATTATAATGACCAGTAAATACATCTAATTGAGAAATTAATCAATTTCATCATGTGAATTTTGCATGGCCTTTTCAAATTCAATATGTCGGCACACATTCTGGTTAAAGCAAATATAAAGATTTTACTGACTAGTTACATTTGAGTTTGTGGGAAGTAAACACTAATAACATGTTGTTTTTTTT
This sequence comes from Acholoe squamosa, assembly GCA_949317995.1. NCBI lineage: Eukaryota > Metazoa > Annelida > Polychaeta > Phyllodocida > Polynoidae > Acholoe > Acholoe squamosa. The sequence continues at coordinate 4,462,902 of OX439036.1, read as the reverse complement.
TCAGTAAAGAAATTGATGCAGCAGCAGTAGCTATAACATTAGAAAATCAAACAACATCATAGCTAATAAAGGCAACACTTTCAGATACCACCAGCATCAAAGAGAGAACGAAATCAGTCAATAAACAGTTGCATCGGAGTTATAACCATAACAGATTTGAAATATATCAGGTTATAGTTTCAACAGTACAGAACCACTAGTAGAAGTATCAATTAAAACGATGACGGGCAATACCATAATCTCGGCAAACTGATAGACGTTTAAGAAGTCAAAGTACCATATATAGCGGAAGTAAAGACAAAAGAAGGGCCTTTGTAGTGAAGAGAACTATGATGATGACTAGACCATCTCCACCATTTCAAACATTTCTACGGCATCTGAAGATGCAACATCTTCAAAAAGCCTTTAACCTTTAACCCTCTCCCTTCTGTTATCCCTTAAAACCTCTGGAGGCCATTTCTTAAAGATGCAATTTCAACTAAAATGACCAACTGGAAAGTTACTTAAAAGCCACACTGTGGTTGATCCTAACCCTTTCCCCAATCAATGGTGTATACCACGGTGGCATTTATGTCCCCTCTATGTGTAAATAGAGGACACCTCAATGTGCAGTACCTCTTTTTCATAGCAGGAAAGGATCTGCCTAGTTCAGGGGCAGTTAAAGACTAGAACTGAAGAGGGCACCACCAGCTGGCCTTATACAATGAGTGTACACATCACCCATATTTTGAACTGCCTTTATGTTCCATGTGATATCTATTACAATGAGTAAGGTGTTGTGTTCTATGTTTCTCTTATATCTGTTAACCCTGTGCAAGCGAAGCAAAGCACATAATATTGTGAACCCTTTGTTTCAAGGACAATTTGAGAATATGGAGTGCCTCCCCTAACCACAAGATGTCACTAATGGACCCTCAGTAAACCAGTGTACATCAGTGATCAGTCATCCATGACACTTGTTATGTTATCCAGTTGTTTAACTGTCGACCTACAGTGAAGATTTGGGGTAATAATGTCCACATTTCATGGTGAAATGCATTGCATTATGTTTCAAAACTTCGGGAGGGTTTATATGAAGATAGAACCCATGCAAATATGGCATGACCTAAAAATGACAGAATTTTAGCTGGGATACGATCTTTAAACCACTACGACTGCATACAGCTACTAAGACTTCACAACTTCAAAGTTAGTGCCAGTGATCGTAGGGAATGCACTACGACTGCTCAGTACGATCACTCCTTATGTAGCAATCACATAGCATTTGGTAGGGCAGTTGTAGTGCTGCAGGCATTACATGGCTAATACTATTGGGCTGTATGGTCACTAAATTAAGGGTTACCACTACGACTTGAAAGTGAGCAGTCGTAACCTGAGGTCCACTGATAAAAGAGCGCAGCCTGCCCATTTGTTGTCATGATAAAGGTATGGTGAGTCTGCCTGCCGACGACTCATTAGAGCATAACATCAGGCATCCAGGGTAAGGTATATATGAGGGATAAAGTTAGTTACTCACCAGGGCTGCATTCACAACAATCAATGTGAATAATGTATCACTGCACTCTATCTCTGCCAGCTCGTAAAGAGATCCTACTGCATTCATGCATAAGATGAACCTAACATCCTGAGACTGTCGATGCATTATGGAGGACCTGAAGGGCTTGGACTTAAAGGGTTAACCTATACCTATACACCCAACATCTCTAGGACTGTTATTAAAGGGTTAACCTATACCCCTGCCCCCATCATCTCTAAGACGGTTATTAAAGTGTTAACATATACCCCTACACCGAACATCCCTAGGACTGTTATTAAAGGGTTAACATATACCCCTGCCCCCAACATCTCTAAGATGGTTATTAAAGGGTTAACCTATACCCCTACACCCAACATCTCTAAGACGGTTATTGAAGGGTTAACATATACTCCTACACCCAACATCTCTAAGACGGTTATTAAAGGGTTAACCTATACCCCTACACCAAACATCTCTAAGACGGTTATTGAAGGGTTAACATATACACCTACACCCAACATCTTTAAGACTGTTATTAAAGGGTTAACCTATACCCCTACACCCAACATCTCTAAGACTGTTATTAAAGGGTTAACCTATACCCCTACACCCAACATCTCTAGACTGTTATTAAAGGGTTAACCTATACCCCTACACCCAACATCTCTAAGACTGTTATTAAAGGGTTAACCTATACACATACACCCAACATCTCTAAGAAAGGGTTAACTTATACCCCTACACCCAACATATCTAAGACGGTTAATAAAGGGTTAGCCTATACCCCTACACCCAACATCTCTAAGACGGTTATTAAAGGGTTAGCCTATACCCCTACACCCAACATCTTTAAGAAAGGGTTAACTTATACCCCTACACCCAACATCTCTAAGACTGTTATTAAAGGGTTAACCTATACCCCTACACCCAACATCTCTAAGACTGTTATTAAAGGGTTAACATATAACCCTACACCCAACATCTCTAAGACTGTTATTAAAGGGTTAACCTATAACCCTTCACCCAACATCTCTAAGAAAGGGTTAACTCATACCCCTACACCCAACATATCTAAGACGGTTATTAAAGGGTTAGCCTATACCCCTACACCCAACATCTCTAAGATGGTTATTAAAGGGTTAGCCTATACCCCTACACCCAACATTTTTAAGAAAGGGTTAACTTATACCCCTACACCCAACATCTCTAAGACTGTTATTAAAGGGTTAACCTATACCCCTACACCCAACATCTCTAAGACTGTTATTAAAGGGTTAACATATAACCCTACACCCAACATCTCTGAGACTGTTATTAAAGGGTTAACCTATAACCCTATACCCAACATCTCTAAGACCGTTATTAAAGGGTTAACCTATACCCCTACACCCAACATCTCTAAGACTGTTATTAAAGGGTTAACATATACCCCTACACACAACATCTCTAAGAAAGGGTTAACTTATACCCCTACACCCAACATATCTAAGACGGTTATTAAAGGGTTAACATATACCCCTACACCCAACATCTCTAAGACGGTTATTGAAGGGTTAACATATACCCCTACACCCAACATCTCTAAGACTGTTATTAAAGGGTTAACCTATACCCCTACACCCAACATCTCTAGACTGTTATTAAAGGGTTAACATATAACCCTACACCCAACATCTCTAAGACTGTTATTAAAGGGTTAACCTATACCCCTACACCCAACATCTCTAAGACTGTTATTAAAGGGTTAACCTATACACATACACCCAACATCTCTAAGAAAGGGTTAACTTATACCCCTACACCCAACATATCTAAGACGGTTATTAAAGGGTTAGCCTATACCCCTACACCCAACATCTCTAAGATGGTTATTAAAGGGTTAGCCTATACCCCTACACCCAACATTTTTAAGAAAGGGTTAACTTATACCCCTACACCCAACATCTCTAAGACTGTTATTAAAGGGTTAACCTATACCCCTACACCCAACATCTCTAAGACTGTTATTAAAGGGTTAGCCTATACACATACACCCAACATTTTTAAGAAAGGGTTAACTTATACCCCTACACCCAACATCTTTAAGACTGTTATTAAAGGGTTAACCTATACCCCTACACCCAACATCTCTAAGACTGTTATTAAAGGGTTAACCTATAACCCTACACCCAACATCTCTAAGACCGTTATTAAAGGGTTAACCTATACCCCTACACCCAACATCTCTAAGACTGTTATTAAAGGGTTAACATATACCCCTACACACAACATCTCTAAGAAAGGGTTAACTTATACCCCTACACCCAACATATCTAAGACGGTTATTAAAGGGTTAACATATACCCCTACACACAACATTTCTAAGAAAGGGTTAACTTAAACCCCTACACCCAACATATCTAAGACGGTTATTAAAGGGTTAGCCTATACCCCTACACCCAACATCTCTAAGACGGTTATTAAAGGGTTAGCCTATACCCCTACACCCAACATCTCTAAGACGGTTATTAAAGGGTTAGCCTATACTCCTACACCCAACATCTCTAAGAAAGGGTTAACCTATACCCCTACACCCAACATCTCTAAGACTGTTATTCAGACACTTCAATTAAAGCCACCTCCGCCTCCACCCTTAGATCCATTATTTATACACAGATGAATGTAGGATGCACCCTAAACCTTTGTTTGTGCCTAAATCCAGCAGCCTTGACAGTCTCTCAGAAAAACAGCTCAGGCACCAAGGAGACATACCTTGCCACAGAAGTATGCAAAAAGACATCAATGCTTCATGAAAACCTATCAGAAGTATTCATATATAGGCATAATAAGGGTCAACATTGGCAGGCACATGGAATTTATCAGAACACAGTGGCAAAAAGAGAAGGTGCATGGATACGTAGGCGGCATTTAAAGGGTTAAGAACTAAAGGCAGGGTTAACATCAGGCAGCTGTAGAGGGAGGATAAAGACAGGGGGCAATGGTCTTCACTTCTATATTGTCAGACCCACCTGGGTTTCCTACAGCAGTCACAGAGTTTCCTGATTCAAGGTCAAACCCCAGCATTTCTAAATAATTCTCTCTGATCTATTTGTTATTGTTTAGATGTTTATGACTGTTCTCCTTACTTTCCATTCCACAGGCCACTTCTAGAAGAACTATTAAAATCACTTCACACAGACACTACAAAATCAAAGCTAGAGTTGGCCACTGTCCTACAACTGCTCTTTGTGATCACCGTTTTTGTAGTAATTGTTAGGGGTTTGATATGGCAGTGGGACCTGTGCAATCATTAGTGACACATACATGCAGGGCAGATTAGATTTAGGGAACCACCCATGGTGCATGAATGCAGCCTCACATTTCCAACTTTAATTACAATTCTGCTTTCCAAATTTACATTGATTTACAGAAAAATAACTAAGGCCGGGAACTAAGCCTTTAAAATGAGTAGCATTAAAACTTCATGGAAAAAGAACTTTCGAAATAGATTTTTCAATTCTGAAACACACCCTCTGTGCTGGAAGCTATTTTTCTTTTCCGGTCATGTGTAGTACAACCAACCCAGCAAATTGTCGTGAGTCCTCGTCAACCTGTGTGAAGTGGCTCACACATGTCGCTAGATGGAACACGACGTCGTTATAGCACAAGATCACCAGGAATAGTGATTGCTATGCCACGTGAGTCTAACACACAGTGGCGAAAGATGACGGAATGGGTTATCACTCAAAAAGGAGTCACCATTGATGACCAATCATGGCGACAGATGACGACAATTTGCTGGGAACTCACTAATCGATATAGAGTACACTTGTTTCCGATTTTAGGCCCCTATTTTAAATTTGTCACAGCTAACATCATAGTGTAATAGTGCCAGTGAAATGGTCCAGTCCAACTGTTGCCCTGTGGCAGTATTGGGAACTAGAAGATCAAGGCTGGGTTGGTATCCCTTGCTGTCCGCCTCCTATTCCTCCCTATTTCCCTAGGGACATGGCCTTAACCTAGACCTACCAGGAAGCCTCGGACAGCAACAAATTCTCCCTGATCTAAAACTGCAGGATTAAAGGGGGAGATCAGAAGGGGTTTGCTACATGTCAGGTTGTAAGGGGTTGGTAGGGGTGATCTATGTTGGATTTATTTTTTAATGTAGAATTAGCACTCTGTGTAAAAAGCTATAGACACACTGACGACTTTCTTTCTTCAATCATTTATGACAGGAGAAACAGATAGATATATATGTGAACAAGCTGCACTGTATCTATTGCTGCATTTTGGAATCACTGCATTTTGGAATCACTCAGTGAAACAGATGAGCTATTCAGGTTTTGACATACCTGAACTACATCATATTCTCGAGCCCCCCTCCCTCGCTCCCCCTTCACAGATACAAAAATCCCTATCCCGACATATACCCGCTACTACTCTCTTCTTTGTACACCATCTAGAGTTATAGGATATGTAACTGAGAAACAGCAGTGCTATTGCGGATGTTGTTGTCGAGATATAAAATAATCATTCTTTTCATCTAAGCTAGAATTACTCACAAAAAGGGGAGCTATTCAAGCTTTGACACATGTAAGCAATGTGATATTCACAGAATGCCCTGCCCTGATATAGCATATGTTGACTAATGTATAAGACACCTTACTTCTATTGTTACTGTATTGACATGTATGAATACGCAAGCAGAAGGGTTGGGCCATAGGAGAACCCATGTCATAGCATTTATACCTGCCTACTGCCTTGATATAATACACCTATTGTGCCATAATATATATCCATGTTTATTTATGGTACAAACTTGCCTTATCTACAACTTCCCTTGTAATACATAGCATATTCATACACTGGTATGTTACAATATATACTCGGGCCTCCCCAGCCCCAGGCCATCTTTAAAAGGGGTCTATGTCTTGCTTTTCTATCCTCTCTGAGTGTGGGTGGTGTCCATATGCGCGGGCACTGGCACATATTCGTTCCTTGAATCTCCTCTTTCCTGTCCCCTCTTTCTTACATGTGTCTGGTGTCCATATGCACGGGCACAGGCACATGTATTCCTTTGTGACGTGATGTCTAATGTACTTTTTCCGCCATGAATATGACCTTAGCTGTCGGCTTGGCGTTAAACAACCATTACTCACTCACTCACTACAATATATACTGCTATACTCCTACCCTGGGGCACCATGCTCATATTGATATTGTAGAAAAGACCAAAGGTGAGGCCATTAGCTTCACCGTGCAGCATTATCAGACATTAGGAGGGTCAATGCCCCCTGGTTCTGATGGTGCAGCTGTCTGTGTGTATGGGAGGAGGGGGTAAGGTTAGATGAAGAATGCTTGCTCACCACCCAATGAATGAAGAATCCATATTACCTCCCATATATATATATATATATATATATATATATATATATATATATATATATATATATATATATATATATATATATATATATATATGGTGCACCCTGCAGGTAGGGCGTTCCTGTAGTTGAAGCAGAAACTATTATAATTGCAGCTGGAACTTGGTTAGTTCGATTTGTCCTTACAATTAGATCCTGCCAACACCTGAAGAAACAGATCCTTGCCTATTAGCAGAACCACTAGCAGCTCTTTGTGGCGGCAAAGATGAAGGTATAGTCTGGTTAATGTAACTAAGTGGTTATGTAGAGATTTAGATTATAAATATAATGCAACAGATCAATGGACAAATCTTGAGAGAGTCCAAATATCTTTCAACATTCTTCGAAGCCAAATCCTGATTTCATCAGTTAACACAGCATTTTCTGAAAGGGTAATGATATCTTTGAATTGTATTAATTTCTCTAATTTAATCACAAGAATGTAAAACGAAAATAGGCTCAAAATATTACACTTCACAACACAGTTGCTAAAAAAAGGCCAACAGTCTGATTGTATCTTTTTATCACCTCAGATTGTTGGAAAAAGTTATCATTAAATAGTACACTCACCTCCAATGTATCATCAAGACAGTCACAATAGTACTACAAACACAAGTCCATTAATGCCCCTGATTCCCCATCCATTAGATCCCCATCTGTTGAAATAATTGTTGATGTACACAAAATAACAGTTGGTTAGCAAAGGCAGGCAGTGGATTTATGGCTTTTAACATTTACTGATAGCTGAGGGATTAAGTCAAATAGACTGCATGGCTCCGGGCTGAGGTACAACCCTAATCCCTGAAGCTGTACTCCTTGAGGAAGAATAGAGCTGGGTGGATTTTTAGTTCATTGTTTGTAGATATATACAAAGTGTTACTATGTAGCGTTTACTTAGTCAACTTGATGTAGGAGCCATTCTGGAGCATGTGTTGCTATTCTTAAAAAAGTTAATGATGTAGATTATGTGGAGAGCCATAGTCTAAACTGAGTAGTATTTACTGCAATTTTAGATGTGGTACTGGTAGTGTTCATTTGCCATACTCAGAACAAATCCATACAATTCCCCAAATCTTCCTAAGCTCAGGGATAAAATATATAAGAAGGATATCATACTGCCCCTTGACCGTCACAAGCATGTACTCTGCAAAAATGGTGTTTAGATCCTAAACACAATTCTAAACATATTCTTGCAACGTTTTTTGTAATCACATTAATTTCCTAAACATGTTTAGCCAAACAATGCTCAGCTCAAGTGTTTAGACGTGTTTAGGTTAAAACTTTGTGTTTAGATATCTATGAATTTTTGTGTTTAGATGTCTAAATGATTTGATGGAGTGTTAAGGTTTGCAGACATGTATGAATTAAAAAAAGAGATATATTATGTTTTTTTCTCATTTACTGGGGGGACATCAGCAGGTATTTACTTGGCAAAGTCTACAAAGATGACAGCAACAGCTATATATACGTGTACATGTATTACACACTGCATCAGAATGAGAAACTTGAGAAAGTACAACAGCTTGGCAGGAAGGACATTGCCTTATCTATTCCAGAATAACATCGAATAAGTGTCAGTCTTAAAGCTTAATGATTATTTTATGCTAATGATGGTGGAGTAAGGTGAATCTAGTCAATTTTCTATTGCCCTTTCTATTCACATGGCATTCTATGAAAAGAAAAAATGATAAACGTGGGATTTGGGGACATTTGTCACAACAATTGATTATAACTGTGTACAGATAGTCCATTCAAAGGTAATGCTGCTACCTGGTGTGGATTAAACATCCAAGTATCTAAACATATTGATGCTTAAATCTAAACACCTATTATTCAACTGTTTCAACTCTAAACATCTAAACATGTTTAGCATAAATATTTATGTAGTTAGAATAAAAGTGTTCATTTCCTACATGTGTAGTCAATGAGACACCTAACTGACCTATATGTTTAGGTTTTAAATGTGTTTAGACCTAAACATGTTTAAAATCTAAACACCATTTTTGCAGTGTAGCCTTTACATAACATCAATAAAGGATGCACTGGTGTTCCCCAAAAAAGGTTAGATACCATAATTGCAGACTAAAATATTTGACATAGATAATTTATATAAATTGCTAGCTTAAATGCAGTCTGACATAGTGAAGACACAATGTATATAAAATTCAATTGCATTAACATATCAAACTGCTATTTTCCACCGGATTATTGGTCGTTATGTAGAGTGCAATAGCATTTTGGACAGTTCCAAAAGAAATGTCAGCAATACAAAGTCGACATAGAACATATTTAATACATAGAGACGATAAAACAAAAATAAAGCTACCCACGGCTTTAAGCATGGTGTAATGGATACGCCCTGTACCTGGAAAACCTGATCATCAAAGATAAGTTGATGATAGGCACTGATAGGTCCCTCTAGACCTCCTGCCACCCTGTCTCTGGTCCTCTTCCTCTTATTACCCATCCCCCCCCCCCTCAATCTGCCAATCTCTGATGTGATCAGGTTAATCAGGCCTTCTAATGTTACACAGATCTAGAGGCCATATTTATCACAATATCTTCTACAAACTTTCACTGATAAGCCACACCCACCTCACCCCCCCCCCAACTTTGAGAAAAGTATCTATCAAAAATATCATTGCAGTCTAAAGGTCAGGTAGCAAAACATATTATTAACCAACGAAACAATTTCCTTTATTGGCTTGACAATCTCCTTTCAGTGCAACTGTTATAGTGCAACTCTTTTCAGTGCTTATCTTGCTTAATACGAGATCCAGCAACCATTCTCCCATTCAGTAAGTATCCTGCTATCCATACCGAGGTGTGTCATGATTTTAAAGTAGAAACAGGGTGCACTTTAAGTCTTACTGTCTTTATGGGTCTAATTCTAACTCGCACATACAATAGTGCTTGCAACAGTACATACATTTGATTTAAAAAAGAATAATTTTCCATTGTGTAAGTTTTTCCAACAGATAACTTTGTGTTGGCATTTATATAAAGACAGTACCCAGCTAATTGTTGTGACTCCTCATCAACCTGTGTTAAGTGGCTCACACATGTCGCTAGATGGAACACAACATCGCTATAGCACAACATCACCAGGAATAGCAATGGTGGAGATCACATGGCCTCACCTCAGATGGCGAGGATGGTGATCACTCATCCTCACCAGGGATTGCGACATGAGTGATCACTCATCCTCACCAGGGATGCCAACATGAGTGATCACTCACTTCGCTAGATGAGACGCACACCACGTCATAACGCACGTTCACCAGGGATGGCAAGGATCGTAATCACTCACACTCATGGGGGATGGTCACTCACCTCGCTAGATGAAACGCATACGTCGTGATAGCACAGGTTCACCACAGATGGTGAGGATTTTGATCACCCACACTCACCAGGAATGGCGACAAGAGTGATCGCTCACCTCCCTAGATGAAATGCACAGGATGCCATAGCGCACGTTCACCACGGTTGGCGAGGATTGTGATGACTCACACTCACCAGGGATGGCAAGGCAGTTGATCACTGACCTCGCTAGATGAAACGCGCATCAAGTCATAGCACAGGTTCACCATGGATGGCGAGAGTGGTGATCACTCAGACTCATCAGTGATGGCGACGCTGGTGTCAGATGAAAAGCTCATGATGATCGACATTGGCAATCATGCAGCCTCACATCTGCCATATCAAAGTATGTTTTGCCAGAGAAGGTATTGCCATATGTATCTTCCCTCTAACCACAGACATGGTGTTCATGTAGATATTTCCCTATGTATTTTTCCTGTAACCAGAGAAAAGGTGTTTATGGGTAGTTGCTTTCATTTTAGAGATACCTCTATCTAAATTTAATTGATATTTTCTCTATATAATCTTGTATGATTCAACTCTTAAGTCTTACATGGAAATCAGTGTGAAACAAAGCACATTTCAATACCTATGTGACTTATACTTCATGCCCACACTTCCTAGATAGGCTACATGTTGAACAGTAGTGCTGTCTAAACAACTTTGGCAATGGCGGTGATAAGTTGCCATTCTGAGTGAGAGTGAGTGACAGATAATGCAATCCTCAGAGAGCATTGACTTGGAGTGACACAAATTCACGCATTGAGTGAGACCAATGTTGGCAATGGTGGTGATGAGTCGCCATTTCGTGCGAGAGGTGATGACAGTGACACACACTCACACAGCCAATGACATCCATGTCAGTGACAGTACTGATGAGTCGCCATGTTGAGAGAAGATTAACTAGGAGTGACACAAACTCACGCAGTGGCAATGGTTGTGAAAAGCTGCCATTCTGAATGAGAGTTGACAGGCAGTGGCACATACTCATGCAGTGAGTTAGATCCATGTTGGTGATGGTGGTGATAAGTCACTTTGCTTTGTGAGAGATGACAAGGGGTGGCACATACTCTCGCAGTGAGTGAGATCATGTTGGCGACTGTTAAATCACCATGCTATGTGAGACTGACAAATAGTAGCGAAAGATGACACAGTGAGTTATCACTCAAAAAGGAGTCACCAGTGATGACAAATCATGGTGACAGATAACGACAATTTGCTAGGTAGGTTCTAGTTAAAAGCAGATTTAAAACAGGAAAATTATGGTGTTCATTTATCTCTCTGCCCAAGCCCTTTCCTAACATTTCCAAATATAACAAAAATGTTGTTTATCCAAGCCCCCCCCCCCCCACATCTATTAACATTAGGTATCTCACCTACAATGGTATTTTGTCCTCTGCATGGTTAGGTTTACTCTAAACTCCTCCACTTGTGGCTCTGACGGTTTTTATCTGCCCACTGATGTGCGTAAGTCATGCTTGAGGCTCTCAGATGTTCAAAGACTGATCGTTAACACCCTTAAGGTTTCAATGGAAATCAGAAAGGACTGCCTAGAGAGGGTATGGTATGAATTGATATCTTCTCAGCAAAATGGCTGTATCATGGCACTGATTAGAAATAGAAATCTATCCTATTGAATCAATCCCTGCCCATTATTCTTTTACAAAACTGATTGTCAGCAGGAGCATCTATTGCAAACGACTGTGAGACTCTGCTTCTATGTAGTAATTATAACGCTAACATTTCTACCCTCACAGGCTAGGTGAATATCAACTTTAAAATATAAGGTATTAGGGATACATTCACCAGTATGCCCACTGCCCTGTATCACTGTACCCATAAATGCCTACTTCAGTGAGTCCCGCAGTTCATCCTGGTTTTCTGTACAGAGTATCAGGTGTTAGTTAACCTGTCAGCTGTGGTTTATCTCACAGCTATAGTGGCACTTAGTGGGGTGAAAATTGTGTAAATGAAGCATTGTATGTGGGACTTACTATGGAAAGTGACATTCACCATTTACTTAGTCTCCACAGGGGTTAGGGTACAGGGCCTACTTATGATATCCTTGTAATCTTCAATAATCATATCTTGAAAGCAAGAGGCCATGTTTAAGATAATAAAGTTTGCATGTTAACCACCAAGTAATACATATTATTCATTCGAAATATGAAAAAGAATAGGCTTCTGACATGCCCTCCTCACGTGGTTATAAGCTGCTGCAAGTTATCTGAATAAAGAAACATTCAGGTGACCAATAATATTCTTGCTGTGCCTAACCTGCACAATTTTGCCTCCATCAATATCCATGTCAGCTGAGCTAGAAACCATGAGCACTGCATCGTTAGACCTCACGTCTACTGCCCCAAAGTTATAACTTAGCTCAACAGTTAAATACAAGTATAGGTGACCTTTATCATCTCCCAATATCATTGAGGATGTTGCTCTCCTTCAATGGTTACTTTGTATCATAATTCTTATAGTGAGACCATTTCTGAAATTATCAGTGTTAACTAAGGACTATAACCATCCCATTGGTGGAAGTTATTTCTTACCATCCTATGACTTCAGCCTCCAAATCTGACCTAAACTCCCATCAGAATAGCATTTATAACTGCAGCCATACGGCTGTGTCTCACCTACATCTGCTGGACATGTAAGATATAATGTCTAATTGACTATTTGTACATACATGTTAACTTCACAAATTAGGTTATGACATCAGTTGATGGTGTATAATTCTATATGAATCCATCAGTAAAGATCAGGGAGATCACATAGACAGACAGCAACCAAACCAGTTACATGTAATATTGATGCCTTATGCCATTGCTGCTGTGGGCCTAATTGATTGGTAAAATAACTCTGAATTCTAAGTTTGCTTGCTCTTGCATTTCTTGAGAGGTTATGATAGAATCCCCTAAATACCAATGATAACTAATGTTGCTCCAATGAAGTGCTGGCAGCAGACTGGCCAGTATGTCATTTGTAAATCATGATGTCAGTGTATATGGACAATTCAAGTGCTTGTGTTTGTATTCATTCTCAGTCTAAGTCAAATGTCTACCATGCCTGGTTTATACATTGAGTACCATTAGATGAGGTTTTGCTTGTTAACACATAAAGAACTTTATCATACATTCACTGAATTCAGGCATAGAATCACATTCATAAGAATGATAATTTTTAGTTCTGTTCATGCCCTGAAAGTGGCCCCAGTGTTCATCGTGCTGTAAATGCAATATTCTCAATATAAAATGATATGCGGCTAATGAGCTGTTGATACCCTTCGACAATCAAAAAAAGAATATATGCCTGCAGCAGTGGCAATTAGTAAGCAGGTGGTAATTATTGTAGGGTATATTTTGCTATACCTTGTAAATCATCTGAGTTCATAAAAATACTAAGTCCTCTATATTTATTTTCAAAAAAAGTACACCTTCCCAGATAATTGGAGGAAAATGTAAAAGTCCCTCAGGTTGAGTACAGCACCTAAGAAAAGTTATAACTGTCATTTCTGCTGACTTGCCTTTTCTGAGTAAATGTTTTTTTTTTTCTGAATTAATGTGCTAAAACATGTTTTGTAAGACTGTAATGGTCCATCCTAATTATGTAGACTCAAGGAGAGATCAGATTAATAATATCTTAGGGTCATGTTCCTTACTTAAACACCATACATTTCATGAAGCCGCAAAATGTCACACAACCAATTGCAACAACACTGCCTCATCTCTCAAAGCCAGATGAATATCTCTCTCTCTCTCCCTCTCTCTCTCTCTCTCCCTCTCTCTCTCTCCCTCTCTCTCTCTCTCCCTTTCTCTCAGTCCCTCTCTTTCTCATCGCTCATGGCTTTTCTCTCTGTTTGTCTGTCTCTAACTATTGATCTGTGTCTCCGTCGCTGGCTGTTACCCTGTGCGTGGCGACCTTTCTCAGTCTCTCTAACCATCTGTTTGCACCTCTGTATAAGTATCTCCGTATTCTCCCCATGCCTTTAATATTTTCATCTCATTCATTTTCTCATACCTCCTGCACTTACCTGTCTGTCTGATAGATGAGTGCAGGAGTAGGTTTACTCTCTACATCCTGAATAAAACCACCACAATGTGTCCCTTACATTCAGCATTGCCACTCATCAGGATAGTTTGGGATCTGACTCTGAGAAGATATAATTCATTAACTCAGGTTTAGAGCAACGCATGCCATTTTGAGATTGTATAAAACGTATGCTTTGCCTGTTTACTTGGTTGCTTGACTTCTATGGGCAGTAAAGTGATAGACCTCCTGTTCCATGGAATACGATTTTGCTCAACCCGATCTTATTTCTTGTTTTTCTTTTCTTTCTTTCTCCTTGCTTTCCTCTCTCTCTCTCTCTCTCTCTCTCTCTCTCTCTCTCTCTCTCTCTCTCTTTCTCTCTCCCTGTCTTGTTCTCTCTCTGTCTTTTCTATCTTATCCAAGTTTGTGATAATAGACTAGAAGTGGATAAAGTCTATAACATGTGGTCAACAAGCATGATAACCTGACCTATGGTGGTCATGTTTTTAATTACAGCTGACACAGTAACCCTACACCCCAACATCAATTCCTACAGGAGGTATTGGTAAGGGGAGTGATTAATGAAGGCAAGGGGAGAGGGGGAGAAGGGACTGGGTCCTGTCACCTATTGCACTTAGCTATCTAAGGGGAAGACTCTATTATATACTAGGACTTAGGTTCTATTCGACAGCTTTTAACTGGCTTATTCATTTGTTCATTTCATACTGCTTCTTAAAGCAAGGCATTTTTTTTTCTTGGTCAAGTGTCGTAGTGTGACCATCTTGCTAATCAGTCCATCTGCATCATTTGGTCAGATATCAGATGAGATACCCCCATGAGACCCAGCCATCAAAAGATTTGTTGCTTGTCTATGTGTACCAAAAGACTGTCTGTCATGTGCCATGTACTCCTATCAGGGTTGGATTCTGCTGCCTCTCTGTCCTCTAGGCCCACCGCACATGCACAACCCCGATTGAAGATGAACATGGGTTTGTTTTGACTGATATTGATCAAATATCGATTAACTATTGATCAAAACACCTTGACATAATTGTAAGATGAACTCTGAGCAGTCTTTAGCTCCTGTTTTTTTTCACAGTGAGTGAAGAACAGGTTGCAAAAGACTGATCATTGTTCACCTTTACCATTTTATCTGTGTTTTTGACATGTGGCATGTAATACATCCCAAAGTACCACATTCATCTAGAGGTATGTCACTTCATGGTATACACCCATACCCTGGTGTGCTATGTTCATATAAGATTTGTTGTGGCTACTTGGTAAATTCCTAGTGTGCAATACTCATATTGATATTGTAGAAAAGACCAAGGGTGAAGCCATCACCTTCATGGTGCAGCATTATCAGACATTAAGAGGGTCAATGCCCCCTGGTTCTGATGGCGCAGGTGTGTGAGGAAGAAGAGGTGACGGCTAGCTGAAGAAGACCTGCTCACCTTCTAATGCACTAAGAAAGAATTTACCTTTGTACCTCCCTGTTTAAGGTGTGCTTGCATTAAGAGTGTTTCTGTAGTTGAAGGAGAGGGTATAGCAGCTTGGGCTTAATTTTGGTTATCTTAGTTCTGTTCAATCTCTCTATGCATGGTCAAAAACTGGAGACCTATCTCTCTGCTGCCTATGCCATCTGAAATCATTGAGAAGAGTATGTACTATCATTTGAATGTTGCAATGAGAAACCATAATACTCTCAGCGATGACCAATACGGTTATAAGAAGGGTAGTGGCACTGGAGATGCCATCGTTGATCTGGTAAATAAGCTGTATGAACATCGAAATAGTGACTTAATAACAGGGGCCCTATATATTGATTTTACCAAAGCATTTGATAGTGTAATTTACTCAAAATCTTTAAGGACAATTAGTAAATTAGGATTAAGCAAAAATAATTTTCTTTGGTTTAAAGGTTATCTGGAAAATCGGAAACAAAGAACTATTAATGGGAAAAATACTCTCATGAACAAGAAATAAAGTATGGGGTACCACAAAGGTCTGTTCTAGGCCCCCCGTTGTTCGTTCTGTATACTGATGATGTAGAGCAGGAACTGAACATGTGCAAGATTAATCTATACACAGATGGTATTGTTATTTATTATGCAGCTAAAGATACTGACGGTATTGACAAAATCGTCAAAGAGGAAGTTGAAATGTTTAACACCTGAGTGTTTAATGATAGTTTAGCAGTTAATTCAAATAAGAAAAAGTTCATGTGGTTTTGTAGCGCTCATAAATTGTAAAGATGTTCTGACACTGATATTAGTTTTCATGATATTGTTGTTCAAACAGTAAGTGTTTTCCCATACCTCGGAGTTAATATTGATAGTAAACTAAGTTGTGATAAACAAATCAGCACAAGCTGTAATGAGGATGGCTTAAAAGCCCTACAATGATCACATAATCGAGCTCTAAGAATGTGTTTGAAGTGTAATATAAAGAAGTGTAGTATAAGTGAATTTTACTCCATTTGTAAGGTTGAAATGCCTGAGCAAAGGTTTGAAATGTTATTATTATGTTTAAGTCAAAATACATTGAAAACCAAGCCCAAGCTCATAATACTAGATCTCAAAGTAGAATTTGCTTTAAGTTACCAAGAAAAGCTATGTATTTCCTGGTTTTGAAAAGAAAACAATAAACTTGGTCTGCTCTATAGCATTACTTAAATGAACCTAACAGTTCATTATGCAATTAGCAAGTCCAAAAAAAATAAAAAAAAATTGTATAATACAAATCAGAACTAAGATAACCAGAATATATCATCATATGTGCTGCCTATTTATAAGATATATGCAGCCTGGCTTTAGACACAGCCTACCTAGTAGCATAACCTTATGCACAAAATGTAAGTCTTTATGATGGGGAAGATGAAGGTATACACTAGAGTTTTAAGTAACTGAGTGCTCATGTAGAGATTTGGTTTACAAATGAAATGCAACATATCAATAAAATAAACCCCACATAAGAGAACCCACTTATTCATGAATATGATCTAGCATTCTTCAAAGCGACATCCCGATTTCATCAGTTCAAAACCGCATTATCTGAAACAGGCCATGATATATTTCGTTGGTTTTAACTTCTCCACATAACCACAAAAATTGAAAACACTACACTCAAAATATTACATATGACAACCCAATTTATTTCATCTTATAATGAGGTGAAATATCTAATCATTTTTTGTCTTTGTTTCACATCAAACTGTTTAAAAAGATGAACACTAAATGTCACACTCATTTTCAATATATTGCTACTCTAGTGCTACTAAAACATCAATATGTACTGATTTCTAATCCACTAGAACCCCATCTGTTATAATAGCTGTTGATGTACACAAAGTAACAGTTGGTTAACAAGGTCGGGCAGTGGATTTATACTTTTTAACATTTACCAATGTCTGAGGGATTACGTCAACCTGACTGTGGCTGCGGGCTGGGATACAACCCTAATCCCTGCAGCTGTACTTGTTCAGAAAGAATAGAGCTGTGTCGATCTTATTTTCATCTTATGCATCTGAAGTGCTACTATGTGACATCCTCTTAGTCCTATTGTAATTTGTAGCAGATAACAGCTATTCTGAACCATGTGATGATAAAGTGATAGATGGCCTCTCTGTGTAGCTAGATTTCGTTGATAGCTAATTAGTAATAAGAAATGTATTCAATATCATGTGTAATTGGCACATGAAATACATAAAAAGGGAACCCTACTGCACCTTGATCCCATAAGGTACCTAAAGGACCTATGTAAGCGCCTGGTCTGCCATTGATTTCGATCCCAGTGTACCCCCAATGCTTATACGAAACAGGCACTTATTTGAATATTGTTTTTAGTTCTTAGTTTTCGATACCCCTATGCCCCTGGCGCTTATTCAAGACAATGGTAAAGGTGAACGACGAGCAGTTTGAGCTGACCGTTTCTTCACGAACGTGTCCGGCCAGACACGCGAGTGAAGAAACAGGAAGCTCAAACTGCTCAGAGTTCATCTTTACATTTATGTCAAGGTGTTTGGGTGGATAATTAATCGATATTTCATCAATAAGATTGAAATTAAACCATTATTCACCTACCACTGACCGCCGCCATTTTGAATGTTTACGTTTCAAAAATGCTGCGCATACGCGGTGGACCTATGACGTCACCGTGTGGATTTCCCACGGGTTATTTAACGCAGGGGTACAGTACAGGGGTTTAGTGCATTGTGAATGGAGCATCGATATTCACCTTGACATAAAGACACCTATTTCAGACCCTGGCACTTAATGGGCTAGTATGGTAGGTTTGCTTTCAGGATCAGCAGATGGGTCTAAAACAGGTTAGACTCCATAACAGGAATAAAGCATCACTAAAAAAGTTGACATAGGTCGTTAGTGATTGGTTTTATGAAATTATGTTGGACGACAGTAGTACAAAATTTAAAGAAATGAAATGAAATGAGATTATATAACTAGAGACAATAAAACAAGGTGGAATAATAATTCCATCCAATCCTTTGCTGTTAATCAGCCATCCAAAGTTATCAGCTTGCAGTCACTGGATGTGGTAATTTGCCATACACCTGGAAAATTATAAATATAAAGCAAAGATAAGTTAATGACAGGCAGTGCTAGGCATGCCTCTAGACCTCCTGTTGCCGCACATCTCTTATCCCCTTTTCATAATCATCCATCTCTTCAGTCTGCCAATATCTCATGTACTTAGGTTAATCAGGCCTTCTGATGTTACACAGTTCTAGAGGCCATATTTATCACATTATCTTCTGTGATCTTCTACATAAAAGCCATACCCACATAAATGCCACACTCCGTAACTTGATAAAATTATGTTTCAGAAATATCACCCCATATGCGCATGTGAGAATTAGGTTGAAAAATGCATTATTAACCAATAAAACAATTCCCTCTATTGGCCAGAGAATTTGTACTGTTCTTGCCTGATACCAGATCCAGCAATGGCGACTCCCATGCAGTACTCAGTAGCTGTTGCATGATTTTAGGTAGTCCTTAGTATGTATGGGCCTTATGGATCTGAAACTCACACATGCCATACAATTTGCAACTGTTCATGAATTTGATTTGAAACAAAAAAATTATATTTTTGGGTTTTTAGATTTTCCCAACATTTGAAAAAAAAAAAAAACATCAAGAAGATGAAAGTGTCCATTTATGATATAACCGGTGTTGTTTGCGTCTGTTTATTTCATATGCAGGGTAAATTTTGATTTAGATTACTCCACTTGTGGCTCCGACTGTTTTAAATTGTTCACTGATGTGTGAAAGTCATCCTTAAGGCTAAACGTGTTTAAAGTGTATTCTTTAACACCCAAAGGGTTTCTATGGAGATCATAAAGGACTGCCTAGAGACAGGCAATAGTATATATTGACACCTTCCCAGCAAAATGGCTGTATCATGTCAGTGATTAGAAATGGAAATCTATCCTATTGAATCAATACCTTCCCAGAATCGTTTCACAGAACCCATTGTCAGCAGGAGCATCTGATTCTATTGCCAACAACTGTAAAACTCTCCTTGTATGTAGTGACTAAAATGATAACATAGACTTATAGATACGGTATGGCTTATGCAGGGGATTTTAGCCTTCCTAATGAATCAGCACCATATATCACACCCCAGCCAAGGCTTATATCTTTCCCTCAAACTGAGGATGTAGCTTATATGCAGAGGAGTTTATACACAGCCGCGTAACGTACCTTTCTATGCCAACAGGCTTAGTTAAAATCAACCTTGAAAATATAAGATATTAGGGATATATTCAACAGCATACCCATTGGCCTGTATCACTGTACCCTTAGATACCTACTTTAGTGAGTCCTGTGGGTCGTCTCGGCTGTCTGTACAGAGTATGAGGTGTTAGCTACCCTGTCATCTGTGGTTTTCCTCACAGCTATAATGGCACATGGTGGTGTTAAAAAGAGGTAAATGCAGCACAGCACAAGGGGCTACCCAGCCAGCATATCCACCTGGACCCCATATGATTTTGGTCTGAGCTTTCTGGGATAGCCATGATCGGCTCAAGATTGTTCCATATCCATGAGATGACATATATAGTAAATGGAAAGAAAATAATAAAAGTGATTGCTGTAGAACTAGCCTGTAAGATGATTCATTTCCTTATGGAGAGATAATTGATATTCTTTTCTTAAATATGTCATAAAGAAATGAATGGAAAATATTGAACAAGATTCTGGTGGATAAGTCAACAATCTCCGGGACTTGCACCTCCATCTCTTGGATATAGACACTAGAAGGTAATGTTTGAGAGACTCCCCGAGGGAAATACTGCCGACTTTCTCATAATCATTCCCTGTATTTATTTATGAAAGCAGGCTAGAGTGTATTAAAACCATGTATTGGTTAATGTAGTAAAGTGTCAGAATGATATATTCTTAAAGCTTCAGCAATGAAGCACTGGCATGACATAGACACTTTTGAGCAGTGCCTCTTTTGTGCAGTTTTATCTCCACAAGAGTCGATGTCAGCTGAGAAAGAAACCATGAGCACTTCATCGTTTGACCTCACGTCTACTGCCCCTATTTATAAAACTTGGCTCAACAGTTAAATACAACTATAGGGGACTTTTATCACCTCTCTATATCATTGGGGATATCATTACCCTTTTACGGATACTTTGTATCATCATACCTACATTAAAATCAATGTCAGTCTTAGCTGAGAACTTAGATCCAATCCATTGACCAGGAATGATTTCTTAACATTGTATGACATCTCGCCCTAAGTCACACCTAAATTCTAAATGAATTAGGATTAACATCTGCAGCTGTACAACTGAATCAATACACTCACAAACTTGTGAACTTTTACAAATTGGTATTTTACTTTAAAGGCTTACAATACCGGGTGTTTGTATGAATAAATAGATATTCTCCTGTACAAATCATTCAAGTCCATATATAAATGGATCAAGCAATTAAAAACTCATTTAAGGACCATCATTTCATTTCAAGGATATACAAGTTTGGGAACTATTGTATACTGTGCACATCGAGGATTGGACCCATTGCCAGGGGGGAATTTGGGGTTGCAACTTGAGGGATAAAATTATATAAAACAGTTCAAGAGTGCCTAAAATCTCCATGTGGGTTTTGTCAAAGCTTTCTGTCAATCAATTTAGGTGTATCCTAAATAATAGGTATTACAATCACAATCATTCAGGATCTGGTAGTGTATAATTCTGTATGTAGACAAAAGTAACACTGATACTAGTTCACATCATGTAGCAGCCTAGGAAGATCACTTAAGCTAGGGATCCACTGCCGCAAAATTCTTGCGAGTTGCAACCGTTCATGTCTTCTCGCAGAGCACTCGCAAATATCAAATTATTTTGATTTCAGCGAGTTAATTCAAAAGAGGGTTAATTCAAAAGGCTCTGCCATCGCTACCGATGAGATAGTAGTTAACTCCGAATTCTAAATTTGCTTGTTCCTGTATTGAATTGACGCTTCACAGATTTTGACTGAGAGTTAAAGGTAGCATCCCCCTGGGGACCAATGATAATTGATGTTGCTCCAATGGAGCAGACTCACCAGTACTTCATTGGAGCATCATGATGGGCAGGATGCACTCCTACATTATATGTAATCCTTGAATCATCAAAACATTGATCATCAACAATTCACATGAAACAGCATTTTTCTTGCTTTCATTTGTAATTGTTCTCTGTATGGACCTTATCATATGACAACCATGTCTGATTTTGTGTAACTTTACATGCTGAGTGCTATTAAAAACTTGTTAACACCTCGTAAACCATAATAAAGTCCTGACAAAAGCAATTGATATAGAAGCAGTTCATTGGTTTCAGACATTGTATCACATTCAGAAGGATATTAATTGTTACTTCTGCGCATGGCCTGAACATGCCCCTAGTGCTGTATTGAAGTAAATGCAATATTCCTGATGTGAAATAGTATTCCGCTTATGAACTGGGTGTACCCCTCGGCAATCAAAAAGGAACATAGTCCTGCAGCAGTGCCAATTAGTAACCTGAGTAATATATGTCTTCATACCTATAACTTGCAAATTTCCTTAGGCCATAGAAGTATTTAGTCCTCTGTCATTTCTGATTCAAAAAAAAAAATAGCTCCTATAGCAGATACTTGGAAAGAAAGAAAGCTATTCTATTGCCCTAAGGTTAAGTAAAGCACTTATAGAAAAGTCCCAACCATCATTTTTTGTATTCTTGCTTTTAAGAATACGTTTGCTAAACATGTTTTATAAGAGGTCATGCACCATAATGGTCCCTCCTCAATCTCTCGTGCCTCTCTGTCTGTATACGTATGTCTGTGCCTATCAATAGCTTTGCATCTCTGTCGCTGTCTGTGCCTGTCTATCTCTTTTTCTCTCTTACTCTGTCTCTGTCTGTCCCTCTCTTTTCAAACTCTCTCCCCTGATCCCCCTCTTCCTCTACCCCTCTTTAGGTCCTTATACATGGCTATAAGAATATCCCTCATCTTCCAATGCCTTCAATCTCTTCATATAATTCCTTTTCCAATGCTTCCTGCACTTGCTTTAAAGAAATTTCTCAATGTGGTAAAGATTAAACCCTTTTATGTCATAGATGGATCCCTCACTCTATTTAAAGGCCATTAGAGTAATACACCCATCCTGGCCGTTAACGATTGCTACATGAAGTGCTGATCATACAGGGCAGTCATAGCGTATATTACCTATGATCTCCCATTCTAATTTTGAATGTTGTAAATCATAGTGGCTGTGTGATGTTGTGCCATCTTGAGAACTGGCCTCCTGGTTATGTGATAGATGAGTACAGGAGGGCATTTTAAAACCATAGCTATAGATATCGTTTTGAAATGCCCTGCAGGAGTAGGTTTACCCTGTCCTGAATATTTCATTAACACAAGGTGTTCCTTACATTCAGCTTTGTCACTCATCAGTTCAGCTCAGGTTCATTCTCATGTAATCTGCCAAAATATTAAATAGAAAACACTGTATATTGCATTGCTAGCACTGCTACTACTGAATTTTGCTTTACTTCTATGGGTAGTATAGAACTATCGTAACCTAAATTGGGCTTTGTGAAGTATATAAAACAACGACTTCAGGAATAGGTGGCCCTTAGACAATTATTATTGTGATCACTCATCACAGTTATGACATTGAAGACCTTGCTCAATCTGATCTTTATATCTCTCTAATTCTCTCTATTCTCTTTTTTCTCTTTTTACCGTTGCCAAATCTGTGATAATAGGCTGTAAGTATGTAAAGGTATATAACAAGTGATCAGGAAACACTGTACAGTTTGTCCTACCGTTACATGGAATCATACGGAATATTGGAGTAGTACCAAACTAGTATTTAAAAGGTTAGTACAGACC